>VXBO01000349.1:274010-292860 GCA_013400135.1 Rhinoptilus africanus
ACTAATCTAAAAAAGTGCTAAGGATGTTCAGGGGGACAGGAGTCAAATTGAATGATTTTTATATTGCAAAGCTGTACCCTAACACAAGTTCTTCTTTTTGAGGCAGTACCCGTTTCATGATTCATTGCAAAGGGAAGTGATACACAAGTAAAGCTGCATGTGTTTCAGGTTCTGCCTCAGTGGGGTGATACTTTGTGAGAAAGTATCTGCTCCTCCCCACATGTGGGACCCCTCTATGCTCCAACAAGATGACCTTAGTTGTTACAGCAATAAGTATAAGCGAGGACCTCTCTGCGTACCATTCCTTGGTCTTACCACTCTGAGAACAGTTTCTCTACAATACGCTGTTAATTTCAGAGAGTTTCAGACAGTTAGAAGAGGCTTAGCTAAAAAGTAAAATTACTGAACAGGAAATTGCTTCTGTTTTACCTCAAACCAGGATGCAGGTATGGTTGAAAACATTTTGTAGAGAATCCTGAATTAACAACTAAACACAGATGTATCTTTTTGGTAATATTATTGATTTTTGGTTTGCTTTCCCTATCTGTTACCAATTTTGTAATCCAATTACTTAACAACATGCCTTGCTACTCATGGTGGGTTGAGCCTGGCCAGCAATTAAGCACTCACCCAGTCACTCACTAACTTCCCCCACAGTGCTATGGGGAGAGAATTAGAAGAGGAGCAAGAAAACTCGTGGGTTGAGATAAGGACACTTTAGTGAGTGAAGCAAAGCTGCACATGCAAGCAAAGCAGAATATGGAATTTATTCACTACTTCTCATCAGCAGGCAAATGTTTATCTGCTTCCTGGAAAGCAGCATGCCTAATGGTTACTTTGGAAGATAAAGACCATAATCACAAACATCCCCTCCTTCCTCGTCCTTTCCCCAAGATTTTATTGCTGAGCATGATATCATAGAATCATAGCACGGTTTGGGTTGGAAAGGACCTTTAAAGATCATCTAGTCCAACTCCCATTCCATAGGCAGGGACATTTTTCACAAGATCAGGTTGTTGAACAACCTGACCTTGAACACTTCCAGGGATGGGGCATCCACAGCTTCTCTAGACAACCTGTCCAGTGTCTCACCACCTTCACTGTGAAAAAATTTCTTCCTAATATCTAATCTAAATCTACCCCATTTAATTTAAAAACTATTGCCCCTGTTCTGTCACGGAGGGTGAAAAGTCTCCCTCTGTCTTTCTTGTAAGCCCCCTTTATATACTGCAAGGCTGCAAAAGGTCTCCCTGGAGCCCTCTCTTCTTCTCCAGGCTGAATGGCTTCAACTATCTCATCTTTCTTTTATTGCAACAATATGTAATATCATAAGTCTCTTTACTGCATGAGCAACAAATTTCACATGGTATAGAACATCCCTTTGGTCAATTTGGGTAAGCTGTCCCAGCTGTGTCCCCTCCTAACTTCTTGGCTACCTCCAGCTTACGCACTAGGGGAGCACAGTGGGAAAAAGAAAGCCTGGAGGCTGTGCAAGGACTGCTCAGCAGCAGCCAAAATGCTGGTGTGTTATCAACACTGTTGTTGTTCTAGTCACAGATCCAAAACAGCAATATTTGTGCTACTGTGAAGAAATTAACTCCATCCCAGCCAGAACTAGTACACTACTGTAAATTCAAATGATTCCTTCATTCTAACACTTGTCTAGTAAAAAACATCACTAGGAAATCCTGCAGAAACTGGGCATACTGTACTGCTCCTATGGAGCAGCGGGCAGTTATACATGTATTTCACATCTAGTGAAAGCGTGGAGCTTTCACTACAAATAAATCTGACACCAAATCATCCTAACAAAAATTTTAAGTAGAATTTATAGCAGATATGACCCAGGTCTAGGTATTTTCCCAATCCTACAGAAAATTCATTTAAAATATTGAACTTCTTTTGTGTATCACTTTATCTGAAGAGAGAGGGACTGCTAAAACAATTGACGTAAGCACACACATGAATTTTTGCAGGTTTCAGAGTAAAACCTGGCATGTGAGTGTTACACAATATGCCACACATTTACATGCTCATTCCCTCTAAATAGTTCAACATACTTTTTTCTACTTTGGAAAAAAAATACTACTTGAAATAAATCTTAAAATATCTTGTAAAGTTGGTAATTTTAATTAAGTTCATATTTAAATTAAAAATTTATGCTTTTCCTATTTTGGGGGGTATGTCCAAACAAGAATTTGCAATTATGTTAGCAAACTGAAATAAGTCACTGGTTCATGCCTCTTAGTTTTCACTCCTGCCATTCACACTGGCCTTCTCTCATTGGTCCTTGAAGTGCACAGCAAATTGATTTAACATAAACCACTCTGAGTTCATATGAATCCATTTTATTTTGCATTGCCATGGAGTAGGAATAGGCACGTGGTCAGTCACTATAATATATCCGTGGTAATACAACTTATTAGAATGTGTTAATGCCATAATAAGTGCTCAGCTGGTCGTATCCTTGGGGCTCACTTTTAAAGAGTTTCTTTCAGATGGGATAAAACTTTGCCATATAATTAAAAATATTTGAATGTGGCAGCTGTAAAATAGACCAAATGCACAACATCAAAGATTAATATTTTTTATTATGAATAACATCTGGGGTAATAGTAGCACAGATATCTTTTTTCTCACCTGCCAACATGCCTCAAGCATGAATCAGTTCTTTTAGCAGTAGCTTATATTTATTCAGTTTGGTGATCTCTTTACAAGGACTACCTACACAGATGCTGATTATTTTTTAATTGCATTGGATGATAGAAACTGGGAAAAAGACTGACTCCACCAAACTAATTTCAAATAAACTATTAAACAGCCATTAGATTACATCAATTCTTGTTCATTTTCATCCAAAGCTGAACCTCTACCCTGAAGGGGAAAAAGTTCCTTGAGCTCTTTCAGAGGATACTTTTTATTAAAAGTAGATTTCTCTCCAGTGTTAAGAATAAAAGATTTTTAGCAAAATAAACTGCATCTTTTATTTGAAGTGTAATCTGTGATGTGTACTGATAGACTGAAAATATATTCAGATATGTTTGGATTTTTTTTTACTTTAATCAATAGAATAGGATATATTATTTCAGTTAGAAGGGACCTACAACAATCATCTAGTCCAACTGCCTGACCAATTCAAGGCTGATCAAAAGCTAAAGCATGTTGTTAAAAGCATTGTCCAAATGTCTCTTAAACACCAACAGGCTTGGAGTATCAACCAACTCTCTAGGAAGCCTCTTCCAGTGTTTGGTCACACTCTTGGTAAAGAAGTGCTTCCTCATGTCCAGTCTAAACCTTCCCTGGAACAGCTTTGAACCATTCCCACGTGTCCTTTCACGGGATATCATGAAGAAGAGCTCAGCACCTCCCTCTCCAGTTCTCCTCCTCAGGAAGCTGGAGGGCAATGAGGTCACCCTAAAGCCTCCTTTTCTCCAAACTAGACAAGGCCATAGTCCTTAGCCACTCCTCATAGGGGAATTCATTCCACCCCTTCCACCAGCTTTGTTGCCCTCCTCTGGACACATTCAAGCACCTTCACATCCTTCTTAAATTGTGGGGCCCAGAACTGCACAGAGTACTTAAGATGAGGTTGCACCAGTGCTGAATACAGTGGGATAATCACCTCTTTTGACCAGCTGGTCATACTATGTTTGATGCACCCTAGGATGCAGTTTGCCCTCTTGGCTGCCAGGGCACACTGATGACTTATGTTGAGCCTACTGTCAACCAGCACCCCCAGTTCCCTTTCTGCAGGGCTGCTCTCCAGCCACTCCTCTCCCAATTTATACTTATTCCCAAAATTACTCCATCCTGTGTGCAGAATCCAGCATTTGGACTTGTTAATCCCATTAATCATAGCCCAATGTTCCAATCTATCTTGATCCCTCTGCAACACCTCCTGTCCCTCCCAATTTGGTATCATCATCAAACTTGCTAATGGTGCATTCAACTCCTGCATCCAGATTGTTGATAAATATATTGAACAGAACTGACCTTAGAATTGAACCCTGAGGAACACTGCTGGTGACGGGCCAGCAGCCCCATTCGCTACAACACTTTGAGCTCTGCCTTATAGCCAGTTCTTCACCATACGTCCATTCATCCCACAGCTGGACAACTTGTCCAGATGGATGCTGTGAGGGACAGTGTCAAAAGCCTTACTAAAATACAGAAAAACTACCGCCTCCACCTTCCCTTCATCCACTAGGTGGGTGGCCTTGTCATAGAATGATATCAAATTAGTTAAACAGGACTTTCCCCTTGTGAACCCGCGTTGACTGTGCCTAATGATTGCATTATTGAATGCGTATTGAAATGCCTTTCAATGGCACCTAGTGTCATCTTCTCCATAATTTTTCCAGGAACTGAGGTTACACTAACAGGTCTGTAGTTCCCTGAGGGACTGACAGGAGCTCCTTCAGAACTCTGGGATTAATCCCATTGTGAATATTCAGCTGATAAACTGGTCCCTTACAATTTCAGTGTCCACAAATGGAAAGTCACACACTAGTTGTCCTCCAACTCAGGGGGACTGCGCAGCCCAAGGTCTGTCAGTATCATTAAAGACTGTGGCAAAACCCCCACTGAATATAATAGAATAATATAGTATGAATTGTAGATAATATAAATAGCAATAACTCTTTGCAGTAGCAAAGAAGTGTTTGCAAAGTCTAGGTTCCCCTTATAGTAGAAAAAAACTGTGACAAAACTAAAAATGAGACGGTCTATGACATAACAAAAGAACAGCCTTCTGTCAAATTGTTAGCCAGTTTTCTTTGATTTTAGATTTTGGGTTTTTTTCTTACAATCTCTGCTGCATTTTGTGAAAACTATTCAGCAATAGAATTGTAACACAATTGAAAAGGGGATATTGTAATATTACATCTATATAACAAAACTTAATAGCTAGTTTAAAGAAACACCTGATGACAGAGCTTCTTATTAACATGGCAGACTAAGTTATTACTTGATTTGATAAATACTCCCAAATTAATAGGTAGCATATAGTGTTTATGACATAGCTGCACAGTGTCCCTTTACTTCACCTTTAGTATTTTGTTTAAATTAAAGATAAAATACTATTAATAGTATTTAAATGTTGTATGTTCTCTTAGCAATCCTTATATTCCTGAATTTGACAAAGTTTATAAGCGTTTGTGTTTCAGCTTTACAAGAATTTCTGTGAGTTTTTAAACTGACTTCTTATAAGCCTTGTAGGATAATGAGTGTCCTCTTGCTGATACTTTGGGAACTCACAGGCTGGTTTCAGCAAAATATCACAAAGAGCTGAGATGAAACAAATAATTAGATTTCTGCAAATTTCATAAAAATAGGTGAACAAAGAAGAAGAGAGAGATTTTGTAAGTGCTGCCAACAGAGGAAAGGGCTGTTATGTGAGTTAATGAATCTTAACAGGCATCACAGAGTCTACACAGGAACAAGACTTTATAAAGGCCCAACTGCAGAGAAGCTTTAGAGAAAGATTTCATCACAGACTCTGAAGTCAGTCAATCATATGATGCAAACCTACAGGAAATCAGGAATTGTTAGCTCAACTGTTCACGGAATTATTTGTTTAATAAGATCTATAACTATTGTATTCTTTTGCTGTAACATTTCCCTCAGAAGTTTGAAAAGCATAATGCCATAAATCCTGAAAGATTTAATAATCTAAGATGATTTCTGAATTTTTAAAATGTATCCATTGAATTTTTCCTCCAAACCTTTTGTATATTTGCAAATTCTCTTAAAATAATTTTGGTAACAAGAAAAGAATCCCTTTTAATCATGGAATCTTAGAAAAAATAAGATTACAGATACCCTTGAACATGTGCTGCATCTTGTGTTTTGGTACATCAGTGATACTACAGGAGTCTTCAGTACACAAATTCATATGATCATAAAAAAGGCCCCAGCATAGCACGTACCATGACAAGAAGCAACGTGTACAAGTTGTGTCGGGAGAAATTCTGTCTGAATACAAGGCAAAACGAATCTTCATTGTTGAGAATTAACATTGGAATAGGTTACCCAGAGAAGTGGTGGAATCTCCCTTCCTGGAAATATTCAATGCTCAGCTTGACAGGGCCCTGGGTAACCTAATCTAAGGCCTTACATTCAACAAAAGCAGGTGATTTCCAGAGGAACTTCCCAACCCAGAGTTTTGTATCATTCTATGATTCTATCTTTTGTAGATTTCTGTTAGAGCACATGAACCTCAGAAGTCATAGGATATTCAGTAGCACTTGAGAGACTTAACTAAGGACTAGGGTCACACATTGCACTAGGTGACAAACAAATACTTAGCAAAATCCTGTTTCTGTCCCAAAGATCTTGTGAGTTACCACTGAGCAAATAGTAATACATGTAAGAGGCAGTAGATTCCAGAACCTGAGGTCTTCTTTTCATCTTAGAGAAACAAGCTATGTTTCTCTAGGTCCTGAGGTTGCATTTTGAGAACAGGCCACCTCCACAGTTTCAAGACCTGTGGCATGTATCTCAGTTAGGTAGAGAGAGGAAACTGGCTATCCTTAAAGTTTTTGGAAAATCAAATTAAGACTCAGAAACATATGCACCTGTCAGAGAACACAAGCTGGAATGGTAAAAAAGAAGTCAGTGTGCCAGAGGAAAAGATTTCTCTGCATTAGATAGGGTTGGATAACTACCATTATGTGGGTCAGTAGTCCACACCAGTCCTGAGGCTATGTTAGGTAAGACATGTCCTATGCCAAAAAGAGCAATAAATGGTGATTTTTTTTCTTCCAACAAAGATTGTCTAGTGTGACTATTTGGAACAATATAGTTAAAAGAGTGATTGAGAGCACTTCGCTGATCTGCTCTGGATAAAATTTCAAAGTGTTGAATTGTTGGAAACTTGAATCAACAAATTTTGTTAACTTCATAACCAGTTCTTTTGACGAACTTTCTGTGTATTTGTGGACTGTATGCCTTTCCTTGCTTCTTCTCTTACAAATACAGTGCTTCTAAACGTAAGAAAGAGCATGTGTGGCTTTCACATAGAACTTCAGTGTAATTCACAGGGAGCTGGTACAGAGAAAGCTCTATTCAATCCATTGATTCAGTGCAGTCAAGAGGATTTCATTTCCTGTCATTGTGAACAATTTTTAGATATTCCAAATAAAATGCTGGCCATTTAGGATCCTTTGTTAATACCATGCTTGAGCACTTACAGTACTTACCTGCCACATATTCTGGAGAAACATACCCTCTTGTGTTATTATTTTGTTTGAAAAGAGCTTTCTGTGAAAAGGCCTTAATTGCCCCACTCTAGACTTCCTTCTTTCAGATGTGACCAGAAATTGTGGCTTCAGGTATCTTTACTCTGTGTTTATGTACTGTAACAGTTGTAGGAAAGGTAACTGATTCATACTAAATTGTCTTTTCCTTTGCAAAAAAGATCTTTCATAGCAGTTTCTCATCCCATTGGTCTTTGGTTTCTAGAATCTTGAAGTCCTATCATTTCTAATTTTTTCACCCCATCCCATCCCTGTGAACTCACAGCTATTTTTTCCTGTCTGTCTTTATTTGTCTAAGTTGGTTATTAACTAGGAATAGGAAAAAAACTTGCTAGTGAGTAAAGTGCTCCATAATTATTCTTTATTTGGAACATCTGATGATGCCCACTGTGATAGGCAGGTAATGGGGAAGGAAACTGTTTATTTGTCAGATATGCTGTTGTTATTCCCGTGTTTCTGTACAAAACATGATTTTTCCTAGNCATTTCTAATTTTTTTATTTTTCCTAGGAATCATGTCATACTTTTTAGAAACTTTTCAATAATTCCAACTATTAGTTTCCTGTATGTAAGTAGAAGGCATCAGAATACGTGTTCACTTTACAAGTTGTAGAGTACATTCTGGGGGTTGCTCAGACACATGCAGAGGTCATATTTCTTACACTAAAAAAAGCATAAGGAAACAAATTAGGATCTTCTGATCAGGGTAACCCATCATTCCTTATTGCCAAATAGCCTGCAGAAACAGGTAAAAGAATTATTTCAAGTCCTTCATGATTTGCAGTCTTATTCTCCAAGGTAGCTATGAGTCTTTGCTGAAAGTTAGACAGATCTCATACTTAGAATACAGTTTTACTGTTGAGAAATATCAATGATCTCTGCAATTTAGCTGTTAAGTACATTTACTAAAGCAAGTTATATCTTTAACAAACATAGTTATAAAAAAATCTTGTATTAAAGATTTTTAAAAAATATTATTAGTATTATTGTTTTAGTGTATTCCTACTCAGCTTGTTTACTGTGTTTTATTTGAGTGTCTTTGTCCCCTTATTATGAACTTCTAGTTCTGGTAATCTCTTTTGGAATCAAATATTTTTAGGAAATGAATGAATGAATAACCCTGATTTTCTTAACAGATGAAGTTTTGATTCATCTTCTCTACTATAACTGACGGTGTCTCTTGCTTCATCTAATAAATACTAAGCTGTTTGTCTTACACATCTAAATCACAAACTTGGCAGCAAATTATCTTCTTCCTTCTATTTGTCTTTATCTGCTGAGCTTTTCTCCCATGAGTACCATTAATATGGTATATGTACTACAATGCCAAATGCAATGTTAGTTCTTTACCTAATTTAGGGAATATACATACATCATGGCATTGTCTTCTGCTTATACATAAATATACATAATATGCTGTGTCTAGAATTTTTGAGCATGAGTGTTATTCCGGTTTAAGGATCTAATAAATTTTTCCTTATATTAATTCTATGGTGAAAAATTATAATTCTGAAAAAAATTAAACATTTTAGTGTAATTTTAAAGGGCATGTCAAGTTTTATTTGAAAGAATTATATCAACTATTTACTCTTTTCCTCCTGGCTTCTTATGTTGGAAGGTTAATAAATTCTTCAGCCTAACTTTTTCATGCTGACAAACTGTGCTTCATAAACAGTTCACATGGAGTCTTGTCTGCAGTCATCTAGTTAAACAAGGTCAGTAAGGAGTCACTGATGCATTTAATTAACAAGCCTGTAATTAACTAATTTGTTCTCTGGCCCTCACCATAGTGTTTTTTCTTTTTTCTGAAGATTGATTTTAGTAAATGAGTCTTATGCTCATTTTCATATTTTCCAACAGCCATTCTATTTTACAGACTCATTCTCTGTTTTTCATACTTTTAAAAATCCTGACTGTTTGCGACTGGAAGGTTTTCATAGTCGGCCCCTTCTGGTAGTGAATTTCCTTTTGCATTTGTTAATGTCCTTCATTTTTAAGGAAGTAAACAATGGTCATATCTCACATATATGCCTAGAGATAACTGAGGAGGGTATGAATTTTAGTGACTATAGCTTCTGAAGTCAAGTGACTAATACTGGTGTTCAGAAATCATTGATTTCCTCAAGCAGCATCAGTAGCTAGAATTTAATGGGTTTGGAAAAGTGGTTATTCCACTTCAAAATCTGCATGACCTTGCAATGGAATAAGATACCATATAGAGCCTCCTAGATTCATGTGAACTCTTTCAGAGTCTTGTGTCTTGGTTGTAGGAGGCCTTTGAGATGTTGAAGTAACTATTATCTACCTCTGCAGTTTTAATGGGGAATCACAAAGCATTCTTGATAGTCTTTAGGGTCATTCAGGTTAAATTGGTTTAACCTTCTGAAACTTCAGGAAAATCCAGCATGGTGGCAGATGTTCAGCCACAATCAGGAACAACCGTGATTTACCTAGACCTGTGATGGTCTAGGAAGTGTTTGTCATCCAGTGTATATGCAGGGCCTGCTTTGCAAGGAATAACAATGAAGAAAAGTACATGTTTATTTTGGTTTGTGATGTCATCCTCAAATACAGAAGAGAGAAGCTGGAAAAACTCAAAGTGAAACAATGAAAAATTTTATGAACAAAGAGATTCCCATTTAAACAGATTGCAGAGAAATAAGTAAAAAACCCCTCTTTTTAATCTGTGCTTTTTTAGTAAGTGCCAGAGGCCTAACAGGTAAGATGGGGAATGCAGAATACTTTATTTAAAGTTTGTTGACATTATAAATTCATTGAAAACTTGGGGAAAGGAGGGAATTCAGTAGAACATGGATGTAGACCAAATCATGCTCATGTATGAATGAAATCATATATTAAAGAAAATCTTAGGAGAAATTATGTTGATGGAACTGTTGATTTCTCCTCCCTTCCTCCTCACTCCTATTAATGTTTCTTCGTCCTTTGAAGACATGTATAAAATGGAATACGATTTTTGGAGTAAATGGGAAAATCAGATGAAGATAAAATTCTATGGCAAAGAATAAAGCTTTCTCCTTTGTGTCAAAAGAGTGATTCAAGACTGACATACATAAGTGCTGTTTAGGAAACACACATCTTGTGCATTGCTTGCTGATGGTGCCATTTGGCATACTTTCACAGGGGGATACAGAATACTTTTGTCAGTGCTTGAATATAGTTTTGATTTAAGAGGTCAGTATTCTATAGTTCAGTGCAAACTTACAGGCCTTTTGAAGGGATCATGTATGTGCTGACATGTAGAATAAAGACTTCACAATGTGTAGCTGAAGCAAATTACAACACGCTGCCTACTCTGGAGTAGAAACACACCTTGACTTTTCAGTTTGTACAGTGATTTTTGATCAATACTACCTGTATTTTTTATTTCATCATATACACTTCTTGTTTTCTAGAGAAGTCAGTCACACTTTCTGTCTATCCTGCCTTAATTATTTTTAATACATTGGCCAATCTCAACCAAACTGGAAACAAATAGAAATCTAAACCATCCTAAGTTTCTAGAACTCTGAATTTTAGCAACATGTGTTGTTTTCCAGCTGAGGCAGAAAACGTGCTATTTATTCATTCTGAGAAATAGAAACAGGTTATTTGTTAAGCCTGTATTTACTCTTTTCTTACATACAGGTCGTTTTAAAACATATGTAAAGCTTCATTCAGTTGTGGCACGTACTGCCTCTTACTCAGCCAAACATGGAAAAGGAAAAGGGTGAGAAGCATGAATTGGAAGCGTTCTAAAATGAGAAGTCACTGAGGAATGAGGTTATTATGGTAGGTAGATGAAGCAAATCTATAGAAGGCTAGATTCATTATTTCTCTACTCATTAAACATCTTGTTTCTGCTCCTCTAAGTAATTTTTTTCCTAAAAGAGAAAATTGGATTGATGCTGACAGCATCTGTTATTTGGCAAGGCTAATTCTTTAGGACATTATTAACCCCCTTCTACCCTGCCATAACCCTGTCTGGCTTTTTGAAGAGAATTTATTAAAATATTCCGTGACTCTGAAAGAATGTAAGAGAACAAAAAATTAATAGAGTTAGAGGAAGCTGAAGGATGGCAGGTGGTTGAATTTCTTTTATATTCTATAATATAAGTTTATGACCAAGCTTTTTTCAATTTTTAATATTAATATGAACTCTTAAAAGTAGACACCTGTGATGTCTATATAGTAAGTCTTAAAAATCTTCCAGAGAAAACTTACTAAAGTTTACGTGTTTGCTATTCTGTGTAGCTTTCAACAAACATACCGGAAGAAATTCTGCTGAAGTAATGGGTTTATCCAAAGCATTCTGCATTTTAAGTCCTACATCTGCTCCTGTGTACTAACTACATCAAATTTACACTTTTCTCTACCTCCAGGACCCCACCATATTTATGAAACACAGTCAGTCTTAGATGCTAACTCATCTTTTGCCTTTCCTGCAGGTCCATTTTTGGTAACCTTCATCTCTCTTTTATTCTTTACTTCATACCTCTGCCCAAGTTAGCAGATACATTTCTTCATGCAGATTATTTTCTGTATCTTTTTTTTTCTTTTTAATTGAATAAAGATAAAAGTGAAAAAAAGAGCATCCACATTGAGTATTAAAACTATATTGTCTGTTTAGGAATTATTTTTAAAGTTGTGTAGATATTCTTAGGCAAGTTACACTGAATGGGACATGAAAAACTGTGGAAATGAACAGCGACATTGAATGGGATAAAGTATTGCAAAAGAATGACACAAATGGGAAGTAGAACGTGTTCAAAGATAGATGTATGTATGTCCTAATGTTATGCATGTTGCTTAGCAACAGGCAGTAAAAGTGTGGATGAACAAGTAAGTACAAAAAGTAATTAAAGAGGCATGTGCCTCTCTTTCAGGTATGTGGTAGGGTATAATAACCAAGAACACAAAAAAGATGAGAAAAGCAAAGCTGGAGAAAAAACAGATCTAAAGAATGTTAAGAAAAATATTGAAATGTTTTTTATTCTTTATAGATGGATTTTTTTCCTGTAACATTAGCTGGTAAAAAATAGACAGGAACTTCCTCTGTAATCATGCCTTAAAATAATATGGCTTACCCAAAGGGAATATAAATTTTAAAATGTGAATTGACTATAAAGAAAAATGTAAAAAAAAATATATCTAAATAATAAATCTAAAATATAATAAAAGTTTATTTTGCAATGTAGAATTAACACAGACTTTTAATTATTTCAGTTACTTAGAAAATGAGCATTTGAAATAGTTCTCTTTTAGTGAGAATCCAATTTGCCCACAGTTTCTGCCTCTGAATCACTTCTTGAAAAGACAGTGCTCTTGTGGTTGCTTTTAAAGCTTCATTTTCTAATGCTTAGACAAATTTCCTTATAGTAGAGTTTTTCACTTAACTGTCTTCAAATATGATTTGGAATTTATGAATTTTTTTTATAAAAATCTATCAAAATAAATATTGGGCTTTTTTTTCTCTGCATCATTGAATTAGAAAGTTATGCTAAGGGTGCCTAACATACACGGATCAATGAAAGTGTTCAGAATTATTGTCTTGTAAGAGGAGTGAGAGGCTCTGTGGTTTATATAACTGCCAAAGGTTATTGCATACTATTCTGCAAACTACTGCACCATTTGTGCCTCAGTTTCATTGTCACAAAATGACATTTCTCACCAGCCACACCAAACATATTAATATCAGAATCGTAGAATCATAGAATCACAGAATGGTAGAATGGTTTGAGTTGGAAGGAACCTTTAAAGGTTAAGTCCATCATCTCTGCAATCAGCAGGGACATCTTCAACTACATCAGGTTGCTCAGAGCCCCATCCAACCTGGCCTTGAATGTTTCCAGGGATGGGGCATCTACCAGCTCCCTGGGAAACCTGTGCCAGTGTTTCACCACCCTCCTTGTAAAAAACTTTCTTCCTTAAATCACCTATTCCGAAGTCTGTCAAAAACAGAAACAGTTCAGCAACAGCAAGGTTGCTGTTCCTCTTTTCAGCCATGAAAGCAAAAGAGTACAGAATGGAAAACCAAGCTGAAGAAGATCTAAGGCTCTCTGGTCACACTTCACAGCTAGCGTACAGAGAGAAAGGAAACAGATTTAAATGAACGTTTGAAACTTACTGAAGTTCTCCAGTGTGTATCAGTGTTCTAACAAAACCATTATGAAAATGTATATCATTAGCAATTTCTGTGAGGAGCCAAAAATAAGTAATAAGTATCTTTCCTCTGTCAGTTTCTGCTGGCCTTTTTAAAGGTGCAATATCAGTGAACAAATGTCATTTTCTTTCATATTTTATAATTGGTCCCTATGAGGAAAACCAATTACTTTATGTGGAATGTGCTTCAAAAGTAGAAGTGTAAAGTGCTTATATTCTTATAAGATGTAGGTCTGCCTTAATTCAGAGCAGCGAAATAAAAAAAATGAGTGCTTTAATTAATCTGACTCGCAGAGCACTTGAAACAATGAACTCTGTTTACAAACATAGCAACATTAACTCTCCCAGAGGACACAGCTCAGGCTTGTAGAATAACTGGATGAGAATGCTTAGAAAACAGAAGAATTAGATCGAGTATGTTCCAAAATACTTTCAGTCCAAAAATTGTTGAATTCTGTACCAATATAATGCTGAAATTAATCTTAGCTTTTGTTTAATTAGAAAATTATTTTCAATATGCAACTTTCCTGTGATGAAAATGCTATTTAAATGTTGGTGGAAAGACACGAAAACATTTTTTTACTATAAGGGTGATCAAACACTGGAATGGGTTGCCCAGAGAGTTTGTGGAGTTTGGTTTCAGATTATCTTTTATTGAATTAAGAGAAGTGTTAACATTCAGTTTTCACTGGAAATGTGAAATTAATGTAGAAAAAATACTATGAACAAGTATAGAAATGTATGAATCAAAAGTATGTTCTCCCTTTGAACACTAGCTTTCTCCAGCTTAAAATGAATTTAAGGAAACAGGGGCAAAACCAGGGTTAGACTTCCACATGAGAGGAGACTGCAGAGTTGGGGACTCTTCAGTTTAGGAAGTGGATGAGTATTAGAGCATATACTACCAGTTCCTGTTATGGATGTAAGGTGTCACAAGTGCATGTGTCATCCAATGAGAGCAGTAAAGCAAAAGGGTAGTAATAGAACTGAATGAAAGAATTTTGTTTTGCGGAAAGGATATACTTTTTGGTACTTATTTTGGCCCAGAACAGAGAATAGTTGTCTAAAGAATGCATTCCGTGAAATATAACCCAAAGTCTAAAGCTGTATTCAAGAAGTTGAGACAATTATATGAATAATAAGGATATTTGCAGTTACATTAGTTATTTGCAGTTACATTGACAGTACATTACAATTACATCGAGTTTTTAATTAAATTACATTGAGAGTTACATTACAGCCAGTCACCATCTGATGGATTAGATTAAGAAGGAAATTTATCTGTGAACAATCTATTGTAGAGTTTCTAACTACGGTAGAGTCTCAGGTATCCTGCTCTGAAGGGTCTAGGAGTAACGGTTGGAAGGGAATGGAAACTGAATTAAACAGGTCTGCAGTTGATTCTCATGTTTCAAGAACACCACCACACAAGATCTCTTGGAAACAGTTGACTCTTATAACCACCACGTTACAAACGGGAAGCTGAGGGAAAGGCATACTGTCAGTCTGAAAATCCTGTTTCATTCTGAATATGATCCTTACATGTAATTATAAAGAATCCTCTTTTAAAATTTAGAAGCTTTTTCCAACCTGCTTTTACCAGTTCTTACTTGGTGGCTGTGAAGCTGCTTCTGTCATGTGTTATTTTCCCCAGACTTTGAAGAGGATGTTTTCTGAGAAAACCATCAGCAAAACTGAAAGTAAAGGATAGAGATGCATGTAGAAACCATAGCATGGATAGAAAGTAAGATGCTATTTGTCATAGCTGCACTTGTACTGGCCATAAGGCCTTTAAACATTGGTTGAAGATAGAGCATTTTTCAATCAAACAAGGTAGAGTAAGGTATAGTTCTTCTGGAGAACATGAGCAGTGGAAACTTCATGAATACCTAACTAGTGTATAGTACTTCTCATCAGCACATCACAAAGCTCTCTGCATAAGAGATAGTGTCATTCTTCCATTTCACAGAAAGCAAAATGTGGTGATCTCATCAGAACTGACCAGAAAATCAGAGTAGCAGGCACATTCAAGGCATATTAGACAAATGTCAAATTTTTGTTGTTGAGTGGCTATTGATGCTGTTTTCTCTGAATGAAACATGGGAAAATATATGTCATTTGTTAGGTGTTCCTTAGGTGAAAAACATATCTTCTTTTGGTTTGCTTTGCTTTTTTCTCTTGGTTGCTTGTTTGCAGTTTTTGGAATGTATGGGAATGTTACATTTTGCATATTGAAACAGTTTCTGTTAGATTAATATCTGAAAAAAAGGCAAATTAACTATCCTGTGAGTTACCAGATAATTTTCTATTTCATGAATCATTATGCAGGAACAGTATTTAAGGACCATGGAAGGTTTTTAAGTTTGGAGCTGTCTTTCAGCTTTCATGGGTATGGTAACAGAATGGACAAACGACAACACTGACACAAAAGGAGACAGGGTTGAAAAGTAATATTTTGTATAGACCAATTGGTGCAGTTGGAGAAGCTGGAGAAGTTTTCAGATATACCAGCTTTTATTGAGGTTAGAAAGCCAAGGTTTTTTTTATCGGTCTTGAGAATAAATTCAGTCTCTATCTGGACTTGTGCCAGAGTTCATTAGTTGTAAACAGGCATCTAGTTGTTTGGGCTGAGGAATCAAACCTTGGCCATCTCACTCTCACATTGATGGCTAGAGAAAATAGCAAGCAGAAAACTGTTCTACCATAGTGGATATGTAGGCTGGATTTGACATTTGATCTTGACTCTCTGATCTTTCTTTACATCTTCTACAAATATATATTCCAATTCAAGGCCTTCATATAGATAAAACTGAACACAGAGCTTATGAGTGTAGGCAGGTATAGTGACCCCAAAGTCATTCTCCGTCCCTTGGACAGGTCTTTTTTTCCCCCACTCACTCCTGTTGCAACTATTTTACCAACCATTTCAACTTCTGTTTTCTAATATTGTGAAGAAAACATTCAGTATCATAGTTCTACTATTGAATGTGCATGGGTCTGTGTACTTTAGCAAAAGAAAACAAATTCAGAGCTACTGCATGGCTACTGCTGTCTTTTTGAAATAATTACACGTTTTTAATATTTTGCCTCAGGTTCTGTGTGTGCTTCACCTTTATTAACTCTGTTCAGAAAGCGAAGCGCAAACTGAAGTTACTGCACCATAGCTGCTAAAATTAGGCAAAGTTTGCAGTTTTGTCATTGGAGACTTGGTACTAGCCTGCAGTTAGTCTTGCTACCCAGTTACATATAGGTGAGCACTGAATAAACACAGAAACACCAAAGACCAGCATAAAAAGAAATAACTACCTGCTTGCTATGCTAACATTGAAGAAGTAGTTAAAGCTAGCCTCCTTCTCCTTCCATCTTCTCAACACCAATTAGTAATAAAATACAGTTCTCTCCAGGGAGTCCTGAGTCTTAAAACATGCTTTGGCAGGGTTATAGGTGATATGGTAATTATTTCAAGATTAATCAATTATGGACACTGGGGCTGTAGGCAACACATCACTTTGACTCATACTTCCATATTTGCCCAATTTTCATTAAAACAATTGGTCATATAATGCCCATGATATGAATAGATTATGGAGTTTTTTAACAAGATGTAAAACTGTGATAACTTGATCTTTGAGCTCCAGAGGTCAAAAATGTAACCTTTTTGTAGAGCTCATTAAAATGAACATGATAGATATGTGCAACTATATAGGAAGTTTGGAAGACTCTGTCATAAGGAGACTTTCTTTAAATAGAACCCCTACCTGCCCTATATGTGTATTTTTCTATGATTAGCAGCCAGTACTAATTATCTTACCCACCTCATCTCTCTAATAGAGATATAAGCGCCCTAGAACCTTGTAAATTAAATATTCCAAAAATAATTCCATAATCTCAATTATCCAAACCAAGGCATCTCCATATTCAAGATTTTGCATGAACATACAGAGAGACCATACTTACGTGAACATCTAGAGAGATTGTATTTAAAATTAGATGAAATCATCTTTGACTTTATTGAATGAAGTACTGTAGGTACAGTTCCACTCTATGCTGTTCTGCACTGCCCATTTCTTGTGCTTCAAGCCTAGGCTGGAGGCGCCCACTGTAACAGTAAGAAAATCATTCTGTCTCGTGCCAATTTTACTACTCAATTCCTGTGTTTTCATAGATTCCAACCCCTAGTTTCTGTGCTGAGACTGCCAATGAAGTTGCTGCAGGTGTTTTTTGGCAGAGGCACTACCTTGTGGGGAACTAGACTAACATTATCATTTGTAATCATTGGTTTGAGCAGTTTTGAGACTTTTAAAAGAACTTATCTTAGATACGATCTGGTAAATTGAAGGTAGAATCCTCTGTCCAATTATAAATCTCTTCCAAGTCAGTGCAGTTCCCCAAAATTATTCAAAGCACTTACTAGTATGAAGAGTGGAAAAAAACACAGAGATTCCATACCTCTTTGTATTTGTTAAGTTTTTTGAGCAAAATGGCATTATTGTACACAAGAATTTCAGGATTTTTTGTTTCTGGAATAGATTCTATTTTAGTATGATGACCTAATAGTTGTTATGTGTGAAGAAACATGTCTGCACGTTCTCTTTCAGCTTGTATTATGTTTTCTGAAGTGATTGCACTGAAGTGTTTTGTATTTTATACTGCTTAGTAGAAATAAATGTAAAATTAAAACAATAAAGAAAATGACTGACATTGCACAATGTTCACACTTTGAATTAATCATATATATACTTCAGGAGATTTTAAATATATATTTTTAAGAATTTATATTATAATCTTCTTGAAAAATTATTATTATATTCAAAATATTTTAGTATTTTTAATCCGCTCCCCACCCCAAGTAACATCTACAGAAATTGAGATCAATGTATTAGGTCGATTATTCTATAAATCAGTTCATTTCTTCAGCTTCAATAAACCACAGTAGTTTTCAGATTAATGCTTTCCTCATGTAAACTGTTATATTAATAAAAAATCTTGAATTTTCTGTAAATAGTAAACCTCATTACTGGCCAAAGTTAGTAGCAATCTGAGGCTTTCTCATTCTTTCTTAAGATACCAATTTTTTTCATGTTTTTGTTAGGATTTCTATTCCTGTCTAACATTAACTAATAGTAACAATAAATAATAGAAGCTGTTCAGCATTGCTTTTCTCGTTCACCAAAAATCATAGAATCATAGAATCATAGAATCATAGGGTTGGAAGGGACCTTAGTAGATCATCTAGTCCAACCCCCCTGCCAGAGCAGGGCCACCTTACAGCAGGTTACACAGGAACGCGTCCAGGCGGGTTTTGAATGTCTCCAGAGACGGAGACTCCACCACCTCCCTGGGCAGCCTGTTCCAGTGCTCTGCCACCCTCAAGGTAAAGAAGTTCCTCCTCATGTTTAGGTGGAACTTCCTATGCTCAAGTTTGTGCCCGTTACC
>VXBO01000349.1:292927-372465 GCA_013400135.1 Rhinoptilus africanus
TGTCAGCCTCAAGCATAAATATACAGGTGAATGCCTACCTTTAGCATTTCTGCCCAGCAGACTGAATCATCACCATCTACAAACACTCTCACTTAAATGGTTAATTCCGTCACAATTATGAATTCCTATTGGCTTTGTGGGACAGGATTTCATCCTAAGAGATGAAACGGAGTTCTAATTTGGTCACTTGTGTTCTCAGTAACATCTCTTTAGATTAACTTGGAATGATGTCTCCAATTTATTTTTGTTTAACTTTCGTGGCAGTTTCTAGTGCTTCAGAGGTCAGCTGACAAGAGGGTTTTTCACGCAGGAAATGCTTTCTCCAGTTGTTAAATCAGGATTACTGGAGGCAAAAATTAGCATGTTCTCAATAGAATCTCTCAGGTGGTTTTTGGACTTCCTTATGCCAAAAATGAAAATGACATTTCATAAGCTATTTCCTTTTGTGCAAGTTTAAGTTAGACTTTTCATTATGTAAGTCTAGATGAATAAATGAATCCCATGTATTCCTACTATCTAGTTCCAATCACTTTGGTTTCTGCTACCTTTTTACTCCCTTCCTGTTCTATTATTTGCTCTTATTTACTTACTCCCAAAGATTGCTCGAGACTTAACAGGTTTCTTCCTTGAAATCAATCCCGTTATTGTATCTTCTTACTGAGTGTTCTTCTGTCGATGTACCTAACTCCAAAGAGATAAGAATATATGCCTACAAAAATAGATTTGCCTACCCTCCTCTTCAAGAGACTCCTTGACGCACTTACCATGTTTATAAAAACATACCCAAGAAACAGGCCCATTCAGCTATTCCTGAACTCTGTTTCTTCCTTGATTTGACATTTCGCTATGCCCCCAGATTTGTAAAAGGTAAGCAATGGATTTATTCGTCATAATGACTAGGGTAGTCTATTTAAATGGTTTTCTAAAAAGGTGTCTCACCAATGGTTAAAACCAGAAAACCTCTCAGTGCGCATGCACTTCAGCAGCATTGCCAAAATCCTTATTAAATGCTTTGCTTTGCTAAAATTGTTGTTTACTATAAAATCAGTGAGCTCATGTTTCTAGTGAAGCACAGCTATCTAAATATAGATAGACTGGTACCTGGTTTATATAGATATGCCACAGTCGGATTCTGCTCCTGAAAAAGCTATCAATATTAATATCCTCAGAATTTCCATAAACAGATACAAGAGTTCTAGATCTAACCCCTGCATGTGTAATCTTGACTATCTTTTCTGTTATTTCAAAGACTATAAGAAAGTAATATTGAAGGGTTCATTTTATTCGTACAGATGTAACTCTTAAAAGCTAAGCTGGAATTTGGTTTTTGATGTTAGTACCTTGAAATCATTTACATTAAAAAATCTTAAGAAGATTTGGACATGCGATTCTTTGCCAGTAGCCCACTGCTTTTCTTCTTCTTGAAGCTGGTTTTTTACATATTCTGTTACACATGTGAAATGTGGTTTTCAGATATGTGATTATTGCAGCATTCTGCTTCCCATGCATTCCTCATATTTACATCAGAAGTTTCCCCTTACTTAGGTGTATCAGCCAGTTATGACTAGGTTTTGGGTTTTTTTACATAGTTGAAAACACAAGCAAGATGTTTCTTCTAGAAAACATGTTTAGTGAAATTACAGTCTTGTTTGCCATATGGTACTTCATACAGACGGATGATTATTATGCAAATCTTTTGATTAGTGAGTTTCTGCTAATCTAGGAATCTTTTCTTTATGTGTTGGCTTTGTACACATTTAGTTCCATTCTTAGGAGGATCTGGGACTGTGACAAATCTTTGATAATCTTGAAGATAGTTTTTCACAACTTTAAACTTTTTCTTGTATTTATAGCTTATTCCAGTTTCTTTGTTCATTAGGCAAAAGAATTAACTTTTACTTCAATCTACCATATGAGAAATATAATGCAAGAAGCATCACTCCATGCTGAATGAAATAACAGCAAAATCTGCATCTTTCTGTCATAGACTTTCCCTCCATAGTTAAAGGCATGTAACATTGGTGAGTAACACTGATGATTCCCTCCAGCTTTTCCCCAAATAGCAGGTTTTGTAGTTGAGGACTGGTCAGAGTGATATATAATGCTAGGGGGTTTTTATGTCTACGTGGTTCATAAAGATTTTGGATAGGAATTATATCTTCAGCTCTTCATCTATGAACGTGGATGAAAATTGTATGTGAAAAGAAAAGTTTTCTTTTGTAGCTAGCCCTTCTGTTAAATTTAGATACCTTAGATACAAGGGGCTAAGGTCTGAAAGTGATGGAAAGCCTTCAGTGTATGTTCAAGTAAGTCCCTTACTAATATAATATACTCCATATTATGATTTGTTCAGGCTCATATGAAAATTGGAGTTTTTTCCACTGCCTCCAGCTGGCCTAATATTCATAAAGATTAAGCATTCCTAAATTCTATAGTTGAGGTGCATGGACAGGAGCATCAGACTTCTTATTTCTTCAGAGGTAAAAATTAGACCTTGGTACAGATGAGATCCAGGGAGGTATGACAGATGTCATTTAGGCTCTGCCACAGAAAGGTCATGCTGCACATCACAGCATGTGTTCCAGGAGTCAATTTTTGAAAATTAGGCTAATCTTTTGTCACAAAGCATTCTAATGAATGAGTCTTCTAAACTGAAATTTAGGTTTTTATATGTTTTATTTCATGCAATATCTTGATGTTATGCAAATATTTCAGATATAAGCAGTATAAAATGATACAATTATAACTGAACAGTATGAAATGTTATTAAGTGATATTCCTTAACTGTACAATTCAAGGTTATAGTTGTGAAGAATGCAATGGTGATACATGTAATGTGGAATAACGCTGTGAAGTGGGGAAGCATTGGTGGTGTGTGTTTGTTAGATTGACCAAAGCTTTGGTATGTTGAGTAGGATGCCTGTTGTTTTGGGAAACAGGAGAGGGTTCGGCTGGGGGAGGTGCTGTCGGGGGAAACCCCGTGTTCACCACCAGAGCAGGTTCGAGAAAGCCCTAGATGGAGCATTGCGCCTGCGCAACTTGGAGGTGGAGATGCCTAAGCAGTAGTATGAATATGTATTAGACTAGAATATAAAAGAGATTGTATTGGTTTGTACGGGGCCGCCAGTGGTGGAGCGGAGACTCCCTGGTGTGGCCAGTGCTGTTTTGCTTGTGTTTATTGCAATAAAACTTTTGCTGCTAAAATTATATTCTGGACTGTCTCGAAATTTACAACATAGTGAACGAGATGGTTTCCAAAAGTAGAACAGTATTTTATGATCAAAGCTGCTGGCTTTCATCCACTTACCTAAATCATCTCATTAAAACATTTAATGAACATATAGATACCTATCCCACAGAAAGTAGCTCTTATTTCTTCAAAGGTGGCTGAAAATAAAGCATTTTTACCTATATCTAAGGTAAAAACCTGAATTGACTAGCTGTAAAGCCTAACTGAATAGTTCACTTCATCGGAGGTGTTATTGGTTGGAAATTTTGGGGCCTGTTGTCCTGGTTCTGGCGGGGATGGGGTTGGGCAGGGACACAGGCACCCCATCCCGTGGGAGCCGGGTGTGTGCCTGCTTGGAGCTGCCGGGGGAGGGGCCGGGAAGTGGCTGCTCGGAGCGGGCTGGCACATCCCGGGGACGGGCGGGGAGCAGCGGCTCCGTAACCATGTTTGTCCGTCCCTCTGTCCGTGTTGTTGCTGTTGTTTTCGTGTTCCCTTTGCTGTTCCGTTAAATTGCCTTTGTCTCAACCCACGAGTTTTGCCTTTTTCTTCTGATCCTTTCCCGCACTGAGAAGACCCGAGCGAGTGGCTCGTGGTTCTTTGTTGCTGCTGGAGGCCAAGCCACGACACCTGCTGTGCCTCAAGGAAGACTAGATGGTTATAGCAAGTCATTTTAATTTTAATCCCAGGGATCTATTATTCATATGTAATCAGTAGAATTTTAGACTTTTTTAGGCCACTACAAGGTAAAAGAACAATTTCACTCATCACACTATGTTTCTGTATTCTGAAAAAATGCTGTTTTCACTAGTTAAAACTGATATACTAAGACATGTTTTTTGCTACCTTGTAAACCATCATACCTATCTGAAATAATGCTCTTAATTAGCTTTGAGAATGTGTTTAAATACTTGGTAATCTAAATAGTGGAATTGTTCCAGAAGTCGGTCCTACTTTAAGAAACAATAGAGCCATCTTTGGACCTTCTTTTTCAGTTTGATTTTGCATATGATGAATTTTATTGTTTATTACTTAATATGTTTGTTACTAGATATTTATCACTTTGCTCTCAGCCGGGGCTGGGCCACGGGCCTTGCTGCCTCCCCGCTGCCTCACCCCCTCTCCTACCTGCCCCCAGCTCCCTGCATCTCCTGTCCCCACTCCCCCTGCCACCAGCTCCCTCCCTCCCAGCCCCACTGAACCCCTTCTCTCCCTCCTCCTACCGGCCATGATGGGCAATTTTTTCGTCTTCTTGCTTGTGCAAAGTATCTTCCGGCTCCTGCGGGTGGTCGCTGATGAGCCGGATGAGGCCATGCGCGAGCACATGCAGCAGCGTGCGGAGTATCTGAGCCAGAAGATGGCTCAGATGCTGCAGGAGCTGGAGCAGGGGAGCCAGCAGCATAGCTCATGCTTCATATCTTCTCTAGTCTTGTCTTTATCTCTGATGCACTTATAGAAGTTTTTCTTGTTATCCTTGATGTCCCTAGCCAGATTTAATTCTACCTAGGCTTTGGCTTGCCTACTTTGGTTCCTGGCCACTCGGACAGTTTCTATGTATTCCACCCAGTCAACCCATCCTTGCTTCCACCTTCTGCAGGCCTCCATTTTGCTGTTGAGCTTGTCGAGAAGCTCCTGGTTAATCCATGAAGGCCTCCTGGCATTTTTGCCTGACTTCGTTTTTTTTGGGATGCACCACACCTTTCCTGAGCTTGGGGGAGGTGATCCTTGAATACTAAGCAGTTTTCTTGGGCCCCTCTTCCCTCCAGTACTTTTTGCCATGTTACCCTGCCAAGCAGGTCCCTCAAAAGGCCAAAGTCTGCTCTCTTGAAGTCCAGGGTAGTGAGCTTGCTGCCTCCTCTCCTCGCTGATGGACGGATCTTGAATTCTACAATTTCATGATCCCTGCAGCCAAGGCTACCCTTGAGCTTGACATTCCCCACCAGCCCCTCCTTGTTGGTAGGGACAAGATCCAGCATAGTTCTTCTCCTCTTGGCTCCTCTACCATTTGAAGAAGAAAGTTGTCATCAACACATTTCATGAGCTTCCTGGATTTCTTGTGCCCTGCTGTGTTGTCCTTCCAATAGATACTGGGGTGGTTGAAGTCCCCCATTATGACCGGGGTCTGTGAACATGATGCTGCTCCAATCTATGGAGGGCCTCATCTGCTCCACCGTCCTGGTTAGGAGGCCTGTAGCAGACCCTTACTGTAATGTCACCTGCCCCTGTGTTCCCTTTAATCTTGACCCATAAGCTCTCCATTGNTGACCGGGGTCTGTGAACATGATGCTGCTCCAATCTATGGAGGGCCTCATCTGCTCCACCGTCCTGGTTAGGAGGCCTGTAGCAGACCCTTACTGTAATGTCACCTGCCCCTGTGTTCCCTTTAATCTTGACCCATAAGCTCTCCATTGGGTCTTCATCCATCCGCAAGTGGAGTTCCATGGACTCCAGCTGTTCATTGACATAGGGGGCAACATCCCCTCCTCATCTCCCCAGCCTGGCCTTCCTGAAGAGTCTGTATCCCTCCATTCCAACACTCCAATCATAAGAGCCATCCCACCACGTCTCTGTGATGCCAGTAAGATCATAGCTGTGGAGACGTGCGCACATCTCTAACTCCTCTTGCTTGTTTCCCATGCTACATGCATTTGCGTGAAGGTACTTCAGCTGGGCACCCAATGAAGCTGACTCACTGGCTGGAGCAGCTGCATTTCCTTCAGGTGGTCTTTCTTTGAGGTGTTTTATCTGTGATTCCCAGGTGCCTATTTCCCCAGGAGCTCCTGGCTTGTCTCCATAAGACTACAAGTGTGCTGCAGCATACCCAGCACATCTCAGAGCAACAGGTTGAGGGCCTTCACTAGTGACCTATCCCTCAGTCCTTGGAGCATCATCCATTGTCACAAGCAAGCCAGATAATGCCCCCCAGCCCCAACACGCCTCGTCACGCTTGGTCAATAAGCCCCACTACCTCATAAGCAAACATCTTCTTCCCCCTTTCAGAAAGATGAGCCCCATCCAGTGCCAACAAGCCTGGTGCTGTGTGAGCCATCCCATTGTCCAAAAACCCAAAACTGTGGCAGTGACATCAGCCACGGAGCCATGTATTTAGAGACTGCACATGCCTGTTTCTTAAAGACTCCCTGCCTGTAACTGGGAGAACAGAAGAAAGGATAACCTGCACCCCAGACTCCCTTATTAAACTTCCCAAGGCTCTGAAGTCTCCTAGTCTCTTTTGATTGTTTTTGGGCTATGTGTTGCCACCCAATCACCACCCATGTGAAAGAGCAACAGCGGTTAGTAGTCTGAAGGCCAAACCAGGCTGGGAAATTTTCTAGCAATGTCCCTGACCCAGGCCTCAGGGAGGAAGCATAATTCCCTATGAAGAGGGTCTGCCCAGCAGATTGGGGTCTCTGCTCCCCTCAGAGGGGAGTCTCCTACTACTACAACTCGCCTCTTCTTGCTTGTGGAGGCGGTTTTTAAATGAGGGATTGGCCTTACTGGTCATGGCAACTCTTCTGGTGTAGCCAAACCATCTTCCATGACATCCATGGGCTGTCCTACCTCCTTGAGAGCCTCATACCTATTATACAGAGGCACCTAGTCAGGGGACGTGGGCAAGGAGCAGGTTCACTTGCCACCCCTAGTACGGACTAGCCTTCTTTTACCCACTGCCTTCAGTGTGGCAGGGAGAGGGTACCAGATCTCCTGCAGCTCAGGGTTTTTTTGGTGCTTCCCAAATTCCAGTAATGACTTTTCAACTCTTAAATCCATCGTAAACTACAAAGCTGAGTTTCCTCAATGCAAGGGAAGAAGTTTTAAAGCTGTTAGAAAGAGAGAAAGTTGATCTAGTCTTGTTGTCTTCAGGACCAAAATCCAAATTCCTTTCTTCAACTCTTTTTCAATATCTGCAATGAAAAAACAGCAAAACAGAATGAAAACAGAGAAAAAGAAGCAGAGGCAGGAATGAAAAGAGCTATAGCTGGCCCATGGTTAAACTACTAAGCAGCTGTGATTTTGTGTGTTGGACAAAATGGGGAAAAAAGGTCATCTTCTGTTGGATATCATAATAAAATTATGAATTACCTTAGTGATGAGTGTAGTGAGTTTCTTAAGAACTTTTATGTCCTTAGACTGGGATCTGAATATCTCACAGCCATGTTTAAAGTGTATAATGAGAGATTTGTGGGGAGCAAAATGTTGCATCTCTCTTGTGTTGTAAACAGGTAAGTTGAAGCATAGAGTGGATGAAGTGGCTTGGCTGGTGTCACACATGGAACAAATAGAAGCACCATTAACTGAACACAGGCTCCCAGCTCTAGACTAGATTCTTTGTCTGCCAGCCACATTTCTTCTTTATGATTCTGTCTATGATTGGTTATTAAATTCATGCATCAGTTTTTTAAGTGGAATGACATATTCCACTGTTTATGCAGTGCCTTTCCAATTATATATTATATCCTTTGAGAAACAGAAGTGTAACTTATTTACTGAGCAACTACAAGCCTTCATGAGAAATAATATAGTATTTAAATCTAAATAGTAAAATAGACATTACTTATTACTCTGCTTTCATTTGGTTTTGTGTTGCTTATAGAGCTCTTGACAGTTTGTTTGGAGTATTTCAGCATAAAACACAGTTGCATCGCATCACAGAGATTTTTTGTCATTGAGAAAACCAAATTCTAATAAATAAAGGTAATGATAAGTAAATTTATGTGTAAATTAATAGTATCAAGTGGTAGAAGATTTACTAAATTTTCTGAAACATTGACCATTGCAGGTTGGCTGTCTCCTTTTCTGCATGATCTTTTTACATGATCTACACTGTGAAATAATATGATCTCATTACTTTCCTTGGGACTTACGGGTATAGGAGACCCAGTGTACCTAAATGCTTTTATGTATTTAATTTAAATTGGTTTTTACATAGGCTGTTGGTGTGGAAGTAGAAGAAAAAGCATGCTTATTTTTGGAAAGAGAGTTTAGGGTGGGGAAAAATATTTTTCTTTCCACAAAGATGTTACAGATCCCCTGTGGGCATTTTACTTTTGTTCCATGCAAGCTTCCATGCTGATCAGAGTTTTGGGCTCTTTCAGGATTAGGACTATGTCTATGTCTGAAAAACAGAAAAGTACATGCATTAAGTAAAGAGCAAACTGCAAACATGAAACTTGAATAGTGGGATGGCATCTATTAAATCCTACATTTTTATTACACATTTTTAACTGAAAGGGGGTGAATAATGAAGTTACCAGTTAATAAAGAATGTCATATTATTGGTTGAGACTCTGTGAGTTTATCAAGATATCTAATGTAACCTTCAATGCAAAGTTAATTGGTAGCCCAATGGGAGATGAACACCATTACCTAAAGAATTAATATTATATATACCCAAAAGAATGGTTTCCAAGTTAAGACACATAAATTCTACCTTCTGAGTCAGGAGGGCTTTGTTTTTGATGGAAAAACTCCAGAAATGGTCAAAAAGTATTATAGATAAGGACAAACTTGCATGTGAGAAATTGGAAAGACTGGGAGCTTGAATAAGAGATAAATAAGAACATGCATGATTGAAAGAAACAAAAAAGAGGATGCTAAAGAAGACAAGGAATGCCAAACTAGTACTTATCTTCTATTGTAATAAAGGTACAAACACCAAGTGAAAAAATGCAATGAGGCTTACATGAACACAGAATACACTATATAAATCCTAATATTCAGTAGTATTCAGAAAAGGCTTAAGCCTTTTACTCCTATGAGGAGAAAAATACAGAAAGCTATAGGAAATAGATTTTGATTTGGTTGAGAAAATGGGAACACTTAGAGTATAAGGCAGACACATATCAGTGAGCACTGCGAAGAACATTCCTCTGTGAATGCCTGTTTTAATACTCAGGATTACTGGCAAGCACTGGTATTTTTTCCTGAAGTATCTCCTATTGATAACTGTCAAAGGCTGGGTAAAAGATAAAACTGATGATTTAATCTAGTGTGGCAATTTTTGGGTAAAGAAATAAATTCTTTTTTTCTAATGTGAAAACACCAGGTTAAAGGGAAAGCTAGTTCATTTCAGATGCTATTCAAATGGATTAGGTTTTGCATTAAATCCTCTTACTGTGTTAGAGGGTGCAGTTGTACCAGAACAATTATCCATAAAATGTGAAGTAGCTTTCTATAGATTGCTGAAGGAGTGTATAAGTTGTGAAAAAATGTGAAGTTCCACTGAAAAATTATACTCTCTGAGTCTAATCAGATTCTTGTTTTGATAATATCATCTTGTTTTCACTCTTTCCCACTGCTTACCTTTCTTATCGATTGCAGTCATATCTCAATAGCAGAGAGAAAA
This sequence comes from Rhinoptilus africanus, assembly GCA_013400135.1. Lineage (NCBI taxonomy): Eukaryota > Metazoa > Chordata > Aves > Charadriiformes > Glareolidae > Rhinoptilus > Rhinoptilus africanus. The sequence continues at coordinate 302,500 of VXBO01000349.1, forward strand.
CTATAGAACTGATTCCTGAAAGAAAAAGGAATTTGCCAGTCGACAGAAGAATTTAAGTGTAAATTCTCTGAGTTTCTCACTTCTTTAGGGCTACTTTTAAGTTAAATCATCTGTGGACGTCCCCTAGGACAGCAAGGAACATCGCTTTTTATGAAACTCAGTACAGAGTATTGTATTCGTGATGTTGCATACAGCTGGTTCACACACCTCTGCTTTCAACAGTGAAACATGCACTTCCCAGTAGTGGGAATTTGCAGAAACAGAATACTTTAGCTCCACAGGCTGGTAAATAGCCTTAATTTCCTTTAAGAATTTTGAATAGAAAGATGTTTTTTCTCTTTCTGAGGCATAGCATATGCTGGTATTGTGCATCTTGAAATAACTTTAATATGATATTGGTAAAACCAGGTTATTCTTCTTTAGTATCTGTATAAAGTCTTTTTTTTTAACGTAAAGAAAGACAGTTTAATGAAAATATGGTTTGGCCAGTGTAGAATAATGGATTCTATAAAACATATTTACTTACTAAGTTTAGTAAATACCTAGGATTTCTTCTGAATTTATGATTTCTGTAAATCTGAAAAGAGATTTATTTACCTCTACTGTTTTCCTCTTAAACCTGCTTTTAGCATATATTTATATGTTTATGCTTTGATGCATATCTTTAGTTCTTGTTGAATACAATACTGCTACATAGGAGTACACCTAATGAAGCTGCAGTTTGATAGTTTAGTTCAATGTTTAAAGTATGTAGTAACATACCTTTTACTGAAATAGTCTAGATAGCTGGCTTGGTTTTCTTTAAATAAATACTAACATTTCCCTTTTATAAAGAAAAACTATAACTTCAGCAACTGCACATTTGAAGATTATGTTTGTACGATTCCATCTGTTTTTATCAAGGCAGCTTTTGAGGCAGTTTATGTTATCCAGCTCTATGCTACCCTTATGTGATGCTTCATACTGAAACAGATGGTGAATGCAGTTGCTAAATAGGGAGAAAAATTAGAAGAATTAATCAGAACTCATAAATATCTGAAAACCTCAAAGTGAAAAACATTTGAGACACAGTTAATGCTATTTTTACCTCTTATACAATGGGGTTTTTCACCAATAATATTTAGTAAATAGAAACAACAAAGCACAAAAGCAATTTCAGATTCATTGTAACTAACACTTTTTTCAGGTTCGTTTGTTTTTAAAATAGTTTCCTAGTCCTGTCTTAATATTTAGAAAAATGTATTTGCTATGTTCTCAAATTGAGATGAATGTGCATAGGAAAAGTATGGGAAAAACCAGAACACTAAAATAGCAAATCTTTGAATGAAAAAAAAAATACTTTAAGGTGTCTGTCATGTGATGCACTCTTACTAGAGTGCAGATAGCATCAGTGAAACGTGTAAATTCCTGATACCATTTCCAGGGTTTAGTATTACCTCCCAATTGATGTTCCTTGAGATTTATGCCTCAAAACAAATAATACAATCTGGCCCATTAGTACTGGAAGAAAATTTATGATTTACAGAGTAGAATGCAAATGCTCTTAGAAACTTGCATTTTTGCATCACTTCACCTTTCACAATCACATATGCAAACTCATTAATCCATCACTGGAATAAAAGCATTTCTGAGGAGAAATGCGGCAGAAATGTATGGTAATGCAAGAATCAAGTTGGAATCAATACGTAAGGCCTACCATATGCAATTACAGAGAGTTGTTTAGGTAGGCAGAATGTAATAATCAAAGGTATAAGGTTGACTGCCTGCTTCAGTAATTCTTATTTGTCTCATGAGGGATTTATGTTTCATGTAACACTAGTCACGGAAACCATAGTGCCTCTATTTTCTTAAAGTACACAGAAGACCAAGCCTGTTCTGGTTAATCAGTAGCATGAATAGGTGATTATAAGGAGATTTTCTGATGCAAATAAAATGAATTGAGAGATACTAATTTTTCACTAAATGTAGAAATGTTTTAGAAAATACTCTTATTAAAAGCCAAATACATGCAACTTACAAAAATTCATATGAATGACAATGTTTTTTAAAGAGGTCTTGTTGACATTCTGCTTATTCCAGTAGTGCATGTAGCAAAATGGTCACATTTTCCCATAAAATATTATGGAAAAGTTGTGTATCTGAAGTTGACCTCAAAAACTGAATCTTTACAATAATGTTAAAGTTCATGCATAGTTTAAGAAATTAGTTACATAAATCTGAAGGCAGAAGATGCAGTGTGATAGGTCTACCAAGTGAAGTATTAATAGAAATCTATATAACTCTATCTCTATGCTTCTGTAAGTTGAGATATATACTAATTCCAGCTGCTGTTAACACATGGCAATATTAAGAACCAGAGCTCTGTGTTCCCTTTATGTAGGCAAATAACTGATATTAGTTCCTATTTTCCATTGGTTTTGGTTTATTTTGTTCTTTAAGGAAATGTATTGTGGTTTGAAAAGGATAACGTATATTGAATACTGTCCTCCCTAGACCACATACAGTATTATAAAAAGAAATTAAATTAGCCATAAATATTTGGTAACCTGCATGCAAAACAGATGTTACAAGTCAAGTTTGATCAAATGTTGTAATGCTGGTTACTTTAGTGGTATTTTTGCTAGTTTTCTTCTTCAAACTGGTCTTTTAGACTGCATGCAAGTTTGATTTACATTGCAACACAATGTTAGTTCTGTGTTTGCTCATCCACTAAGGAGCATCTGGTTAAAATATTTGAAAACATCTCAAAACATTTCACAGTAATAGGCAAGCTTTTCCAAAGTATTTTAAAATTGAAATTGAAAATGTAAAAGTGGCCTCAGCAAAAAATTACCTGATAGGAAGGTTATACAGTCATTTTCATGCTTTTAAAAATACATCGTAGAAAGGAAACTGTAGTAGTTTGTTTCTTAAGTGGTGTTCTGCTGCTCACCCTTGGAGGAAGGTGGTGTTCATGTTCCATGGGAACAACACCAACAGTTCCGGCATGTCGCATTCCTCAGGTCACCCCAGACATTCCATGCCTTTCTCTTGGGCTCAATCTCAGTGTGTTCACAGCAAAGAACTCCAGCGAGTTGACAGATAGGCCACGTCCTCAAGGGGTCCTTGAAAGAGCCTCTCGAGCAATCGTGCTTCCTTTTCCCGCGGTCCACCTCGAAGCTGCTTGGGTATTCATAGAATCATAGAATTGCCTAGGTTGGAAGGGACTTTTCAGGTCATTGGGTGTCATCTGTCTGCACCTTCAGTTTGGGAATCACGACTAGGATTTCACTTGAATATATCTGTGAATGTACAGTCATCCCATCCAGCCTCGTGTGCATATATCCTTGGCATCCAGGATTGGCAAATATGTATTAATCTCTGCTGCATTAGTTTTGAAACCACATCAGATGATATGAACTCGAAACTGTCAAACACTGTATCGGCGCGCTCATCTGTGACACCATCTGTTCAAGTGGTCAGTTTTCCTGTATTATGTCTTTTGTAGGACTTCCTGTTACTGTGGAATTTTTCTGTTACTGGAAACATAATTTTCCTCATCATTATACTTCTTTTCTAGCTGGATCATAACGTACTAGAATACTGTTGAGCACAAAGTGAAAAGCTCTTCAGAATAGCTGTTCTTAAGGGATTAAATGATTATCATCTCTGTCCCACTTCTTTCATCTTATAATCAACTTCAAGATGGTACTGGATAGCTCAGTTGAAGTGATGATATATTTGAAATAGAAATTATTTGATCTCCTTTTTGGTATCACAGTGTTTAAGACAGATGGATTTTTTTCCATTAATGTTAATATATTTATGGTTCCTTGTAACTGTTCCCTTACTTGAAGCCTTGAGAGACATTTAGAGTATAAATCTGTCTAACAGGAACTGACGTGCTAGAGGTAAGATTTCAAACTCTCTTATTTACGCTGATACTAATAAATACAATCAAGAATTTAAGAAATATTTCTCTACTTGAATTAGGTGTAGAGAATGGGAACTTGATGCCCCAAGGAAGGCATAATGAGATACAGGATCTTTCACTTAAATAATCATCAGTTTTCAAAAGCTTTTGTTGCATGATGATTATATAATTGTTAGTATTTCTAAGGTAAATTGATTAAGAACAGTTTTTGTTGATAAAACTTCTATTTGAGTTAATATTATATGCCATCCATTTTGATAATTTATACAGAGACACTAAGATTAGTATGTCCCTGAATAAATTTTCATTTATATTTGTCTTTTGCTGAATAGAGTGTTTCTGGATTTTCAGTCCTTTTTTTAATTTATTCTTTGCATGTGAGATATGTCATGAGAAATTCATTTTTTTATATCACCCTAAAGTATTACTGTCTAATAAAATTTAAATGGAATTACTAAAAATGCCTAACACACACATTACTTTCTGGGTCTGTTAGGCATTTACAGTTCTGTCTCACTGAAAATAAATTACGCTTTGGTCCTCAGACTTTTTAAGTGTTTTGGAAATTTTTACATTGCCTGTTAATATTTAGCTTTTTTCCTAAAAGTTTCTTAAACACGTTGATCCAATGTATTTTTTTTAGAAATTAGATTAATCACCACTGACATGAAATATCCTGGTTCATGTAAGACATGCAGTGCCACTACATTTGCAAGAAGCTGCAAATGTTCTTCTACTCAGTTATTTATATGTCCTTTATTATCTTTGTAGATGAGTCATTTCCAGAACAAATAGGGGTAACACTTAAGTGTGATTATGTTTTTCTTCATTGTCTCCTATTACAGCAAACAAAAACTTGTTACCTTTTTGTGAATTTGTTTCAAATTACTGTATTATTATTACAAAAGAACTAGTTATTGAGTTTTAGATCCAAGGTTCTATCTACAGCACAAAATAAGCCTTGTCCTTAATGGGACAGAGCTGCAGGTTCTCAGTTGATACTTTAGGTATTCTGTTCCTCAACTACTGGACACCTTAAAGATAATGACGAAGACATAAAACTTGGCTCAGTATTTTACAGAAGCTAGTGTAAGATGAAAGCAGATTTGATGTGCTTATAGTACCCTGGGTTGCAGCGGAAATGTGCTGCTGTGCTCTGTACTATTTTGAGTTTCCTAAGGGCTAATGGCTTTATGCCCAGGATATTGCATTGCTGTAATCCAGCTGAAAGGTGACAAAGGAATGTATTACAGAGGCCAAAACATCAACAGTAAAGACAGGATGCATTTTTGTACCTGTTTTAGAGTTATTGTCAGAGAGAGAAGCCCAGGATCAGTTCTAAATTATAGACTGACTTGCATTAATGGGGTTGTGTAACATCAGCCAGTAGGTACTTCACTGTGCCACAAGCTCCTTAAGTGTTTCTTCCTGCCACCAAGTGTAACTTACCTTTTCCTGAGTTTCTGCTTCCACCTTCTGCTTTTTATTCCTGAGCTCAAGTACTGAGGCAGTTTGGTGACATTATGTTACAGTAAGCAATACAATATGATGAAAGGGTGGAATTTTGTAATGCTTACATAGAGTTTTCTCTGGAGTTCATGACACCTTTTCGGTTCTTTCAGTCGCTGTGTCTGTATTTTAAATAAGGTTGGAAAAAAAGGGAACAGTGAGGTACATTTTTCTACTGCTCCTCTCTGGTTATGGCTCTCTTGAAATAAACTGTTTCAAAACAGTCAGCCTCTTTAACATACAGTTCATAGTTCATTAGTTCTGTCAAATGCTGTAGAGAGGTTGAAAAAAAGGAGCAGGGATGACTACGGTGCTCATAGTGTGGATTGTCTGACAGAGATGGTAATGTTCTTTCTATCCCTGGTCCTGCAATAAATCCAGATCATGACAGGTGATTGGTAGTATCCAGCTGAAAGTTTAAGCAACAAGAACATAATAATCAAGATCTCACAAGAACATCTTCTGAATGTGATTCAGATGTGTGTGTAGTGCTACCACGTCAGGGTGCTATCTTAACTTGTGAAGCTCAAAGCATAAACTTTGCTGCAACATGGCAGCTGCACACAAATGAGCAGATGTGCATTTGAAAGCATGAGAAATAAGCAGGCTGTTCATGAAAGATAAACATTTAAGAGTGTGAGAAAATTGTGTCATTCATCAAGGAGGACATTTGCCACTTCTTGCAAAGTTTGCATCATGGGTTTGCAGCTTTGGACAAATGGGAGAGCTCAATTCACCACCTCTCAGCCTATTCATATGTCTATGACCTTCAATACTCAACTTTCAATCTTTTTAGAAAGATAAGCATCCTGTATCACGGAGTATTTACTTTATCCATGCCAGAACATTGTTTCAAGAGTGACTTAGAGGAATGAGTACTGTAATGTTTTTTTTCCCAACTTTTCCAACATATGTATTTTATTTGAAACTTTTCAGGTCTGATCCTACCTAGTTTGCACAGTCTGAGAGTGCAGCTTTAAATGGTAAGAAAAACATGAAATATATATATGTGTGTGTGTCGCAGTCTGCAAGTTAGATAAAGAATAGTATTCTTCTTTTTCAGTATGAGAATAAAAAATGTTAAGATAGGAAGGAGGCAAAAATTAGACACCATCTAGTTACATTGAATTGAGTTGCTTGATAATGTTTAACTATTTGCACTTCTCCAGGGAACATAGGGAGACTGCAGGTGACCATCTGCTCCAAATGGAGCTTTAGGCGGGTACATGCCCTCCTCTGCTTCTGCCAAACCTGGGTGAACAAGGGTAAGGAATTGTCACACAGGGGATCCTTGGCCAAGGAAAGTGATGTCTAATGAGCCATCTCAAAGATTCAGCAGCTCTGGAAAGCTGTGTGACCATTTGCCACCTGGACTTTAAGGAAGTCTTAACCTAAGACAGCACTTGGATAGGCTAGTATTCATCTACTTTGATTAGTTTTTTCATGTCTTCTTTCCAGGTTTTGTCTTCTGTATTTTATATTTCCTTGTTAAATGAGACCTGATTGGGAGTTTGAGGTAACAGCAAAATGAATATTAATGTTAAATATGTTAGCCACGAAGTTAGGTATTTCATGTTTTCAAATCAATCTATTCAGAGGAGATAAAAGGATGAAAATATCAAATATATTAGATATATCTAAAGCCTTGATTTTTAAACTCCCTTTTTTCCTCATTTGATGAGTTACTATTGTGGAGACAATAGTCAATCTCTGAATCAGCCTCAGTGCTTTTACTGAGTAATTAAAGGCAGAATTAGTAGCTCTAAAGTTAGGTGTCTAGTCCTCAGCAAGTATGATGGTTTTAAAGCAGTTACACTTAGTAAAACAGGAAGAGATGAGGGATTATCTGAATTTTTGACATAAGTATAGTGATTAAGATTTTTGAAAGATGCTAGCTTGAATATTTGTACATTACAAGCTATATAATTCAACTCATTTTTTCCTAAACAATTTTTTTTTTATTCTTCATTTTGTCTCTTCTTAGCCTTTGTCACATGTTGCTGTTCCCTAGCCAATTGATATTAAGTATCACCTCTATGGAGGTACACTATGGTCATGTCAACAGCACCTGATGGAAATGGAGGACCTGAATTCCTTTGGGCAATTCCTGTTTTCAAAGGATTTTTTGGCAGGTTAGGTTTCTGCATCATATAATGTTTTAAGTTTTCTTTTCAAAAAACAGACACCAGGGTTGAATGCAGTATTCCAATATTGGTGTTATCCATGGCATTGTGCATCTGCAGCATAAATAACACTTCTTCCTTATTTGTGTAACTAAAAATGGGTTCACTCTTTATGTCTTGACTGCTCCTTAAAAGCGCAAGCTGGGTTGCTTTTCCACTAAGATTCCAGAGCTCTTGATGTCCATCTTTCTACAATAAACCTCCCATTGGGGATATAATGTGCATTTCTTTTTCCTAGGCTTCCAGTTTTGACTCTGCAAAAAGTGATTTTGTTTGAATAGGCAAGCTTAATGTATAATTCAGACTGTTGTATTCAGCTACGATGTCTTCCACGTTATGTACTATTGCATCATTCTCTGAATCATCCATAAATTGTTTATTATTTATTAACATACTATACAATAACTTTGTGTCATTATTTAATGATTATGTGCCAAATTACACATTAAATATTACCTATTATGTATTATATTATATATTATGTGGTATATAAAGTCATAGAATGGGTTGGGTTGGAAGGGACCTTTAGATCATCTAGTTCCAACCCCCTGCTGTGGGCAGGGACACTTCCCACTAGACCAAGTTCCTCAAAGTCCCATCCAGCCTGGCCTTGAACACATCCGGGGATGGGCAACCTGTTCCAGTGTCTCACCACCCTCACTCATCTACCCTTTTTCAGTTAAAACCATTACCCCTCATCCTATTGCTACACTCCCTGATAAAGAGTCCCTCTCCATCTTTCCTGTAGACCCCCTTTAAGTACTGAAAAGCTGCAATAAGGTCTTCCCAGAGCCTTCTCTTCTCCAGGCTGAGCAAGCCCAACTCTCTCAGCCTGTCCTCATAGGAAGGGTGCTCCAGCCTTCAGATGATCTTCATAGCCCTCCTCTGGACTCACTCCAACAGGTCTTTCCTATACTGAGGACTCCAGAGCTGAATGCAGTACTCCAGGTGGGGTCTCACCAGAGTGGAGTAGAGGATAGTATATATTATTAGATATTATTACAATATATATCGTATATTGTAAGTTCTACTTAATTCCAAATCAAGGATGAACATTTTATTAATGATGTTCTTCCTACAACTGCTCATTAAATAAATCCACCAGAATCACACATATTTGGTAGTGATTCCTAATTGAAGTTCTTTTTTGAGCTCTGAAAGAGATTTCTTAATCCACTCATAAAACCTGGAGATCCTCGTAGATTTTAGTAGATCTCTTCTAAGGGGTAGAAGCTTAAGAACAAGCAGTAGAAAAGACTGACATCAGCAAGAATTGTTTGTATGCAAAAAGTAGAATATTTTTCCTAAGTTAAAGAGAGTGAGAAGATGTGAGAAGGTCAGAGGTAGTTTGCTCACTGAGAAGCATTCAGAGAAATAAATGGTAGAGTTACTCTACCAGGTACCACTACTAGCTCAATGGGATCAACATGAATAATAAAGACTTCAGAAAACAGAACCAGTTAAGAAAGAAGAGACAAAATTTGGCAGGACTAGGGTGTCCAAGTCTATCTCCATTGTTCAGAGAGAATAAAATCAGGGAAAGCATACATCATATTGCATGTAGGAAACTGGGGATCAAGAAGAAAGTATATTACAGTTACTGAAAGCAGTAGTCAGGCAGCACACTCAGAAAGAGCAGAAAAAACTGAAGGTAGTATATTGTTGTTGCAGTTCTCCTCTCAGTTAGTAATTAATTTGTTCTCTACTTTTAAAAAGAATTTTTAAAAAACTGAACAGCATTGAATTAAAGTGAAGTGCACTTCTATCTTTATAGTAATATAATTCTGTGACAACTTAAATGCTTCCTTAAACTCTCCTACCTAACTGAAACTTCAGACTGCTGGTACTCCAATAGCATGTCCTGTTTCAGGAATAATAACCAGGGGCATCTTCATAACTCTTCTGTATCTACTAAAGATCAGAATGGCCTTTCTCAACACTCAGTTTTTTAAAGAAGTGAAATTAATATACACATTAGTAAGAAAACAGCTGTGGAGCTCTGCAGGAATCCCATCAACAAGGAAGCAAGCAGGGTGAGTAGAAAGAACCAGCTGGTTAACCAGAAAAGAGGGCAGCTTGTTGAAGAAGCTGTCATCCTTCAGTCTTCAATTGGTGGGTCATTTTGTCCTCAGCAGGTACTCCTTCCATGAAGTGTAATTCTTACTCTCACTGCTCAATCAGTATGACAGCTTTTGTTCTAAATGCAGTGAAAGTCTTGGCTCTGATTTAAATTATTCCCTGATGGTTTATTTAAAAATACCAAATAAACATAACAGCAATAAAATTTGGATGTCAAAGATATTATCAGTTTTAAAGTCTGGATGTGAAAACTTAAACTGTTGAGATTATATACATGTGATTACTTTCAGCAGTTTCTAACAATTGTTTTCAAGTTATTTGGTGGTTGCAGGTTTTTTCTGAATAATTGTCAAGTAATGAGTTTCTTCCTCAGAATGATTCAAACTGTTAAATGAAATATTTCACCTGTTGTAGATGCACAGGTCTGTATGGTCATTGTATAGTTTAATGCATATTCAAGTGATATTTCTGATTTCTCTCTGGAATTATATTGTAATCATATGAAATATTTATATGAATCTGTTTGTTTCATAGGCTGATAGTTTGGAAAGTCTAAAAAAGTCTTCTGTTCTTTTCATTGCTGTTTCCATAAGCAGTTTGGATAGGAAATAAAAAGAAGGGCTTTTCCCAGTTAATATGACTTATTTTTCTAGCTTATGCTAGTTGCCTACTGGAGTCAGTATTAATTTATAAAACTGTGACCAAATAGTAGGAAAACATGTTTAACAGACTTTTATTTGTAAATTGTCTTCTTTTTAGGGGGCTTTAATTATTATTTGTATTGTAATTCCCAAAGAAAGAAGTCAGGATTGAAGTTATGGATAGTGAAGACATAAAAAAAAATTCTGAGCCCTGTGTTCTTAACATTTAATCTGAGGAAAAGGACAGTAAAGCAGTCAGCTCCAACTTATGGCAGGCAGGCAGCATGTTACCCTACTGATCCTTTGACATTGTTCAAATTGCAAGGAATAACTTAAAACAAGGGCCAACAGGATGAGGGCTGAGTATCGTTTACCCGTATTGCTTTGAAGCTCAGTGCATCACGGGGGGTTGGGAGAACATTGTAAGAAGTGGCTCTACAGAGCACATGAATGTGGGAGAAAAGTATGTCAGCAATAGGGTTAAATAGAATTTGCATACGGTAGACAAACATAATTTGCAAAATTTTATCACTGGGGCGCATACAATGGATGATGAAGTTTTAATGGGAAATGTGGTTCCCTTGGAAATTGAATCCAACTTTTCTGACTGAGGCAGAGGAAACATAGTGTCGGAAATAGTAGAGGAGCAGTAAAGGAAGATCCCTGGATCACAAGGTAAACTGTGTTTCTTCACTGCATACTTCTGCTTCCTTGAAAATACAAGTCATATCAAAATTTAACATCACTTGATATTAGCGAAAAAGGCAGTGGGGTTCTTAGGTGCCTTCTCCTTAAGAAATCACCATGGGTTTCCTGCATAGGCTGGCTCCCCATGATGTTCGTATTAGATTTCCATAAATAATACAATGAGAAATGTTATTTTAACAGAAAATGGGCTTTGGATTGTCACAGACAGGTCAGAAGAGTGAAGGTAAGGCAGACATTCTTAGACCTGAATGGTTCCAGGAGCTTAAGCATAAAAGAACTATGCCCAGAAATACTTGCAAAAAGGACTCCAGGCCTAAATCATTCATAGCAAACAATCCTGCTTGTCTCTGGGGTCTAAGTAAGATACAGCATTTGAAATGAAGAAAATATTTAATGTGACAATAAATGTATTTTGAAAGTTGCAAGGCAGTACTGCTGAATAGCGCACAGTACTTACAAGCAGTTCGGATACAATCTAGCACTCCTTAGCACTTTTCTGTAATAATTTAAAGAAAATGCTCAACTTCTCTTTACTCACAGTATAAACCTAAATAATGAGATAGCAGGGAACTTGATATATATAGATTTTGGAGATTTAAGATAGAAGTGTGTACGAATGTTGAATCTCATTTGTATCACTACAATAAATAGGGGAAACCCACTGCTATTTGGGAAATGTAAATTGCAGAGAAATCGTGATTTGAAGACCCAGCCTGCTGTGCCTGGCATGCTTTTGTCTCTAATTCGGGAGGACTAGTATATTATATAATATTGCTAAGTCTTTCAGTGTGGACAAAAAAATGTGGACAATTGAGAAAATCACTCTAGTTCATGGACTACTACAGAAGTTACTTATACATGTGGTATATCTCATTACATCTTCATCGGCTCTGAGAAAATGGTTGCTATATAGCAGTGCATAAGAGGCCATGTATTATGCCTCCACATGTATGCGTTTGATAAATTGCAATGTGTAGGGAAAGTCTAGGCCTCTGTAACTTGTTGTTTCTTATAGTACCTCAGTTAACTGGAAAATGCAAGTCTTTGGAAACAAGTATTTAAAATTACTCAAATTTCTAACACGTTTATTTGTAAACAGAAAGTAGTCTTTTTATATTTAGTTACGGCAACTGTTAATGCTGTTCTTAAGTCATACATTAGGCAATAAATTATTTGGAAAGTCAAGTAGCTATTACTATCATAAAAGTGATACAGATATAGGCACAGGTATAGATAAAGAAATACTGGTTAGGTGGGAGGGGTTGAGCAGTAACCAAAGTGAATCTGTGTTCATGTAGAACATGCTGTGAGATGGAATCTTGAAGTTTTCATTCTCAGTGGCATATCCCATATGTTATGTTTCTTTTCCTGTATTTCATTTATGTGATACATCTGGTGTTTTCTCCTCACTGATCTCTATGAAAACTTCTGCCTGTATAAAATAGATTAAATGAAAACTTCCTTCCCAAGCGTTAACTTCAGTTCTTTCAAAGTCAAAGTGAGGACCATCCATCTTTAGTAGTATGAGTAATGATCTCTGAGGATGTTTACATAGTAGAGGAATCTAAGCTAGTTTTAAGCCACCTTCTTCACTTGCGCATATCTGATGTATGGCCATGGCATCAGAGATCGGAGCAGAGTTTAATTTATCCTGGCTCTTACTCGACTTTTGGGGTTTGTCCTACTGAGCTAACTAGTTGAAAGCCAGCTCAATGGCAGTCTCTGATGGCTCTGCAGTGCATTCACTACTCCTTTTTTTTTTTCAGTAATAGAAATGATTGCTTAATTCTCTGATTTACTACTTAGGACAGATACCGAATTATCTAGAGAAATACTAGGTAGAATTAAAATCTTTTATCTATATCTTTGTATGCTTTGGACAAATATGATGGATTAATGAAAAAAAAAAGTATAAATCCGATAGATACAGTATATTTCAGATTGTGTGCCTACTTTAAGAGGTAGTGCTTATGTGAGAGTCTTTCCATACAAAAAGAAGAAATATTATGGACAAATTCCATCTTTGTTTTTATCTCAGGAACTACAAGATCCGACCATATGTAAATTATTGTGGGGTTAGTTGGGAAAAAGCTTAAGTGACTGATAAATATATACAGCTATTTATAAAATAAAAGGCTAGGCTGTATTTGCATGTGGGTAGTTTTCTGGAAGGTACTCATTTCAGTGAATTAATAAACATGAAACTTCAAGAGGCAACTTAACTTAAACATCAGTCTTTTAGATTATTCTTTTACTCTACTCAGACTTACGGTTAAAATATTCCTGTCAGAAGGAAATTGCCATTTATCTAATCCAGTTTCCTATGAAAATACACTTAGGTGATTTTGGGAGTCTTCAATTACCTAATTGTATAAGAGAATAATTTATATCTCACAGTTAGTAACTTGTGATGCTGATTATTACTCAATTTTCAGTGAAAGATCAGACAATCTACCCGAGGCACTACATACCTTGAAATACCTATATATATTTTACTAACAGTGTTAAATGAACACTGACCTGTGAAATAAAGATCAATATGCTGTGACATAGTGTTTTCATAATCACAAGGGTGAATATATAATTTGCTTCAGCTAGATGAAAATGAAAATTTAACACTCCAAGGCCATTTTTGCTTCCAAATTACTTTTGGCGAGGTTCCAAAAATCTATAACATTTAAATAAATGTAGTGTTTCTTCAGATTGCAGCAGCTAACTACTTACCAGTTTATTTGTCATTTATTTCTCACCCAATGTGTCTTGCTAGGTACTGCTGAAAGGTTGTTCAGAAAGTGATCCTTAATTCAAACAGTCATTTAGAGGCTTTCAGGGTGTTGAACACCATGTAAAGTTGAGGGCCATTTTTCAAGAGCAGCTTCCAAACAGACACACGTAGTGAATATAAACATTAAAAGTGTGATTTATTCCCATAACTCAGATATTTTGGGTGAAATCCTTGCCTTCCTGAAAATTAATGGCAAAACTTCCGTTAACTTCAGTTTATCCAGATTGTCAGCACTGTCTTCTAAAACACTCATGAAATGATCTTCCGGAATTACCTGCTGAGAATACTTCTCAGAATATTAAAAAAAATAGATTTTGCTATTCGATTATTATACATTCTCTCAGGTATTTATGTCTGTGCATTTACTTTGAATGAACTAATCTACTTGCAAACAGCACAGGTTATAATAATAATTACTGTCATTAAAATAAGCTTTTTGCTAGAAAATGCTTCACTGGTTGATCTTTAAAAAAAAGATCCCTTTTATGCACCCTTTGATACATACAGTAACTGAGAAGGGTTCTTACATTATAGGGAGTACCAAATGACTTGCAGTTTCAAAACCAGTAAGAGGCGGTACTTAATCATAGAGCAGATGTTCAAGCTGCAGGCTTCATGTTGGTTCAAAAAGCTGTTAGAAAAATCCGTGCAATAAGTATACATCACGAATAATTGCATGCAGACATACATGCGCATTTTGGGAAACTCAACATACAGAGAATACACCAAGGGAGGGGAAACCAAGGAAGTATCACTTCCCATGTCCCTGGGTAAGTTACCTCAATAGCTCATCAACCTCCTAAAAAAACCAAACAAACCAACCAAACAAAAAAACACCCAAACCAAACCACCTTATTTAAGTTATAAGTTTTTCTAGCTTTGTCTTCCACTTGTGCCTATCATCATGTCTTTACTTGTAAACTTAAAAGATATTTACTATCCAAAGTATTTTCCATACAGAGATACTTATGGTCTTGATTTGATTGGATCAGTTCTCCAGTCTTTCTTTGATTGGAGTATTTTAATGTTTAGTTATAAGGCATGTTTTCCAGAACTCTTTTAATTGCTTAATAAGTTATTTTCTCAAGTGTCCTTTTTGATGTGTGGGCACCAGAAAGTAAACATACTATTTCTTTCATAATTTTCCTAACACTGTATTCAGAAATATAATTAGTCTTGTATTAGTGAAGTGATCATCCCCCTGTACTTGACACTGGTGAGGCCCCACCTTGAGTACTGCGTTCAGTTTTGGGCCCCTCACTACAAGAAGGACATTGAGGTGTTGGAGCGTGTCCAGAGGAGGGCTACGAAGCTGGTGAGGGGTCTGGAGGACAAACCTTATGAGGAACGACTGAGGGAACTGGGGTTGTTCAGCCTGGAGAAGAGGAGGCTGAGGGGAGATCTCATCACCCCCTACAACTACCTGAAAGGAGGTTTTAGAGAGATGGGGGCTGAGCTCTTCTCCCTGGTGACAAGTGATAGGACAAGAGGCAACAGGTTCAAGTTATGTCAGGGCAGGTTTAGATTGGATATCAGGAAACATTTTTTCACTGAAAGGGTTATTAAACATTGGAATAAGCTGCCCAGGGAGGTGGTAGATTCACCATCCCTGGAGGTGCTTAAGAAAAGGGTAGATGAGGTGCTTAGGGACATGGTTTAGAAGGGGTTTTTGTCAGGGCAGGTTAATGGTTGGACTTGATGATCTTAAAGGTCCCTTCCAACCTCACCGATTCTATGATTCTATGATTTGTTTTAGATATTAACCTGCTTATACATTCAAGGATCATATTCACCTTCTTATGTAAAGCATCACATTAGGAGATAATTTTCATTTGATTACTTTCTATGACTCCTCAGTCCTTTTCAGTCACTGCTTTCCAGGACAGCATCTCCATTTTGTAATTATGACCTGCATTGATCCTGCACTAGTGAATAAGTTTGCATTTCTCTTTATTATAACATGCACTGTTTGAAAGGATCCCTTTCACCAAGAAACTGAGTGACTGGTCCATCTCCAGCTACCATGTTGTCCCTAAAGACTTGATTAAGGGTGATCATCCACTCAAACATGTCCTTACCTGAGAAGCAGTAAAATATAATCATGTCGTCTTAATCTCAAGCCAACAATGATCTGAAGGAATTAATTTCATTTAAATATTTCCATAATGACAGGGTGTCATTTCATATGTTTATGGCCCTGTAAGATTCATCATTGCACGATGAGAACTGAACTTTGTCTGACCAAGTCTACTTCACAAGAGGTTAGTAGTTCATTTGTAGCACAGTTAAGCATTAGTACAGATTGTTTATTGCCAAGAGACAAGAGGAATCTTACCAAATGACATTAAAAGTTCCAGAGGTGGGTGGGAAGTTGGTAGTCTAAAGGATTCTTTAAAAAGATGAAGATTAATAATTTTTATTGAAGGGGAGAATAATTAATCTAAATAGTGCTTCTTCAGGGAAAGAAGAAGCGCATATTCTGAATCGACCCTCTTCTGTGAAGGCAAACTTAAAGATGTAGTATTTTTTTCAGAAGAAATCTTTCTGTAGTCCCATGATGTTGTAGTCATTGATGTCTTGAAAGCTGGATAAACTAGAGAAGCTGCTTGCAACTAAGGTAGGGTTAGGCAGATGTAAGCAGCTTTCTGTTTAATTTTATCAGTCTTTGTAACCGTTGTAACTGTGCTTCTGTATTTGAAGCTGTTGTAAATAAATTATTTTCTTTTACCTTTACCAGGCTTTTCTGAAGAGTGTGTTTAGAATAAGTGTCAAAAAGGACATCCTATCCCTTTGTGTAAGGATTTCTTTAAAACTGAATTACTGTACTAGTTCTTCCGGGTATAGATTCTCTTTGAAATTTCTAAGGTATTCAAAGGATAATAAGATGTGTCTCTGCTAAAAAGAATGGATTATTTTAAAATTTTCGTTTCATCTATGTAGAAGAGGTATCCCATTTTGCATGCTGCAAGATGGTAGGAATACTACCATTGAACACTGATGGTGATGACAAAGTTTGAAGAACTACAATTCTACCAATCTTTATGTCATCTGTAAATTTTCTCAGTAACAATCATAAATTTTATTCCAGATTATTAATAAAATTATGGACTGCACGCTAGTATAAACCAATCAGATATTTTCCTAGATGATGAGTGAATGTTAAGATACAACAATGAATCAGTCTTTGAATTACTTAATTTTAACTTTTGTATGTGTCATATTTCTAGTAAGAAAGTTAGGCAGAACTGTGACAAGTGATAGGACAAGAGGAAACGGGTTCAAGTTACATCAGGGCAGGTTTAGATTAGATATCAGGAAACATTTTTTCACTGAAAGGGTTATTAAACATTGGAATAAGCTGCCCAGGGAGGTGGTAGATTCACCATCCCTGGAGGTGCTTAAGAAAAGGGTAGATGACGTACTTAGGGACATGGTTTAGAAGGGGTTTTTGTCAGGGCAGGTTAATGGTTGGACTTGATGATCTTAAAGGTCCCTTCCAACCTCACCAATTCTATGATTCTATGAAATACTTTACAGAATACTATTTTGTCAGACTAATTTATAACTGCATCAAATAATTTTGCAAAGTGTATTTCATAAAACCTAGCCCTGTGTGTTAATGGCATTAACTGAATTGCCATCTTCTATCAGGTTATATTGTGGAAACAAATATTAACAGTACTGGAATATCCACTTTAGCATACAACAACATACAAATTAGCACTTTTTTCTTACAACCACAAGGAGTAGGTCTTTTGTTAACATAATCTTTGTTTCAAAATAATCTGCTTGCAGCTTGTGGAAGGTCATGGGGCAATTTAGGAAACTTTAAATATAAGTTTGTGGTGTCTTGTGTTGCATGTTGTGTCATGGAACTTCAAGGATCTCTGTCACAAGTGACTCAATTTGGGGAATTAGGGATGAGGTATAAGAACTAAATTTGTGCTAAAAGCGCTATATTTGCACAAGTCATATTGTAATTAACTTTTAGCTCCTGTTGAATACACATATTGATACTTTTCTTCTTTTTAAAGAGCTTTGAGATCCTCATATGAGATGTACTACACAAAAAGCCTTCTTTAGTTCATTAATTCTTTGTATGGAATTCAAATTTTAGGACTGAAGCTCTTCAAAAACAGTATTGGTGTTGGATATCTACAACTAAGTATAATGTCTGTTTTGCATAATGTCTTGGGTTTTAAATACCAAATCTCTTTTCCTTTACAGAGAAGTCGATCAGGATTCTGATGGGCACATCAGCATCAAAGAGTTTGAATCTGCAATGAAGTATGGACAAGATGAAGTATCACCAGTGTACTTTGCCTAAAGAATATTCTCTGGTGGAAAGACAAAGTGAAAACTTCAGATCTCAAGATATTTAAAAATCAATGAAACTTCATTTGTTTCAGCCAGCATTTTAAGAACTTTGACTGTAAGTGTAGCTCTGAAGAACAGCCTTTGAAGCTTTACTGTTGACATGTTGGGTGTATTAATTTACATGTGTATGTGTGTGTAGAATACTTAAAATATTTGAAATTTGAATTGATTCCCAATCACCCTAGTTAGGAACTGCAATTATGTAGTTCTTGACTTAATAGATGAAAAAGAAGCAACTCTTATTTCCAGTTACTGTGAAATTTATTTGTACACTTTTTCAGCAGCCCTTTGTTGACAGACTAAAATATCTCACACGTATAGCAAGTGATTGAATTTATGGCAGATAATTCATGGGTTTTTTCAAATTGATAGTATATTTGAAACAATAAATTTCCTTTCACTTTATATATTACACATTATTTTTAATTTAGCATGTATTGGTTAATTAGCTATATTATTTAATTCTGAACAATTATTGAGCACTATGTATGTAAGGAAGTAGAGTAAGCATAAATATTAAGATTTTTTTTTTTAAATAATTTTTTAAATGGAGATAAGAATAAAGCTTTAAAGTGTACAACATGGACCTCAGTCTGGGAAGCTGAAAATAGTGTGTATTCAAACCTTCAGTTGACATATAGGAAGAATTTGGATATATATACTTTAGCAAGATCAGAGAATTTTCCAAGAGTTGATGGGAAGTATGAGGTAGAATCTGTCATTGTCTACAAAGCTATCATCCCTTCTCTATCTCTCTTATCCAGTAACTGGGAGATGTTCTTGCCTGCTATAACTTTATATACATCCATCCAAGTGAGATAAATCTTTCTTATTCAATTTATTTTATCTCTTATCACTTCTTTCCTACTGCCTTTGTGTGTTCATATTAATAGTAATAGATAATAGAGATTTCATTATTGGCACTGTCTCTGATCATATGGTCCACTTTGTTGGTTCATTTCTGTTTACCTGCCAGTTGTTACGTTCTTGGATTAGAGATTTCTTTTGAAACTGTCCAGTAGCAATCTCCTCCTCAAGTGAGGAAGTGGAAGAGATTATTAGTTCTACTCTTAAGTCAAGAGAGTCTCCAATTTCTTTTACATTTTAGGGAGACATTCCAGAGTACAATTTACAGATGAAGAATTTATAAAAGGACGACTATGTTTTCTGTTCCCATTATATGTATGTACTGCATGTATGAACTACTACACGTAAAGTGAAATCTTTATTTTCTTTAATTCCAAGGCAGATAGTATATAAATAATAGGAGTAAGTTTGAGACACTGAATATATCAGCAGATATATCTGATTCTATATATAAGAACTTATATATAAAGATATCCATTAGATGAAATGAGCTGTAACTCAAATAGCATGCTTTATGTGCTAATCACTGGGAGCGAACTGGTGTTGCCTTTGAAAGGTGATGGCAAGACATGCTAATAGATTGCAGCTTTTGCCTTAGAAATGCCATTGCCCAAGAGATGAATGTTTTTATAAGAGAATCATCACCATGGATGTCAATTAGCAATATCATCACAGCCTCTTCTGAGATACAGGAGATTGAATTATTATCCCACAGGGATAGTTGCTACAGGCCTAGACATATTCATGAAAAAATACGTGATGGTTTGCTGTGATATTACTTGCATTTTATTTTTTTGGTCCGTAGACTTCAGTTTTTATGTTGCCCAGACTCTGTACCCTTCCTAAACACTGAATCCGTGAGGTGTTATTTTATTATGATATATTATTTTATTAATAATTATTATTTTAAAATAATTATTTAGTTCATAAGGAGCAGCTGATCTCAGAAGTTTCCAACTGCTGGAATTCTTATTTGTAATACTAGCTTTAATTTAGCAGCTAAAAAGTCTATGGCCTCTTGTTTATATTTCTATCCCAGCTGTGGTTTGTTGTCTACATATCTAACAATGTATCTGCTATATTGTATAAGTATAGTCTTCTGTTAATTATTATAACAGACAGAAAGGTCTTTGTGTGCTCTTCATTTAAGGAAATAAACATCTTGTATATATGGCAAGGAACTATAGAAAGAAAAGTACTTTCCATGTGCTCTCAATCCTCATTTTCTCAAGGACTTGAAAAGTTGCTATGAACTTGAGTTACTGAGAACATAAATTCCAGGAGAGGCCAATGAAATTGTTTTACCATGTTGGAATTTTTTTTTAGAATAGACCAGAACTGTATTAAAGGATCATAAGCTTTCTCGTTTCTCCTCCTATGGGGACTGACAGAAAGAAACTGCAGATGACCACAGCTGAGTGGAAATGAGCAGGCCCTGGTGACACTCTTCCTACTGAATAGTTGAATAAAAATTAATTACTAGCTAGTGCTTATCTGAGTTTGACTAGCAAACTGCAGAAACACTTCAGCCATCACTACAAATTGATAAAATTAGGAATGACATTTATTAGGTCGGTTAGGTGGTGGCATATTCTCAGTAATGGTTTGGGAAACAATAAAAGCAATAGCTACCCAGCTATTGGATGAAAGAACCCACATGTGCTTCATTTTTGTATGTTTTCCATTGCTGATGTAACAGCTCAACATGAAAGTTCAACATGAAAGGACTGGCAGAGCTCAGAGTTATGATCAGCCTTATCTTACAAGCTGCAACTCTGACAATTTGTGTCAACTCTAGAGTGACTTAAAATGGGACAATGCACTTGTTAGCAGGTTACACTCTTACCTGAAACATTTCCAAGCGTGTAAGGATGTCATTGATACAAGCCCAGATAAGTTTTCTTTTGTTTGATAGCTACCATCTTTGTCAAAACCCTGGCAATGGAAATGTGGCTGAACCTCCAGCACTGAAAAAAAAGAGTTGCAGTAGCTAAAGAGCCGTAGCTCTTTAGCAAATAATTATTCATGTACCCTAGGGAACAGCACAGAGGTGGATCTTCAGTATTTACTTACCAGAATATTATACTATCTTGTCTAAGTTTCTGAGTACATTTGCTTTCTTATTATGTAGACTTTTTGTTGTTTTCTGACACCTCAGTTACTAAACCAGCAGGATTTTCTTGTTTAAAATATCCATAAAAATTGTCTTTTCTTTTCTCAAGTTTTCAAGTGAGGAATCATCTGTTTAAATTATTTGCAAATTAATATTGTTTGGATATATATATTTTTGGACATATATTTGGTTTATTCCCCTGAGGCTTCTGTTGAACTCTAGTAATCTGTAATTTGCTTTTGAAGGATGTGAATGATTTAGACTTTGTACCAAGATCTATAGTGACAGCACAAGGGGCAACAGTTCTAAACTGAGAGAGAGTAGATTTAGATTGTATAAGTTGCTCAGAGAAGTTCATTGGAAGTGTTCAAGGTCAGGTTGGACAGGGCTTTGAGCAACCTAGTGAAAGATGTCCCTGCTCATGCCAGAGGGGTTGGCCAACATGACCTTTAAAGGTCCCTTTCAACCCAAATGATTCTATTATTTTATCGATTGAATGAGCAGTTTTTAAACTATGGTCTTTGGGCAACATGGCATTCCTGGTAGCCTGCACAGTGTAGTATACTGAAATCTGAGAGAGCTATGACTGAAAAAGAATTCAATTAAGCCCAATATCAAGATTGTCCTCATTGAAATATTTTATTTACTTTCTTTTTCCCCCTAGTGTATCAAATAAGGAGTATTTCACCATTTATTCAGTGACCAGAAGAATTCAAAAATAAATAAGTGCAGTACATCATAGAATATGCATTATGTCCCTAGAAAGGTTCCCAAAATATAACTTAGTGTAAAGATAGTACATTGGGTTTGTGGCAGTGTTACCATGTCTTCTATCTTTAATCAGCTGGGTGGGTGGTGGCTGACAAGTCAAACCCAGTAACTATCTGACACACAAAATGTCACAGTTCAAAGAAAAGCTTTGGCATGACTCTCATTTACTATAACATATCAGTTTTACACTCCTCTGGCAATGAAATGCAGTCTTAAAATTAGTAGGAATTACAGCTCCATCCTTGCTTTGATTCCTTAACACTGTTCTTTGGGAAGGCTGCCCAAATGTAAAAAAAAGTCAGACCTGTTTGTATAATTTTTTCTGTAGAGATCGCCAATAGTGATTTGGGAAAATATATTGCACCATTGTCCATAAGAAACAGGAATAACAAGTGGGGGTTTTAATTGTAGTTCTTTAAAGATCCATATCTGAGCCTCTTATTTGCAATAAATAAAAAATTAGTGATGAATTTTGAAAGAGCCCAGAGATTGCACATGCATTAATGTTTTGTCTCAAAACATAGTGTGATGATGAAGTGAAGCTGCTGATCTTCCCGACTTCTGTGTATTGTTCAGTTTTCAGAGTCATTATGGATCATCAAGATTCATTTTGGAGGAAACTAAACTAGAAGATCACTCTGGGCCCACATGAAACACGCTTTGATACCTAATGGAGACAGGAGTCTGAATGACGACTAGCTTGCACCACCATGAAGTTCTCCAAGTCCTCCAGCATACATCAAGTGGTCCGGCTGACCATCAGCAAAACAGTCACAGCAGCAAGGTATCCCATTCTCCATGTCTGGTTTTGCATTTGAAAGAAAAGCCAGCATGACTGCCATCACAGTGTCCTATTGGATTTGTGTCCATGGCTCCAGTCCTTCATTAGTCCCTTCAATAGGACCTTTGGATGTTGATCAAACTTAGATTGGAGGCAGAGCTTGGCAATCAGCATCATGGTGTCAGGAACAGAAATAATGCTATTTTTCAATTTGAGACTTTAAGGGGACAGGGCAGTGACATGCTACGGTGTTCTGTGTGAGACAGACAAAAGGATGGTATGGAGTTCCCTAAGGTGGAGGATCTTGTGGACAAGAAAGCAATGGTTCTGTGGCATAGCTTCTATTCAAACAACTTTGAACAAAATGCGTGCTGAAAATGTTTCATGTAGTGAATCAGCACCAATGGCAACATAATACTAAACTGCTGCTTTTGCACTGAAGTATTTGCTAATGCAGAGTTAACCAGGAAGTCTGGTGTTTAAGATTGCTTTGATACCTATGCTATGGTGAAAAGCTCAGCCTTAGTCAGATGAAATCTCTCACTGACACCAAGGAGAAGTACTTCTATGTGCACTCCAGTCAAGTTTGCATTTAGATATATAATTCTGTTAGATTCATTCTAATTTAAAAAAATTTAACATGTAAGGTGAAAATTTTGTTTCTTTTACCATTGACTTTGCTAAATACAAGAAAATATTGAAGAATGTAGATAAAGATGGCTTACAAACTAGCTATGACACCTACAATAGTACATCTTAGGATGAGTTGCTGCGCTAAAAGACCTGAGATAGGTCTCCTGAGAAAATCCTAGTAGCTGCAGACCAGTTATGCTAGAACGGAAAGAACTTTGAAATACTTAATCTTTCTTGGAGAAGAAAGCTGTGATAGATGTTAAATAATTGTGAAATATTCAGTGACATACTGAGATGTAACAGATGCTATGGAATCATGTCATAGTCAAACATTGTACTAATTTTGTAAGTGTCATACATTTGTTAGCATTCCTATTCCTGGCTAAGGGCAATCTTGAGAGTTAGTAAGATGAAAATCTAGTGATAAAAGAGTACAAATAAGAACTTATTTGATGTTCTGTTTACCTGCTTTTTTGGGGAAGCAGCACACAGACACATTTAACTGTCTCAAAAGGCCTCAGAAGATGAAGAACATGAAATCCTGACTTTTGAGAGGTGTTTTGGAAGAGGGAAACCCTGTTTCAGAACTGATACACTGTGCCCAAAAAGAAAAGCCCCAAAGAAGGACCCCAAATATCCTAGATTTTCCAAGTCCCCATTTGGAAGATAGGTCACTGCCTGATAAACCAGTAAACATATGAGCAACATGTTTTAAGCTTTCTTTTTTCTAATAGGCTCTGGATCTGAAATAATATGTTTAAGTAAATGTTTTGAGGGTTTTATTGTTTGGGGTCTTTTTTCAGTTAGCTTTGTGAAACGAACAGATTTTACTGGAGATTTTAATACTGCCCTGAAGTCAGACCTATAGGGACAACTGCAGAGTAATGCAGATGGTGGAACCTAAAAGTCTTGTCTGGACAGAGACAGAATTGCACCACATAAAAGATGAAAAGCGGAGTCTTGAAACGTAAGCTTAATGCCAAAAAATTGTAACTGTTGTACAGGAGAGAACATGAGGTAGATCCTTGGACTGGCACTTGACCACTGGTGTATTTCATCTTCATGGTTGGAAAGGACCTTTGAGATCATCAAGAAGATTTATATGCTGCAGGGCAATATCGTGTGAAATGCTGCCCAGAAGAAGGTTTGGGTCCTGTGCTCTGCTCTGTACTCCTCAGTATCTCCTGAGAACCCCTTGCAATGCTCCCCTGTGCTTGATCTGCCTTATGAGGCAAGTAGCATTCAAATCTTTATGCAGTGCCACAACCTGGATGAATTATGATCAGACAGAGACCATGTCTTTGAGAGACTTTCTCTGTTCACAGCAATCCATGAGAACAGCTGAGGATTTCTAAACTTAGCAAATCACCTACATTTGCTGGAGCTTAGGAAAAGTGAGTCATCCAGATTTATTAAAAGATCATTTAATACTGAAACTTATTAGGTACCTTTGACAAAGACCGGCCAGAAACTCCATTTATGTTGTTGCTATGATTATAATATTTTTCTCCTAATTGTGATTAGGAGCAACAATCTACAAGTTGGTACAATATATTAAAATTTATATCAGGAGAAGACCAATTCTTAGACATATAGAAATGAGGACTGTAAGTCCAGGGTGAGAAATCATGTTGTAACTATAGTTGAGAGTTAGTTATGGCAAAAAGAACAGTAGGATCATAAAGAAAATATTTGTAGCTCTCTGATGTGTACCAGTTCTCCATTGCAGTGATTCATCATTGCAGTTCTCTGTTCTCTAACTGTAGTATGGAACAAAAAAATTTAGAAATAGTGTACACAGGCCAAGGGACGTAAAGAAGTTCAGGCACCTTTGTCCTACTGCAATCATAAGAACTTAGGAATGCACTATGGGATCAGGTTCATGGTCTATCTAGTTCGATAGCCAGTCTCCAGCTGTGCCCATGGGAAACGCAGTGTAGAAAGAGCACACAAGCTTGGATGCGACCTGTGATTCAGTCGCCTCATACTGCCCCACCATCCATAGCCATCGGATTAAGAAAGTTGCAGGGCACACTGCAAGCCTTAAAGACTGAGGGGGAAAAAACCCACATTTACTTTTACAGGAACTGCTAAACATAGGCTAAGCTAAACTTGAAATTGCTTGGACCCTTCCAATCATCACTGAAAAAACAAAACCTAGACTCTGTCAGAAGAAAATGCAAACAGTCAAAGGCTTTCAAAGTATATTTATGATCCTTTATATAGATATGTCATTCAATGTTCTTTTACAGCATGCTCCTTTTTTCTAGGAAGCATACAAATGAGATAGATTGAATTTTAACTGCTAATTAATAGTGCTCCACAGCCTTCTGACAACAGAGGAAATTCTTCGGTTGCCGCTTTGCTCTCCCTTATGCCTACTTTCTTTTAAATGACTTCTATAGTGCTTTCAGCAAAGCTATAGCTCTTAACAGGGACTCTGGTATCAAAGATGGAAAGATCCAAAGGTAGGCTTGCACACAGAAGAGGCCAAAAAATCCTTCAGTTATATTTTACTTCAAAACCTTTATCTAGTTGGGCTGAAAAGAAAAAAAATTTTTTTTCTTGATGACGTATTCCCATATTTCACAAAGTTGTGCCCAGTGGGGTTTGTTTATTGCAGCAAGTGTTTGAATGTGGTAAAAAATGATCTGCCCACTTCATTATTTACAAGTCTTCATTAATCTACAAACTAATAAAAACATTAAAGAATAACATATTAATAAAGAAAGATCACAAACTGAGTCTTCTGGAAAATAATTCAGAAAAGATTCATCCTAAACTCATAAACGGAGGGAGGGGGGAGGTTGACATTTAAATCCCTTTAGTGTATGCTGCATTCCTTTTTTCAGTAATTTCAAAATCCAAATGTTGTTTAGCACTGAGTCAAATGCCTCACAGAGGCTGTCATATCAGAACATTAATATGCGAGACTTGTAATTTCATAGGAAAACCGTATCAAGTTTATTTAACAAGATTTGATTTTTAAAAATGTGTTGATTGACATACGTATAGTACCATTCTGTGATTTCTTATTGACTGGGTATTGTATTATCTCATGCGCTATCTGCAATTCTTATTTATATTTAGTTCTTTTTATGTCATTCTCACACTGCAAAGGGTTGTTAGAATGAGTAGTTAATACTCTTTTGAACATCCATTTGTAATCCTAAAATTGTATAAAATGAACAATTGAAGATCATAGGTATGGATATTTTTAATGTAACTTTGCATATGTTTAAAGTTGTGGATCTCCCTGGAGCTTGCACAGAGTATCTCAGATTCCAGGAAATATTACATCTTCCCAAGTGAATGGCAATAATTGAAGTACCTATCTTCCATCTCTCACTTTAGAGGTTTTCTTCACTCTTTCTGTTACACAATGGTTATGGACATGACATCCTGTTATTACAAGAAAAAGTGGAGATTTCCAGGAGATAAAATCTCAATTAATACAAGGAGCCTTTGAGCCTGTATACCTCAGAGTTCTACCCAAAAGTTCTTTTGAAGGAGAATCTGAAGCCAAGACAGATGTTAAACAGATTGTATTTTGGTGTTTTGCAGAGGTAGTCTGAATCTTCACATTCTAATATGAATGACTTAAAATTTCTTTCTGCTTTCTTTTGTATTTACTTTTCAACAGCATTAATTTAGGTTACACCAATTTAAACAAAATTTAAACTTGTGTTGATAAAGTTGTTATACACAAAGAGAAGGTTTAAATATGGTCTTTAAGGTCCAAGAGGTCTAAAGACCTAAGAAGGTCTTTAAACAGTCCTGCTGATTGTATAGCAGAAATGCTGATAGAGACTTACTAAGGACACTCTTTACAAGAATAGAAATAAAAAGGGTCCAGAAAAAAACTAGACAAAGCCTGTCAGTGTCACATCGGGCTGACCAGAACATGACCTTGGAAAATGACGCTAGAAATGCACTTAAAGTACTGAGGAAGATACAAAAAAAGAAAAAAAAATGGAAAAACAAATGAAGTGAAAGAGGTTTTCATACTAAAGCGGTTATATTTACTTAAATTTTTTTTTGTCTGATATATTTTTGTTCCATAGGCAAGACTGTAATAGCAATATTCATTGTATCTGCTGATTTGTAATCCACTTCACTTGATGCAAATCCAACACTGGAAGGACTACAGTGAAGCATCACCAGTGGCACCAGTCAAGGTGAAAAAGAGATTTTCAAAAGTGTCTATGAAAATTAGTGGCATGCCTCACTGAAGTTACGTACAACATGTTGCTGAATAGCTTAGGGATTGACACAGGTCATAAAGAAAAGCATAAGCTAATTTATGTCAGCGAAAAGTAGCTGAAACTAAGCTACTTTCAATATCTGAGATAGTTCATCTATTGCTAACAGTAGATGTGTCTATTTTGTGCACCACAGCAGAGAAATACCCTTGGACATTTTTCAACATCCTATACATAGTGGAATCAGAGGTGTCAGTGAAGATTTTATTTTTTCTATACAGCCTTGAATTCTGGTGATAGTGCACGAAAACAGCAACCTAAGTACAGGTCAGTTCTGTTAGAAGTTTTGTTGGAATATTTGCAACTACATGAAGCATTTTTTTACTTACAACTTAGATTTGATTCAATAATTATTGGTGCCCAATAAACAAGAAACAATAATTATAGTCACTTCTCAGAGCATAGCAGTTAATCTAACTCTATAATTACACTGTTACTGTATATTACAAAATATCTGTGTTGTTCACTTACCTGCACTACAGGGCTAGAGTTACCTTAAACTTTGTATTTTTATCACTTTTAAATCCTCCATGCTGGAACTGCATGTAATACAGTATAAAATCTTTTCTTTCCTTTAAATACTCTTGATCACTATTTCAGGAATGTTTACTGTAGCAGCATCTGTCCTTGCACAAGATCCCAGCAGACAAAGTACTCCACAAACATGGCTAGAAGGGTCTTGCCTCTAAGAACAGGGTACATACACAGTTCATCTTTCTTCCTGCTAAGATAACGTCCTTATCCCACTGTTTTCTCACCAAATATTACTTATCTCTAGCTATGTGAATACTGCATTTTTTGCCTGTTTTGCAAAGCCCATTAATGCCCCTTCCTGAATCAATTAACAGAAAACCTAAATATTTCACCTCTGTGAAATAGTCTCTGGTATTATCATAAAAATCACATGGGCAACAGTAGTTTGCCAAGCTATGTTTGATGTTTCTCCTCCCTGTGCCAGATAATATATGTGCATAATTGCTCAAGTCCCGTCTGGTTGCAACTTAAGATGTGTTGCTCATTGATAATGAAAGCACTGATTTGGTCCCACACATGAAACAGAAGTGTGTTTAATATGAGCCTGCATGATTTTGTAGGACCCTGATTTTAAAAAAGAGCAATGCCTTGTCAAAACATTTTAAGAAATGTGCATTTAATAATATTTTTTCTAAATGGAATGAAAATATGTCCAAAAGATACCTGATTGTTTTGGGCTTGAAAAATTTCATTTTTACTGGGTGCATGGAGTAGCAGCGTGAAGCCTTCAGCCCATTTTATCACACACCGCTAAGGCCTCCCTGGCACTGGGGAAATGGCAGGCAAGAGCAGGGTTCAAAGGTGGCTGAGGCTCAGGCCAGCTTCTGCTGCAGTAAATGGAAAAACTCCCTTTGACATAAGTGTGTGTGGCAGCACCCTTGTCCTCCCAAAACAGGGGGTGGTGTCACAGCAATTGTGAAAAATCCCAGGAAGAAGTAAAAACTGAGCAAGGATGTGGTAACATTATTCAAATGCACAAAAGACGTGCAGATATGAAAAAAAAAAAAAATCCTTTTCTTCACATCCATTGATAGTACAAAAAGTAATGTGATTAAACTGTAGCAAGTGAGATTTACTTTAAAGAAAGAAAAACTCTTTAATGATCAGGGAGTGACTGGCAGGGATCTATTGCCTGGAGCTGTTGTCAAATGCCCATTAACAGGGGGGCTCTAAGAACAGGCTGAGCATATACCTGCCAAGAAAAGCTTAGGTATAGTCCATTCTGCCATGGGGCAAGAAGATGAAAGAACAATCTCTGAGATCCTTCCATCCCCTGCTGTGGTCCTCTGTACACTATGTGAAGACTTCCCATTTTCCATGCCTCCATACCAACATTTGTGCATAACTTGTCATTCAACAGAGCAATGCCCTTAGCAATTCTTCCCTATCACCTGTATTTAAAATGAGAAAAGAGTAAGGCATTATATGTTTGGGTTTTTAAATCAGTTTTAAAATTTGCTTGTCTACCTGATAATGTCTGTTTTAAACACAGATTATTGTCGTTTCGAATGTGCACAGAAGTGATAAGGGAGGTGACTAAAAGCGTATTATTAATTTGCTGCTTTTATCTTTGCGAAATTAACATTCTGGCAAGGAATTTAATTGGGCTTTTTTGTTAATTCTCACAGTGATGCTTTGGTTTTTCCTTTTGGGACTGGAGAGAAAAACCAGCATCTGGTGTTTGAGGATGCTAGGGATTTACACCATATTATGTGTAATATCTCTTCTGTAAATAAACAAAATGAATAATTAAGTGAATAATGAGGTGTCCTGAATGAAGACTTCTCTCACTGTATCTATGGAGTGTTTGTACTCCTGTCATTTTTTCTCTGTTGGGCATCTTGGGCGTCTCATTGCCCATATGGATATTAGCAATATATTTTTCCAATAGAAGCCAGAAAGAATATTACTGAAGGTTGTTAGATACGGCAGAGCGGCTTTTGCCCCTCTGTATCTGTCTGCATATATAGAGGGTACAAGATAAGAGTCTGTAGAATTTTTGATAGGGCCCCGAGGACACTGACAGGTCTGACTGCCCCTGTCAGCCTCCCCACCCTGCCCACGGCCCAGGACCCCACGTCAACCCCCCGGGACCTCAGCAACGCCACAGCAGGGCCAGTCTCCAGCTCCGCACAGCCCTGCCCAGCCATGGGCCCCACCAAGTTGAGCTCACCTGCATGCCCACGTTCCATCCTGTCCTGTCCTTGTCCTCAGGGAAGTGGCCAATGCCCCCCCAGCCTGCCCTGCTGCCCCAGGGAGCCCCCATAGCCCACAGGGAGCCACCAGCCCATGCTGCCTCAGCAGCTTGTGAGGCAGACTTTTTTAAGTTCAGAAGAAACATAGAAGAGGTGTCGTATGGTTTGTCCTAATACAAAGCAGAGTCATGTAAATTGCTGGAGTATTTTTGTCTGATTGCCATGGGGACAGCCGCAAGGGTCTTTCACCTCCTGGATGCAGACAGTCTCCTGCACCAGGTCACCATGTGCAGCCCTGGGCAGACACACAGTCCCACTGTGCCGCCCAAAACAACGCCAGGCTCCTCCCTGGGCCAGAAAAATTCAAGTCCCCATCTTCACGTTTTTAGTACTCTGCTGCCATTCCCTCCTCCCAAAACACCAAGACTTGGCAGCATGTTGGATGTAGATGCCATCTTCCATATGTAATGAATGGCCAGATTTTGCAATGGATGGTGGTAGGAAATGTTATAGAAAAAGGAAGGTGACAACACAAGTGACTACTCACTACCTCTGTAAATGTGTGGCATCAGGCAAAGTGAAGGCATGATGGTTTTCCTTTGAACATCTTATTAACATACTTGTGATTAGAGCTGTGCAAGATGAGGTGCAGATTTCTGCCACTGTGGTGAGGGAACAGGAGACACCTCCCTTGCCCAATTTCAAGTGAACTTTCTGAAGACTACAATGGGGCAAGAGCCACAGGAGTTCACAGGAGAGCATCCCTGACTGCTGACTGTCCTTCTTTAGGTGAATTACTGGGGACACCTGACACTGGGGCAACTGAAAGCTGTGACTGAAATTAATATGGTCTCAATTTCAGCTTTCCACCTTGAATGTAGCTGCATATAAGTAGAAGGCAAAGTGATTTTTATGTATATGTGATATGATAATTAAACTTAGCACTTTCTCAGCATTTGCTGTTCAGAACTGCAAAGGAAAGCTAAATGAACTGCCAAGGAGACAGTGAAAATTAATGATGGGATGGGACTCAGAAGGGCTGTTGACATCTGGGTTCAGTGCTCTGCTGAACACCCCTTCATTGGTTAAAATCTGTTAATATCACCTTAGGTGAGCGTCCTTGGCTTTTCCCTGGCAACTCTACTGGCTGCTACCTATGCTTTAGTGCCTTCATTTCCAGCCCAGTGCAAGACATGCTCTTCTCCTCGGGGATAAGGCTGAGCTGAATTGGCAGATGAGTGATGCAACTGTCCCACCTCCTTCCTCTGTCCCTGGGAGCCTGGGTCCTTTGGCAGCGGTCAAGATAGCTGATCACAGGTATGCAATCCCCCAACTTCCTATTGGCTGCCTAGGGAGGATAAACTTTAACACCTGCACTGGAAAACATCCAAAGTTGTAACAAATAATGCCACTGTCAGTGACAGAAAGCTGAATAAATCTTACTCTGAACCACAACTGTACAAAAACAAGTCAAAAAGCACTGGTGCTCTGACACAACATCACCAAGATTTGATGAAATGACAGTTCTTGAGGAAAAAAAGAAAGGATTCTTACGTCTGCCTTAAAACACAATCATATATAACAACTCATATTCCTGGTAACGTGGCACGATACTCTTAGACATCACAACTACACAAGGTATGGTTTGTCCGATGTTAAACCACCAGCAAGGACAAACTATTTTTAGAGCTGTCATATATCATTGCACCTGAGCTTTATTTGTCTTCTGATTAAAAGAGGTTTTCCTTCAGAGAAGTTCAGGTGAATTTTATACTCATTTACTAAGTCTTATGTTCCAATTCAATTTATCTTAAAGCAGATTCTTTGGGGGAAATTATAAAGCTAATTTGAATTGATTCTTTGGAGATTCAGGCTTAAATGAAGTGCAATAAAACTGGCAGTCAAAGTGAAAAAATAGAATTGAATTTTATCCTTGCATTACTCAATGGACACAGGCACCTTGCTCTTTGCTGCTGCTGAGGGTTTTGATGTAGTATATTTCAGACAATTGAAACACACCTAAGCATTAAACTTCACTGAAGGTTTGGTTACTAAGGAACAGCAGAGTTTTCCTTGTTCAAATATATTTTATCAGATTTTAAATTTATGGCTAGCAGGTTCACAAAGTTAGTCTTTCCAGCTTTTCAAAACTAGTTCTATAAACTCTTAGTGGTATTAATTTTGGATAAGTAAAATTAAGTCCTATATTTGTAGCACATCTGGAAGATGGTACTTTTTTCTGAAATCAACATCTTTTTTTAGATTTTAGGACCCCATATTATGAGGAATCTAAGATCATTAACATTTTCAAACAATTTAGGCCAGGTTTTCTGTCAACTGGTTAATTCTGAGGGGTTTTTCCCATAAAGCCTGTAAAAAAACCTCGAAAAAGGAGACCTTTTGCTTAACAGAATTTATGTTTTTCTGTTACTGTTTGATGCATTTTCAGCTTGGGAATTTCACAGAAATAATGGCCGAGGAGCTGGTGGTTCAATTTCCTGTCACATAAATTACTGAGTAGATGTTCATTACTCCATCCCAGCACTGTGCTTCCAACCTAATCAGAAGCAGAAGTGAGGATATGAAAAGACGTGCAGGAGAAAACCGCAGTCTGCTCTATTATTTGCTCTGGACACATGGTCCTATATTAGAAATGACTGTTATTTTGTGTGAGTAAATACATTAAGAAATACTTAAATAAGAAAAAAAAATTATTGCTTTGTTCTGGTAATCTTTATGTGAAAGCAATTTTACTGAAAGAAGCCTTAATTCCCAGGATTATTTTCTGATGTGCTCAGCTTTCCAAAAAGTATTAGTCAGGAGCAGACATGCTTATTTGCTTTGGCTCCTATTGAAAGTGTTGGACACCTGAAGTTAGACACCAAAGTTGATATTTAAATGTGGGAATTAAAATCCCCCAATCTTTCGCACATGCTAAGTTGCTACAGCCCTCAGTGATCTCAGTGGGAGCTGTGGCTGCTCAACATTTTGAAAATTTTGCTGTTTAAAGTGAGGTGCTTAGTGAAGGAGATAGATGTCTTACTGCCTTGATAGCGCTCGAATGCTCCCTGGAAAGGGATGGAAGTGAGGGGGATGCGATGATGCTCTTGTTTGCTGCGCTGCTGAGCCGATGGACACCCACGGACTGCTCTCCCCTGTGCCCCTGACTTTCTGAAAGCAGAGCTTGGCACCTGCTATTCAGAAACTTTCTTCTACCCCCTTTCTGCTTAAGACATTAAGCAGAATTCGCCAAGATGCTGCCAGTTACAAGCGTATCTAGCTGTCGGGCTCTGGGAAGTGGCACATGGTGTGTTATCTCATTCATAGGGCAGAATTTTGATAGACTGAGCTGATCTCTGGATCCCTGGAAATCCTTTACCATCTGTCATGATAAAAGAAAGAATAATGCTTGCTCAAAGAGAGAGACCTGCCCTTGGTTTACATCAATGGCTGAGAATCTGAAATTTCTTTCTATTAAAAATGGAATTGTTTCTGAATGCTGCGTGCATTAAGAATGTAACAACGTGAAGGATAAAGAAAAAAAAAGGAAATTTTATGCAGCTGTCTCTGCTTTTCATTTCTGTTCTTACTCCACCAGAAGCCTGAGTCTCTCCTCTCCATGCAGAGCATCACTTTGGGAGCTAGTGCTTACCCGTGATGCAACCCTGAGCCAGGCACATCCCCCTCTTTCTTCAAAGTGAGCATGTGAAAAGACACCAGCACTGTCCAGCCCTTAGAGCTTTGTCTTATTCATACACTATAATATTAAAGTAAGCCAGGATAACCGTTTTCAATAGGTAAACTTGGCTTTCTGTCTCAAAGCAGAGCACAAGGTTTGGAAACCAGCCTCCCTCCAGCCCCCATCTCCCTGCAGGGTATATCACTAGCTTTTCCGTCCCGTGAGTATCAGTAGCTTTTTAAGCTGAGCAAGCCCATGAAGCTCTCCCAGTTTCCTAGGGAAACCTGCTGTTCCCTGCGTCCCCATAACCCTGGGTCTGTTCCCTGCTGCCAGCTCCCCTGATATCCCCCAGGTCCCTCCCCTTGGCCCCGTCTGGTGCCCCCAAGCTGAGGAGGCTCCCAGCAAACTTTTCTACCAACATGTATAAAGATATGCAATGATTTGTTAAGAATCCTTTTTTGCTCCTGTTGAATTCAGAGTAAATTACAAGTTTCCTCTTTTTATCCATTGATCTCACTGATTAATATTTTTTTTTTCTTGGATAAGGAAGATGTCTGGCAGTTTTGGTTGTTACTCAGTTGTAAATACCAATGTAAGCTGTTATTTACATGATACTTATTTATCTGCTGAAGATTAATAAAGGCCTTTTAAGAACTCCAGCGGGTTTTGGGGGATTATTAAATCATACAGTAAAAGGATGGATCTATACCTGATTCTAAGGGGCAAAGTGATTCCAGTTAAGTTCCGTAGAAAGTATAAAAGTAGAAGGAGCGACAGTTCAAATTTTTGAGAAGTAATCTGCATGACAACAGGAACTTATTGCAAAAAACTTAAATAATTTAAGCTTTTTTCTAATAAGACTTCTATAATTTCAGTGAATTGCCTCTTTTGCATCACTGTGTCCAAATCTCCTTTCTGATCTGGGTGTTGTCCCTCAAACAGGGGTTCTTTTGCCTCACTAGTCTCAGGATGAAAACTTACAGTTTCCTCAGGTTTAGATCAGAGTTTAGGTATAAGAGTGTCTATCTGCTAATCATTGCTTTAAATGGACCCAATTGTATTTGGGTATTTATTTGATCTTGTCACCAGAAATAGTAACATAGTAAAACCAGGTCTGTTTATTAGCTGAGGGAACTAAGCCATAGACAATAGAAGCTCAAATAGCAAAAGAGCTCACATATCTATGTGAGTCCTGTGCTTTGCTACACATTAAAATAATAGGTAAGTTTTTTCCATGGGTTAAGCAACAGCAGATACAATTCACAGTCTTTTAGCCAGCACAATAATTTCTTCAGAAAATGTTTTTTAAATGTTCTGTTAAAAGGTTCTGACTTTTTTGTTCTCGTCTCTTTTAAGGGCAATGTGAAAGAAGGTGGGAAGGAAATTCAAGTGCACAAGGAAGAAACTCAGGAGAAACAGATAAATGGAAATGGAAAAAAAGTATCAATTGTTTTCATAGGAAGCTGAGCAAGTACACATTATTTATTTCAAAACTACCAATAGAAGTGGCAGCATAAATGAAAACATTTGCCATCATTACAAGCTGCCCATAGGCAGTCTTGCTGTAATGATTTTACTCCATGTCTAATGCCAAGGTATCACACCATGGAGATAAGTGCTTTAGAGATGCCAGTAGATAAATAGGCTTTTGATAATAAATCACAGAGTATTCAAGGTGAGAAATAGTACAATGGAAAGGGAATTGCCTTTGTTTGAGAACTGGGAGCACACCTCCACAGCAGAGCAGAGGGCAAAGCAGGGTGTGAGTTGCACAGCATTGTGTGTCCTTGCGGCCCACCCTGTCCGTGAGCAAAGTGGAGAGCCTGGCTGGGGCGCTGCTGGCACCCAGCGCGATACCCAGCAGCTACGGTGCCCCACGCCTTTGCAAGTGTATTGACAACTCATATTCTCTGCAGAGAGTGTGCTTTTGCTCTCCAGTGCTTTCCAGGTATAATTACAATGGGACATCAATATCCAGTTCCAGCCACAGCTACCTTCGCTCTTTTTTAATTTATCTGGTGACCCTGGTGACTCCATTTATTTTATTATTTTGTCTAGCTATCTATCAGAGAAGTAAAATCTGGAAAATACATCTGAAGAACCAGAAAATGTAGGAAATAAACACCTTTACAAAAGCCACACTTGTGAAATGACTACAGATAATTACCTAGCACAGCATTTACAAAACAAGACTTAAAAGCAAGGAAATTAATACTTAAAGACTGTGCAAGCCTCACAGTAAATCTTGTAGGTCAATATACAAAACAAACATAAAAGTACTGTCATCTCAAGTAACAAATTCCCTTTTCCTCATCCCACAGAAAGACTTCTGACTTGAGCTTCCCCCAGAATATCTGACTTGTTCTTTGCTTGTTGTCCACATTAAATCCAGCACATCTTGCCCCTCCACATAGTTTTGACTTTTAGAATTAATTTGGCATTTTATTATTAATGATAGTAAGCAGAAAACATTATCAACAGGCTTTAACTTAACAGTTACTTACATTGTCCTACCTGACAATGAAGACCTACATTTTTCAATACCTATGTATAAGTGTATTCCAAGATGCAGAACATGTCTAGTTCCAGAAGTCTGTTTCCTTTCTTAAGGCTAGTACGGGTAGCTGAACAAAGTGATCTCCAGAGAAGCCCGAGTCACTTCAATGGTTTTACAGTAAAGATAAGTTACAGCTTCTTCTAATCTGATGCATCCTCTGAAAGGCTGAGGAGATGAAAGACATGATTCACTAGACTAAGGTAAGTGCCCCAAGGAATGTGAAACTCAAAAAGAATTATATGTTTCTCTGAGAAAATGCAAAGTGCTTTGTATTTGCTTTATTAGTGATAAGAGCATAATTATTAGATTGATTTTATTAGGTATAACTATTAGATATAAAACTAGAACAATAAAGAAATATCGGCGTGCTTAATGTGCTTCGTTTACAGAACTAAGTGTAAGCTGTGCTTAGGCATGTTTGAAAACTTGCCCTGCCTCCTGTAATTATAATATATGGAGGATCCAGGGTGCCATCACTAACATAGGTGCCATCTCCCTTAAATTGCCTGGTCACTGCACCATGTAATTGGGGGCAGAAATGGACCAAGATCTGTCTGCTCATATATGTCAGCAAGGAATTATCTGTAATGATTCTTTGCCCATTTATCATTTTTTGGAAGATTTTGCATTACTTTCTTCAGCTCTCATGCATGCCAACCCCACAGTCATGTTTGCACTGTGTTTCACTGGCGTGTGTTGAAAACAGTCATTAGCACACGCTGAAAACTTTCAAACGGGATGTTTGCAGCTGTCATTTTGCAGGATTATCTTTTGCTGTTCCCTCCCATTCGGGATAATTATGTCTGTTGTCACCAGGCAGTCGGAGGATCGTGTAACAGGGGCCAAATGTACTTAGGGGTAGGAAATCCAAGGAAAATGAATGCAGAGGACATGAAAAGAGCAAATAAGCACAGAGAAAGAATAACAGAGTTTTGTTCATAGCTGAGTGATGTTTGATAACTTCAGCACAATTCGGCTTTTTGATTAAGTTAATGCTTCATTCAATGCAATTTCATTTCAAAATTATCTACAGATTCAAAATGATCTCCTGACTACGTCATCTGGTCTGACTCAGACATAGCAAATATGGCTATGAGCAACTCCACATGGCTATGGCACTGCAGCCTGCAGCTGGGGAAGCCTGAGGCGTTTCCTCAAATTCCCACTGGAGTGGCCAGGAGGTTTCCTTGAATGAGGGAAGTGAAGTGCCTGTGATCAAAGTCCGCTCCTCACAGCGTGGGAATATGCCAGGAGAAATCCCCTGTATCTGAAGGCTTGTCAAAAATACAACCCACAGCACACGCAGCATTTCATAGCGGAGAGCCAAAGGGATGCTGAATACCCTTCACCCAATCCCCTTTCTCCACTTCTATTTTGTCTCAGATGCTTAAGGCAGAGAGAGGGAGTAAATAAATAACCATACGTAGGCTGGGCAAAGTGTAGGATATTACACTTAAGGAGTAAAAATGCTCACAGGCACTTGATGCCTCGCTGCACTGAGAACTACTCACAAGTTGCTGCTCCTAAAGTCCAGGCATATGTGCTAGGAAAGCTAGTGTGAAGTTTTAATGCACTAGTAGATAGTTAGACAGGCACATTAATATTTCATGGAGAATTGTTAGACTCAGATAAATATGCAAGAGGCTTTTATTCAGATCCAAATTTGCCTTTACTCGGGCACTGAATTCTGTAGACGAGGGGTTCAATATTTGATGCTGAGTGTAGGTATCCATATGAATTGATGCTTCTCAGTTAGATAGTGGGTGTTTCTTTAAAATAAGTCCTCAATCTAATATAGCTTAAATGAAGTCAGTGGCACGCAGGATGTGCCGCAGGTAGGAGAGCGATAAGACAAGTATGGCTCTGCCTAACACATGCATTTTTTATACTGTACTCTTCAGCTCTTCAGATTTTGTCTGCAAGTGGAGTTTGGTGCAATCAGTCACAGCTCTTACAGGAAAACAGAAATTCGTTGACACTAATAATCCTCCTTTAGACAGAGCTTTTTACCACTCTTCCCTTGTCTCCCCCTCCTCGCCTGCCAAAATGAGAGCGAGCATCAGTGTGGGTTCCTGTGGAGAGCTGTTTTGGCTGGAGCCTGGCAGGCACAGATGGCTGACAAGCTGCAGTCCCCGGTCCTCCTTGGCTGAACAACCACACCAGGTCATCTAATGGATCCTCAGCAGCCAGCAAGAGCACGGGTTTGCTCTGAACCTCAGGTCCCATGGTTTCCTTGGGCTGACAAGAGGCACATTGCAGTCCCTCTGTGAAAAATTCTCTGCTACCCATTTCAAGCTTGTGGCAAGCCTCATGG
This sequence comes from Rhinoptilus africanus, assembly GCA_013400135.1. NCBI lineage: Eukaryota > Metazoa > Chordata > Aves > Charadriiformes > Glareolidae > Rhinoptilus > Rhinoptilus africanus. Next base: position 341,401 of record VXBO01000349.1, read on the forward strand.
CCACCTTCTCTTCTTCCTCCTCCCATGGAGACATGAAAAAGGCTCTCCCCCTTGCATCCAGCACTCAGTTTCCAGGTGCTGATCCTCTATACAAATCATGGGCGGTTACGCTAATGTCCTGGGACTCCAGATGATGGTAGTGCCCAGTCCTAAGAAGCCTGTGGTCAAAACTGGTAGGGCAGGCCCACGGCATGGTCAATGCGGGTGCCCCAGGCACTGCAGACGCTGCCAGCCCACCAGGATCTCCCCCTTAATGCACGTGGTTAGGTGAGGGCAGCTGGGAAACAAAAGCCATGGGAGAAGGGGCAGCAAAGTGAAAGGCAGGGCTGCTGTAGAATTAGGGGGATGAGGGGAAGGTGGGCACTGTGGTGAGGCTTTGAATACAGACAGCTGGTGATAGGGAGGGGACCTCGGGGAGGGAAGGGCAGCAAGGACAGGGGGAAGAAATTTTGTTCAGAGCAGGGGACGTCTGAGCGCAGGTAAGGCCTCTGCCACGGTGGCCACAGCCTCTCCTGGTGCCCTCTGCTGCCACACAAGCCCGGTGGGGTCCCAGAACCGAGCCTGGGGCCAGCCTCTAGCTGGGCGCCTTTTGTGCCCTTCTTCCTGATGCTACATCCCTGCTCTGGCCCTTCCTGCAGACAGTCCTTGAACCCCACTGGGCCAAGCTCTTTTCCTCTAATTTATTCCTGAAATCCCACTGCTTGTATGAACTGAGCCTGGTTTCCCTGCTAGTCCTCATGAAACGAGCAACGTTACGTGCATCTCTCTCTTCCTTGCAATCTCTGGTCCCCTCTCAAGTAAGAACTTGCCTTCTGCTTATCTGGCTCTCTTCTGTGTACTCTGACAGTAGCGTGTTAGATGAGTTTCTGGGAAGACTGGCTTCCCAATCCTGATGCCGTTGAGAGAGCGGGTCTGAGGGTAGACCCTTTCAGTGTGGCTTCTCCAAAATTCATGACAACCCAGTGTACTCAAAGCAATTGCATCTGAACAGTGGCTACCACTGCAGTTGCCTGGGCTCTTTCATTGCATTTCTTTCTTTCCCCACAGGGTTTTTTTTTTCCTCCCACCCTGTTTGGTACTTCTCTTCCCACCATATCCAGCCCTGCAGACTCCTTGCCCATGCTAGAAAAAGGAGGAATCCATGATAATAGTTCAAGAGTGTCTTGTGACTGTGACACAGTGGTAGATGCCTCTGACAGCACAATTATGTTGAAGACAGTGGAACTGAGCCTTTTTTATACCATGGCTGAGAATCTGACTCCTGTTTTCAAAAGATTAATTCTTCTCAGGTTTACAGAAGTCAGCCAATGTCTACTTCTTGCTGTTGCTTTTTCTTGTCAAAGCACTTTACATTTCTGTGCTTACAACAATCTTTTTTATTGGGAACAGTGAAAGAGTTTTATAAGAATAATGGTCTTGTGTATGATGCTCAATCAATCTAATTTTCAAGCCTCTTCAAAGTTTGCCAAGCTCTACAGCTTAAAAATCCACACTTCAGCTTCTCACAGCAAGTGTGAGATGCTGCCTAAATTTCTGGGCAGTTGGAGCATTTGATGTCCTCAGGCAACGTCAATTTGTCCATTACCACAATGAGCCCAAATTGCTCTCCGTGGTTTGATTCAATTCCAGGGGCAAATTATAAGATTTAGGCACAACTGAGAGAACATAGGTGGGAATTTCTGAAGTTCCTCCAGCACATACAAGCTCAGCTCCCCTTAAAACTCACTAGCACTTGTGCTCCAGGTCAGTCAGTAACAACATCTGCTCACATAACACTTTATTATACCTCTGCTAAGGTGCGTTAGGAGAGCCCAGCAGGCATACTTCTTATTTCTGAATTGACTGCCAGCTCGTGAATAGATGTGATTTCCTCTACCCTCCTGAAAAGCCATGCGGGTAATTTCACCTGCAGACATGCAGATGAATATTTACGTGATGCAGGCAAACTACTTGCATCTGCTACATTATTTCTCCCGGTTATTTTTCTGGCATTATCAGGAAGGCCTTTACAATTCTTGGCCAAAGCACCTCAAACAATAATTTTTCGGAGAAACTCAATATGGACAATTGACTCATCTGAGAGATTTGTGACCATGCCCCCAGTCAGAATAATGACACTGCACATTCCTGCCACATGGTCATTGCTCATGCCAGTATGTATTCTTCAGAGGTACTATAATGTGGGGTTTGCATTTGAAAAACTCCCAACAATTTGGCATAAAACACATCAAAAGAAGCAATTCCTTAAAGTTTATGCAATGAAAATTAAAAAAAAAATAATTGGTACTAAACCAGAAAGAAGAGTGTGTATCACAAAAAGACAAAAAATGGATTGCTACTGTGGAGTAGAGGGCTGGAGTATTGAATTTCAACATAATGAATTCTAAAATAAAGGCATCTCTGTCTTTCTGTGCTATGAGAAATGATAACACATTTAAGAGCTTCTATTCTCTGTCTCTTGTAACACTGCAGCTTAGAAAACGGAGATCAGATCTTAATTCCCTTTTACTTAGCCAGTTTGTTTACTTTTTACATTTTCGCATTTACTAACATGGCACTTCTGTTTGTATCTGTTTCCTGTCAATGTTACTTCTAGGCTTTGATGTTTCAATACAATAATATTTCTGTGTTCAATTAGAAAATACTGTCTGGACATACTTACTTGTGTTTAAAAACATTTAGGTAGAAAGGATTACAAAAGAAAACCCTTAAAAACATGCCTGTTGATCTCTGATTGTGTAAAACATCTTTTACCTCAATTGTATGCCAAATTTGTGCCTTTAACATTGTTTTTACAAGAATAGGAAAGAATACTATTCAAAAAGCATTAAGGAATAGGGAAACAGCTGATATATTTTCTTATTATTTAAATGATGTCTCAAGCATAAAACAAAAGGTGGAAAGTGAGTGCATAACTTGGAAAGCACAGAAATACAGAATCTATCTTTTTATTTTAAATGGTCCCATGTGTTGAGTTTGGTGTGATACAGGTGCCAGCAGCACCCACCTGGCTTGACCCACAACCTTCCAAATGTGCCTTTGGAGACAACTAGAAACACCTGCCCTGTTTGTGAGGTGTTAAATGGGAAAGGATCCTGCTAAAATACTGCCCCTTTAGTAGGGCACTCAGGACTGAGCGCTGGTTGAAGTGACTGTATCTCTAGTACGATAAGCTGGGCAGTTGGGTATTCTGATCCTGTTGGTGATGCTATCTGCAGCAAGATTAGTGCTGGCTTGCAGCAAAGAGGCCAGAATGTACTGCTATGTAGTGTCTTGGTTACATTAGAGTATGTGAAGTGGCCTGGATGTTCCCCAGGTGCTTTGAACTGCGGCAAAGCAGAATTTTATTTTTTTTTTTTGTATGCATATAGCACAGGACTCCTTTGGGCAGACTGCAACAGCTCGCTGGTATGTGAATGCTTCTGCTAATGTAGTTTACAAAGCCATATTAAGTGAAAGCACTATGTATTTGCAATTGTAAACGCTGGGTGGAATGGTGCATCCCAAACTTTCAAACGCATCTTTTGCAATTGTGATCTGGTGCTTCTCTCCATGCTGGGTTTTGCCAAGTGGAGGGTAGCTGTGTTGTCTAGGGCAATAGTAGGGTCCTGACATACAAGAATGGTGTGTACGCTGAACCTTATTCAGAAAAACTTCTCTGAGCTGACCCCTCAGTTGGGCACCAGGGTACCCGCTCGTATTGGAAGGGCCATCTGTGTTCTGAGAGGCCAAAGTGGACAGAACGCTTGTCAGAGGCCATGCTGGAGATTCAGGGCACGACATGTACTGGCTGCATGTCCTCAAAGGTCCCTGCACGCAGAGATGAGAGGTCTGGGAGGCGGGAGCCAGCCTGCCAAAATACCACACGCAGCAGCTGCTAGAGGCAAGCAGTGTGGCTGTGATGGGCTCGGACCCTGTGGTCCGATGAACTTCAGTCTGAACTTCAATGATTTTTATAGCCAGGAGAGATGTAACCTGCGGTGTTTCTGGGCACAGCTACTTGCAGATTAACCTTGGTAATCTTGGATTCTAATAACACAGTAACTTTAAGGCTAATGTAGCAAATTTAAGCAGTGAAGATCTTTCAGGTGACACTTGCATAATGATTCCACTTTAAAGATAAAGTATGGATTAGAAAGAACACATTAGTTCAAACATTTTGCAGCTATTTGGGACTTGACATCATAATTCTCTTGAATTAATGAGAGTTGTCTGTAATATTCTGGCAAACCTTTCCTTCCCTGTTCCTTGTTTCTCAGATCTATTGTACATTGTCATGTTTTCAGTCTATGCGAAGAGGCTAATCAAAAGCCAGATAAAATAGACTGAAAGATCTCTGCTGATTTCAGAGGTCTCTGGAGCAGACTGTAATGCTATTAATCTCTTAGAATAGGGACTCAATTTTGAAGGCATTTATATTGATGGAATAACTGCTTGCTCCAGGAAGTTACTCTACATTTCCATCATTTAAACTCTTCCCCTTTTATTCACCTGTGCATCACTAGGCAACGCGACTGTGCTTTATAAATAAGATTGAGTAACAGACGGTGATTGTATCCTCATGCCCTCTTACAAGGACTGTATTTTCTATTAAGTTCTAAGCAGTTCTGGATGGGTAAAAGCATTATGCTTCAGATTTACTTTTTATTTGTGCCACTTATATTTTTTATCTATATAAAGTCATTGTCCCTCTCCAGTCCTTCCCAGTCTTCTCCTGCCCCTAGCTGCTCTTAAGCATTTTAGTCACTAGGAGCTGCACTGGTGCAAGTGCATTAGGAATTAGCCCAAGAGCAAGTGTGTTATGAGAAAGGAAATAATAGGAAAATAAGAGAAGATAAAAGCAAAGGGAAGAACCCAGTATACACTGATCAAAACAAGGACAACAGGCAAGTACAGGAGCAAGGAGGGAAGATCTGTTAAACTTGCATTCAACTCAGTGGAAAGTGGGCGGGGCCGAGATATGTAGTGTGTCTGCAATTAGCATACAGCACTTCGGGACAGTGATTTCCAGTCTGCTATTTCCCATTTTGCTTAATTTTTAATTCAAATTGTGTGCTAAAAATAGGGAGCATTTTGGAGCTGAAAAGATGTGAATGGCAGAGGGATAAAAAACAAAATCTGCAAGAGGAATGCTCCCGTCGTTGAAACAGCCCTGCTGGGATTTCTAGCTTTGCATCTCAGTCAGTTACGGTTACAAAATGCAGATTTGCCTTATCTGGGCCATTTTGGCTGAGAGAGCACGTGGTAGTCCCTTTGTGAGATAAACAGTAAGCCAGAGTGAGTGGTCATCTGTTTCCCTCTGTTTCTGCAGCTACTGCTATTCCCTTTTTTTCTATAGTGAAGATGTTTGTATAACTGATTATTAATAGCAGGAAGCTTTTACATTTTTGGAAGTTTTATAAAAATTGCTGGAGCCTCCAGTTTGCAATTAGTATTGCTGCAGCATGGCTTGTTTGTCCAGAACTAGAAGGTCAAGAGACTTTTAACTAGATGAAATCATGAAACCTTATGCTTGCACATTAGCTTCTTTTCCAAAGAAGACTGGAGAATTTTTTGCCTGCAAAAAACCTCAGTGTAACTGCTCTGAAGGGATCCCTGAAAAAAACAGAGATATCTGTCCTCTAGGCTACGGAAGAAAATCAGCTGAAAAATCAGAAAGCAGCCTCATCTACTTCTTACACAGTTGTGCTTCACAAGCCTTTGAAGTCCTCCAGTGTGAGTATATGCATTTGGTGAAGGAAACCTTCTTTCCAGCAGTCATTTCAGGTGATGCTGCCACTTCTGTCTTTGGACATGCAACATGTTGGGTCTAGCATCTTCAACTTGACATAAAACAGCAGATTTGGTGTGATAAAGACACAAATAGGGAAACTTTCAAAACTTCGGGCTTTGTTTTAGGTCCAAGTTACAAAATATCTTGTGAATTATAGTATTTGTAATGTATCATATCTTTGCTTACACGTTTGTGGACTTTTGTTTGAGTGACAAAATGCATTTGCCTATGTCACATATTAAATCTTATACCCAGGGAGGCTGAGAAAGAATTATTTTGAATTTTCAAAGACCCACCTTTTTTTCCAGAGGATGGGGGATGTAGAGCTTTTCTGAAGTTCTCTAACCGTGTCTAGCTGGAAGGATTGTTATACCCTAATGAGCCACCTTCTCCCTTAGAAAATACTGGCTCATCCAACTACAGCAGAGAGTATTTTAGAAAAAAATGTTCCATATGTTTCATTTTCTGCAATTTTTAAATCTAATAATCAATTTTGCTTCAGAGTAACCAAGGAAAACGAAGGGATTTAAGTGCTTAAGTCAGGGCTGGAATGTAGTTTTCTGATTTACTGTGACATAGATAAAAATTGAGCACCAAGAGATATACCACCAAATATACGACCTGATGTCTGCTTTCAGATCCTGCTTAGCTTTGCAAAACCTGTCCCCCTGAATGTTAAGGCTGAGCAGAGTACTTGAAAGCCCCCCACTGCACTGTCAGTTAAGGAATTGGCTTTCTTCTCCCAGAAAAATTAGAAAAGTTTTCTTTTTTTGTTTCCTTTTGCTTTCATCAGAAGTTGTTTCCAGTTTCTGATATGCTGTGGAGCTGACAGTTGTTTTGGAGTTACAACCAACTATAAGCATCCAGGGTTGAATGAGGATTAATTTACTTTTTAAGAGAAGGATTTCAGCTCGGAGGTGAGCCAGGTGAGATTCCAGAAGCAGTGAATTGTGTCCAGCCCTGGTGTGGCAGACCACTGGCACGTGAGCTTGTATGTTACAAACATTCTGTGATTATACCTGGCCAGGAAGGGGTAATACAGATAGGTACTCCTATCATTCTCTGAAATTTGTATGTGTCTTTATAGGTAAATTGGTTTCCAAAAGTGACGGTCTCTCTTGTTTCCTGTCGCTGTTGGAGAAGAGATACCAGGGACAACTGAAAGCAAATTACTGGTGTATTATGGATGGCTGGAACTGAGCAGTCAGCCACAAGCTGAGGTTCAAAGTTGTTCTAATTGCATCCTGATTCCCCAGAAGCTGCTCCACGGAGGTGTATGTTTGGACCAACACAGCATGTTGTCTCTGCGGAAGAGGAAGGCAGGGCTAGGTGTGCTGCACCTGCTCTTCTTGGCATCCCGGCAGCATGATTTCTTCTGCAGTAAAGTGTGTTGGAAAGCTTAAATAAACCTTTCAGGAGCCCGAATCATGACATAGCCTTGGGGCAGTGGGGACATATCCCATGTGAGAGGTGCCTGGGATGGAAAGAAGACACTTGCATCTTTCGCTGAAATAATTCCCCTATCAAGTTTTAAGTTTAGCACAAGTGGGGAGAAAATAGCTTGCTGTGTAGGATGACCTGAAGGAACCGTGCCTTGCAGAGCAAGAAGTAACTCCTTGATATCCTGATGACACATCAGGACAGCAATCCTTTAACACTTACAGTGTATTTTTTATCTTCAAAGCTTCATGAACATTAGCTAATTAATCCTCACAAAGCCTGAGGGAGTTACGTATACATTGTTACAAGCCATGGGCCAACAAAGAACTCACAGTTGTCACCATGCCTCAAGCTGGGGCTACTGCTGGTATCAGCCAAAGCAGAAATTAAGATCTTGCTAAAAAGCACTCTCCTTTCCTCCCCCAGCAAGTGGCAGTTCAATGAGACTCTCCAGAGTGTTGTAGAAACTGGGATTCAAAATGAAGCTGGGCCACTTCTATCCATCACAGCATAATACAGCCAGTCCCAACTAATGCTCCTTACCCAGTGGGCTGCAAGCTACAGCCCAAGGAACTGGGGCGTAGAGCCTCCAGGGGTGTTGCACAGTCAAAGTCCCAGCAAGTCAGTGCTGGCCTTTACACTGCTGGAGCCAGGTTACAGCCCTGAAGTTTCATCTTCGCACCTCAGGGAAGTGCAGAAATAGATCCATGGTAGACACACACAGAGAAACTGAGCAGAGTTGTGGTAGCTCTACAGAAACTCCAGCTCTGTCCTGCCTTTCTTGCAGCTTCTTCCAGAGCCATGATAACAGAGGTGAAGCAACAGCCTTGAGCATCTTGCTGCTGCGATAGAAAGAAAATGTGCTCCTCCTTAGCATAGATAAGGGCCATCTGTGTATGGCTGAAATTAGATAATGTTTATGAGCCTGCCAGGATACTGAAGTCTGCACTTTCTTTGGTGTCTTGTGCTGCTCAAGCTTATGTCTGTGCTCCCTTTGAACCCTCTCACTTTTGCAGTTCTCCCCACTTGCATAAAATGAAGCAGAATGCAACAGATTGTAGAAATCACAGGCTTTCGGGAAGGCACGTGTAATAGTGTGCATGCTGATATGAGCCAGTTGATGCTTGGACATCACAGGTCTCTGCATGATGTACCAGAAGGTTTGACATCTATGTTGCTGCATCCTTCAGTCAATAAACCCCGTGCTGCCCACCTTTAGAGGGTGAGTTACATGTGGAGAGCTGTTTGCTCTGTAGTTACCAGAACTGAGACAGAGAACTGGGATTGTGCGGAACTGCGTGGAAGCTGCTGTGGTAGACATGGCTTATGGAACACAGCTAGACATGGCTGCAAGGCATCGGGTTTCTGCTTGATAGAAAGTCAGACTACACACCCTGAAGGATGTTTGTTTTAGCCTGTTGTTAAAGACCTCCTCTAATGGTGATGCCACTGCTGCCTCGGTGAATCTCTTCTAGTGCATCTCTATCCTATTTATGGTTTTCCTAATATCTAACCTAAATCTCTCAAATTGTCACTGTTGCAATTACATTCTCGTCCGTTACTTCTCTGCAATTACTTCCTGCCCAATTCATCACAGGCATGGAAATTACTTTATTTCCTTTCTCTGTGCAACAGCCTGGTTGTACTTAGGGGATGCTGTCCTGTCGCTGCTCAGACTTCCCTTTAGTTTAACCAGCCCTGATTCATGCAGCCTGTACTTGCAGATTGTGATTTCTAGACAGCTGACCTCTTCTTTTTCCTCCCATCTTGTATGTCCCTTGTTGTTCCAGGTCTTCCCTGGGACATACTGGAGATGTGACCTCACCAATGCTGAACCAACAAGCAGAATTACCTCATATGTTTTTAAGGTTACTCAGTGAGACATCTCTGCCTTTTGGGTGTGTCAGTGTTTACTGGGGGGCCAGGATGGGCATGGACCCACGTGTCAAAGAAGGACATCATATCCCAGAGGCCCGGAAAACTTTTCAATGCTTCATCACCCCATTTTCACCTCTTCCCTTTTTCATTGTGTTAAATGTAGTAGTGAAGGAGACTTACCTCTGTTAAGGAATATCTTCTCTGGTATCTTCCTAATTTAGGATTGCTAAAACGCAGCAGCGCTAGTGATGATATCACAGCTGTACTCAAAAATTCATTCCAAAATTAACATACTCAAGACTCCACCAAGCGAAGCAAACTTATTGTAATGGGTGAGTCATGATAAACTGTAGAAAAAAGGGAGTTTGGGATATTGAACAGAAAGACCAAAGGTCATACACAAGTCAGTATGAGATCAAATTATAACATCTTAACTTTTGGTCCTTCAGAAAGTAAATAACGTAATTCTAATTGAGAGTGAAAACCAAGTAAGTATTTTTTTTCAGAAACACAAAACAAACTGAATAGTGAGACACAAATATGCAGAAGTCTGTCATGTGTTACCAATATTCTGAACCTGGCCAAGGAGTGTTACACTGGTGAGTGGCTGAAATTTGACCAATATTGACTTCCAAATGAAATCAATGGCACATTTTGACAAGTAAAATGTAAAAAGGTGGAAGGGAAAAAAAAAAGCTATCACAGTAAGAGACAGGGGATAGTGTTTCATGAAAAATGAAGTGGTGTTTGATGACCAGAGAATTTGGTACTTTGGAAAAAGTAAAGGGGATCTTTACAAGAGAGGAGTGACCTCCAAGTTTCAGGTACTTCTTCCACTTCCCCAGTGCTTGCCAAAGAGGCTGACGAACACTCCTCTCTGTTGTTTGTCACTATGTGTTGCAGGAAATAAATATAACAAAACTCAGTGTAAGACCTTGTGAAAAAGGAGGGTGATTTTATTTTAAACAAATCTATTTCCAGTCCCTCAAACTCATTCTCTCAGATTGCTCATGTATGCACACATGTATTTCCCATGTGCTTTCACACCCACTTAAGACCTTTCTTCTCTCTGTGCCCAGGGAGACAGGGACAAGGGATGTCAACCTTTAAGCCCTCATCAAGTCTCTTGGCTTCCTATTTTCTAGCAATGACAAACTCCCTTTTGGATAGTCCTTTTATACTCTCTAAGAGTTGAGAAATTACTGTAATACCTTGACCTTAAATTGTGCTCAGTCCTTGCTTCAGGGATGTAAAGTGAGATTGCTCCCCTATGTTTCCCCATTTTACAGTTTAATCCCCTTTCCTGTTGAGGAAAAAGGAGGATGATGGTAAAGAGTTGTGGTATATCCTTGCTTCCATCTTGCTGTTACCAACATAAAAGACTTCTGCTGGACAACCATCTCTGATGGAACCTTATTGCAGAGTAGCCAACTGGTCTTCATGGGAACACACTCCTCAGCATTTATAGCTCAATTGCTGCCAGTTGCATCCTTAGTAATCAACACGGGATATTCTTTTAAATCTTGCTCTCTTGTTTCTTACAGCTCTTTGACATGCGGGCATTTCTTTTCACACGTCAGCCAGGTTAATCTTAATATATAGGTCACAAATGTCCACATAGTTGATAACCTGAAGCCAGGATCTTGCAACTTGAGAGATGTTTCTCCGGGCTCCTAGAAACCCCTAACCCAGCAGAGGCTGCCAGATGGAGAGAGCAGCCCAATACATCCCAAACACACCTCTCATCCATCCCAGTGAGGATGGGATCATTGCTGCCAATGCACTTGCTGTTGGTCTCGTGACTGCATAAAGTTGGATAAGAAAGGCATATGTCTATTTTACATAGGTATAACAAGGGCCAAAAACGTAGGTTTGCAACAGTGAAAGCTGTTACTGAAGAAAAAAAGCCATAAGAGAGAAAACTGCAATTCTGTGTTATCAGTTAAGATCTTCCTAAGTTGTTTCACCATCCCCTAGCCCAGGAGATTTGCCTCCTCACCATCCCACCTAGGCGCATCATGAGGCTTTCTTAGGGCCGCAGCTTTCCCCTCCCTGCTGCTGAGGACTTCTCACCCCAGGGGGAGAGAGGAAGAGATGTCCCTCTCTTCTCTTCCTGTGAGCCAGGCTATTTTGTGTGTTTCCTCCTGACTGCCAGCCTTCTCGTGTTAAGGATGTGGTGGTAAAACTTTATAAATTGCAGCCCTTGTAAAAAAAGACATTTTACAATCACTTTATTAGAGTCGCACTATTCATCCTACACTGAGGTTTTCTTAAAGATCAGGAATGATGTGGTTGTTAGGTTAAGCATCCATCTCTGTATACCTATACAGTTAATTTTAGGATGACACTATTAGGCAGGTCCATCAGGAGGAAAAGGATAATGCACTATTAAAGTTGCAATTACTGTATTAGGTCCAAAATAAAAATCCATATACCAGCTGTTATAACCTAGCTAAAGAGGGGGTAGGAATCTGGCAAATTATTTTCGTGATGTTTTATATAGCTACTCATAACAGTGAAATTAAATGAATGCATGTGTATGTGTGTACAGCTAGATTTATAGACTCTCCTTAAAATCTAAGTATTTCAGGTCCTGTTGAAGCAGTGCAGAAGCAAAAGACAGGATTGTTTCACCTGCATAACTGGCTTCAGCTCCCATGTATTTGGATAGGCTTGGCAATGCTGGAAGGACTCACCCATGCCTCATGCAGCTGTTTCATAGGGCAGTCATGAAAATTTGGGGATTTGAGCCTCTGAGCACCACGAAGCAGGAAGGAAACTAACACTCCAAAAAGCATTTCCTTTGGCAAGTGTACCCTCTTCCCCACGCCAAGACCCCTCAGTGAACCAGAGCCCTCAGGGCACTGGTGCTAGCTACAGCACAAATCCCTGCTCAATATCTGTGGTTTTTTCATGTATTTTCTCTCCTCTGTTGGATATTTTTGGCTAGAACTCTAGCCAGGGCAAGCTAATATATCTTTGCTGGTTTGGAGTACCTGGGGATGTAACCTCCCAGTCAACAGAAGTGAAGTGCCTTGTTCAGCTGCCAGTCTGTTATTCAAACTGCAGGACAGTGTATACATAATAAGCAAAATAGATGATAAATATGCCAAACTTCATTATCTGGGATAGCAGAGAGGGAAGCTGAGATTTCTCTGGCCAGGGTCCACAGCAGGGCAAGTGCTGCAGAGGCATTTCTGCCTCTTTGCAGGAATCCAGCGTGGGCTCTGCGGGGCTTGCGAGCTCTGGCTCGGGTGCCACTGCCTCTGTGCCACATGCCACCTCCCAGTGTCATTGCACCTGCACCCACACCCTCTCAGAGGGGGCTGCTACCCTGCCGTGGCCCTGCGCACCCTCCCTGCGGGACACGGGGTCTGCTTGGGCTCGGCGAGACCCGCGGCAGTGAGCCCTGTTCTGAAGGCCTTTTCCCCGCTCCCAGTCCTGCAGCCCTGCTGAGTCTGGATGGCTTCACCTCTGCCTTGCTCCACGCGTGACTGATTTACTTTGATATAACCTAGTCTAGTGAGGTTACGGGGGGGTGGAACAGGATGATCTTTAAGGTCCCTTCTAACCCCAAGCATTCTATGAGGAGTTCTTGCTCCTTTGTATTTCACTTCCTTACTATGTTCGCTCCTCCCAGCCTTGACTTTCTCTTAGCAGAGCAGCCCCCGCTCCTCCAGGCTCCCTGTGCAGGACAGGCAGACCTTCGGTTCTGGCAGAAGTCCTTCTCCATCTGTTCTGGTATGAATTCCTCTTTGTGTGTCACCCGCTACCCGAACAGTATGGAGATCCACAGGGGACCCTCCTCAGCGCCTGCAATGGCACAGGAGCTCCTCCAAGGATGAGAAATAGCATTTCTGAGTTCATTTACCACAGTCTAGGAGTGCATGTGATCATCTTTTAGAAGTACTCACCCTGAAGCCGAGTACCCTGTGATTTTTATCTTCTTTAATTAATTTTCAGCTTTCCATCTTACCGCAACAGTTCTGTTACCAGCTTTTGCTTTTCCAGATAATTTCAGCCTATTCTGTTTTTCAAAGTCATGTCGGTCTTTCTGTGTGATATTCTGATCCTTTGCTGCGCTGGCAGTACTTCCTAAATTTGTGACATCATAATATTTTATTAATAGAAATATATCTTTAAATATTATATATTAATATCACTTCCTTTTTTAAAATGTCTCTGATGAAGTTATTGTACAAGAGCAGTCCATGGGCATTACTTTCACTGCTTCCCTGTGCAGAAACCTCTCTCGGCACGGTCCTTCCCTCTTCAGTAAAGCCTGTGGTCCTGTCGCAGTGGCCAGATCCCTGCCTGCTGCATGGTTGTGCTGTTCATTGCACGCGCTAATTTAAATAGTAATTTCCCACATAACACTATTGCAAATTCTTTGACAAAGTCTAGATAGTTATGTCTTTATTTCTTTTCTTTCTCCAGAAGAACATATTATTATGTAAGCTCAGTTTACCTTATACCCCCTTTGCTTTCACATCCTCAACTTTTATTTTATTCAGAAATTGCCCTAACAAGTTTCACAGAACTGATCTCAGGCAAAAGGACATGTACTTGCCCAGATTGCTTTTCATTTTCTTTCTGTAGGTGCTACCAGTGCTGTTCTCTAGGGAGTCATTTGGTGTCCTGATTACTGTGCTGCATCACTCACAATCAGGGAGAGACATCACCTCCTCTTGTCCCTCCTTCCCAGCCTGAACACACTCCCTTACCCTCCCAGGCAAGGACCTTCCCTCCTATTGTTTATCCAGCTTTCTCACATTAAATTCAGTATTGCTGTAATTACAAAAAAAAAAAAAACAAAACCACAACAAAGTACTCATTTACGTTTGGAATCATACTTGAATTACCTTTAATCTTCACATCATTTCCATGTCAGAGCAGTTCCATTTTTCCCTTGTTTTCCATTTATTTATTTATTGAGAAGCCATTTGTTACTTTAATTTCCTTTGCAATGCTTTACTTTCAGCAGTTTCCCCTGTATTTCTACACTCCCTGACCTCCAAGTCGGTTTTCATTGCTGATGTCTCTTTTGCCATGTCTTGTAAGTGCTTTGATTACTTAGAGTGATTAACTATGCTTTCTTTTAAAAGGGACATGGGGTCTTGTGGCATGAGCGTGTCCTTTGTGTTGGGCTGTGTGACCTGGCAAGGGGCTGAAGTTGTCTCCGTCTTTCCTTCGCGGTGGCATTGAGAACGGGGTCGTTCTCGCTGCCTGGAGCGGGGAGCACAGAGAAAATCCAGAACTCAGTGGTGTCTCAGAGATTTTTGCCAGGATATATATATATATATAGGACAATCTCTACATTTCAGGACAGCTCTGGCAATCCAGGATGTCTGATCTCCCTACGAGTAACAGCCATTTTGAAGTGATTATTCATCCTGTTAGATCTGAAGCATCTCACTAGAAGTTGTTACTTTCCCCTCACCCAACTTACTTGAAGATTTCTTTGATCTAAATGTCAAGCCCTTCCTAAATTGAAGTCCTGGAGTTATTTGGTCAACTTATTTTCACTAGTTATTTCCTGGTAGTTAGTTCAATAAATAGTAACAGGTCTATTTTTGTTTATCCTTTGATTTAATTTTAACTGAGCCAGCCCATGCCCGCTCACTGCAAAATTCTTGTCTATGATTAGCTCTTGAGTGATGTATTCCCAGTTCACCAAAACCAGGTCTTAACTGCTGCTCTGCATATTGATTCAGAGGCTCTTTGATGAAGAAATTGGAGTCTCCCGATCCATGAATACTTAGGCTGTAATATTGCTAGCAGTGTTTGTTCTGCAATTGAGGCATGGGACATGACATTTTTGTGAGAGCATTACAGAGAATGATAACCTTTCCTGATGCTGTTCCTGGGGGCTGTTAGAGATGCAGTAGAACCAGCCTTTACTGTCCTTCCTCAGACTTATTTTAGCCTGAACAGATTGCCTCCCATCCACGCTGCCTTTTCTCTTTCCTTTATGAACCACCACATCATGGCACTACAATGTTAATCTGCCATGATAATCTCTATTTCCATCTTTCCTGAACAGCATGTACCTTCCAGGGATTTGTGAAACACAAGCAAATCGAGCCAGTTTTAGAATAGCATTTTCCTTAGACCTTTCAAGTCCTTTAATCTGCACTAGTAAAGACTAAGTAGCCCTTTCCCTCACTTTTCTTAACCTTCTTTTCTGCCTTAGGCTGACTTGGAATAGGGGCACATACTTTCATCTGTGTGCTGAATCATGCAACGTTTCGGTTACTCCTTTTTCTTCTTGCACTGAAGCTTACTGTGAGATCCCAACAAAAATAACAATGCTAACCATTTTTTCGCTATTTCTTGCTCTCTGTTTCTCTTTTTAAAGCTCGGTTTCCAGACAAAAAAAAAAAAAAAAAAGGCAGTGAACTCTTCCCTTGAAAAGCTGTTTGCCTTGTATGAGGAACAGGTATTTCAGGGTCTTTATTGGGAATATCTGAGCTGTACAAATACTCCACCCCTCTGGAGGAAAGGAGTACTCTTAGCACGTTCACCACATATCATCCCTGCCTGAGGCACACCAGAGACACCAGCCTCCTTGGTTTTTCCTCATCCTTTATTGTGTACTCCACTATCCATCTATAATGAGTCACTCATAAACTTAACCTAATCATGACAAATATGTGAAAAACTAATTTGCAGTTCATAAGATGAACTGAAGCAGATTGAATAATGAAGGCACTGATGCCACTAACTTGTTTTGATTTGTATATGTTTAGACACATTTTGAAGTCAACAGGGAAGTATATACAACTTGCTGAGCTCAAATATTTCCTGGTTATTATCTTCCCTTTTCTAATAATAAAATTCATTTGCAAGTAACCACAACCAAGCAACCCAATAACAAAAGATTTATATCATGTTGGCAGCTGAAACGGTCATTTGATTTCCACTGGGTGTCTGTTGCCAGGTAGATCCTCAACAGTGTTTCTCATCTTCAGATCTACCTATTTACACACTCTTCATGATTTACCATGTCACAGAGATGAATCCATTACAGTTTCTGCAAGTAAGCTAGATGCTGCATTAGATAACCGAGTTTCCTAGAGCTATTAGCCATATATATTCCAGATAAATTGTTTTCCTCATGTTATGAAGTCAAAGTAAACCTGCTAAACCAATAATACTATATATCAATATCCTCAATTTCCTATTAAGTTCCATTGCCTGTAGATCCTCCAGATGGAGGGAGACCAGGTCGAACAGCTCAAGGAAGTAACATTTCTAACACCCTAATGCAAAACAGTGCAGGGCCGTATTGTGAAAGAGAAGCTCATGTGTCATGAAGAAAGTAATGTTTTATTGAATCAAGAACTTGATGTCAATCATGCTTTTCGGTTGCGGAAGCCTGTTGTTTATTGCAGCAGCACATTTGGTGTAAGTTCCTTCCTGATTTACGATGATTCACATTGATAGACTACTAGTCTATGACACTGCCATCACAAACGATAATTTATAACAGCTTCAGCTCTGCTTTTTCAGTGCTGGTGTTCAAGGACTAGAGCCAAGGTCTATTCACCAGAAGTAAATCTAGGAGGAAGTTCACTTACTATGAATATTAATTACTGTTTATATACTACAATTTATTTTGTTAAGCAGTGATTTAATTCAGACCGTTCAAAATGGTGCTATACAGGTGAAAAGAATCAGCAGCCATGTGCTCAATTCATTTCGGAGATAAACCTGGTTTCATTCATTTTCTTTTATGGTGAAACCTGAAAACAAGCTTTAGTAAACGTGGCAGAAGGGTGAGTGCATAAGCCAGTGACAAGTGGTACTTCTCTGTTCTCTGTAATTATACAATAAAGCGAAGATGTTCAGCTTCACCTCCAAGTCCTTCTCCTGCATTGCTCTTCCCATGCAATGCAGTGAACCTCTTCACTTTGCTACTTTCTTTTTATTCAGGCTAATCATCTCCTTGCAGAGATACTAGTGGAAGTGATTGAGACTAAGGGGTGCAGCATCATCTTGATGCTGAAGAGCATTCATAGAAGCTGAGTGCACGACTCCCCAGCAGAATAACAGAAGAATACACAGCAGAACCATATTTTTCTTCGTCTGTAAGAAAAACAGGAATGGCCGAGTCATTACAGATTGCTTCTATTTTTCATGATATAGAGTACAAAGGTATTCTGTTTTTTTTATATTTTGTTAATACAAAGCCTGCACTCTTGTTTGTGATCCCTGAAAAACTTTTGTTTGATGAGATTATGCTCTCAAAAGCACTCACATCTATTCGCGATATGAGTAATGACCCTATTGACAGAGTGGTGGCCCCAACAAGTCTTTTTATTTCCTGGCACCAGCCCTTCCCTCCCTGAAGGTACAACCCCAAAGGCCAGTACTCATCACTGAAGTTGGCTGGGCATGAGTGGGTGGTGCTGCTACCCCCTGAGCCAGCTGCTGGTGCTGCCTTCGCAGGCGGGTTACTCTCCCCAAACAATGCAGCTGGTGCTGTCCTCGCAGTCACTGTGGAGTGGTGTGGCCATGCTGGTACAGCCTCCCTCTCTGCTCCTGGTCTCTCATGTACTGCCAGATGTGGCTGACTCTCCCTTCCCTCAGGCTGCTCCACAGAGCCACCTTCTTACTGCATCAGCACAAAAATTCTGCACTCGCACAACACAAACAGGCTGGCAGTCTAGCTACAGTCCTCCTTTACACGCTGAGCCCAAGTACAGCCATCTGTCGCGCACCAAAGAGAGGTTCCCAAGACATGCCAGTCAGCAGAGCCTCTTGGGTCCAGGTGGTCTTTGTAAGAGGGTGAAGCAGCTGCAGTCCCCGGTATCCGGTGACCGCTGTGCTGGGATGCCTCTCTTCCCGCCGGCCCGCATGCAGAGCACAGCCCCTCCTTGGCCATCCCTTCACAACAGGCTTCTCAAAGGGCCTCTTGCTCCCTGCTGCCCTGTGAAGCCGGTGTTCCTGGCTGCTCTCACCCATGGAGCACAGCACCCTAGGAAGACCTTTCCTTGCAGTTTCCATGCATGTTATATGTTGGATAAGTCTTAAATAGATTGCACCTACTTCAGTACTTAGCTTGAAAGTGTAGCATACCACAGCAATGAAGAAAAACCCTTATTCCGTTAAATTAGATGTCCGGCATAATGTGAGCTGCATTCCTCCTTCATCTACACCCAGATTTCCTCACTGAAGTCAATTGGAGCTGGACCCTTGGGATTAAGAAAATAATTTGACCCAGTTAGATGTCACGGAACAGACTTCAGTGGATTGCACAGACTAAAGAGAGAGCAGAATGTTGCCCATTGTATTTACTATCATGTTTGGTTTGGGAGCTAAATTATTCCTCCTAATTCTGCTAGCAGTGTAATACACTGTCTCAGTAATGGAAAGCATATGAAAGCAAGCAGATGGTGAAAGCAGAAAAAAACCCAAGCATGTCCTGATAATGTAGTAAGCAAGTTCATTTTTTTGGCATTAGGCTTTCATAACCAAGGCATGGTGATAACAAGTACAGACACATTTTTAGAGCACAGTTCATCAAAAAATATAGCCAGTTTCATTGCAGGGCAATGGAAGATTACTTTTTGAGACTCCTATATAGATAAAAGCTAGATGTGAATGTTGTTGAATTAGACCCATCATTTGTTATTGCGAGCAGCTGAGTGACAGAACAGATACTGGTCAGAGTGATTCCATCACAGCTCCTGTGATCTCTCATATCATTACAAACGTAGAGTCTTTCACCCATTGATCTGCAAATATGCAGCTATCCTGCATTCCAGAAATACCACAGACACTTCGATGTAAGTTCTTATCACAGTGGGCAGTATTGGAAATGCAAAATATTTTATTTTGCTTTATAAGTACGCAGCCTCCAGTTTGAAATTTTGAAGTTTAAGGTTGTTGCTTCTTAGATCCTTGTGTGTGTCTCTGCAATACATGAAGGTCCCAGCATGACTGCAATGGCCTGTGCTTCTCCTACATACGTGCCCCATCCTTCCAGGGCGGAAGGCAGAACAGCCTCAGTGGGAAACATTTCCATTTGGTCAGCAAGTCTGAGAAAACTGAGCCAACCTTGACTCCCTGGCTGAGCAAAAGGCCTTGAAATGTGCTTTCTGGGGAGGACACTATCCAGCCTGATGACCTCCAAACTACATTTTCAAGTCTCTCAGGACAAAACATGGGCAGAAACGAGGCCAGATTTACCTCTTATCATTTTAAGATTCTTCAAAGAAGGGATAAAATAATCTTTGTTATGATTTCCAGTTGAAGCAATGAAGCCATATCTTCATGTAGCTGCAAAATGGACCTTCCTTCAGCTTCCCGGAGTTTTGGTTTCAGGGAGGAGGAGCCACAAAAGGCACTGCTGTAGACATGAGGGCAAATGCCAGTGTAAAATTGAGGGAATAAACCCAGATCTGAGCACGCCAACCACTTCTGCAGGGAAATGGGTGAGGAGAGACAACCCTATTTCTCATTAAAGCATATAATTCATTACAATGCTCTTTTTTTCACTACGCAGTAACGCAGCATACTAAGTAATGCACGGATTTGGGTTTTTTTTTAATATTTCATATGCATCTGGTTCATTCCTGACTTGAAGAAACAAAGGCAAAAGAGTCTTTTTGATTGCTTGATCCCTCTGAGGATCCTGTGCTTGCTGCTTCCTGAGGAAAGTTGTCTCCCTTTATCTTTTTTAGTAATGGCTTGCTGATTTAACTTCCCAGGAGATGGTTTTTTCTTCTGTATTGCTTTTAGTATCTCTGGGAGGTGATGGGTGGCATCATTCAGATTTCTTTGATGTCCCTGTGTCCTCTTGGTTTCATTACCCAGGCAGGACTTGGAGCAGGGAGGAAATGGGCTTGATGTCACATCCCAGGTCCCAGCTGTTTTCCCACTCCTCTGCCTGTGCCACCATCTTTTCCTGATGCCACCTCCCCTTGCCAGGTCTCAGGGACATGGTACCGCAGCCCGGTGAACTGGGGCCACCTTTGCTGCTGGTGCCACATGGCTTTGGCAGCCTGAGCCAGGGCGAAGCCTGAGCGTTTCTCCTGGCAGGGTCTTGGGCAGGGACCACCTTGCTCGGCTGGGGACAGACCCCAAAATACCCAGCTCAGCCCCACAAGCTGGGCTGGGACCGGGGTGGTGACAGGCTTGGTTGAGCTGCTGGCTGAAATGGCTGGCAGGGAGCTGGCAGCAGGTCACGTCGTGTATTGCTTTCATCTGCTGTGTTGCCTTTCTGTAACCTGTGAATCTTTTTTAGGGCAAGAGCCTGAGGTCCCTCCTGCAGAGAAATGAGACCTTGATCCCAAATTGTTTAGACTGAAGTCAGCAAGCCTGTTTTCAAAGCAAAGCCCTGCTCTCCGTGAGTAAATCTCCCTTTTAATTTTTGTTTAACAATCATGCAGCAAATGGCTTTACATGCAGTGTCTGTATGTAACTGCTCTTTTTGGTACGTTTCCCGTAATGAGCCATAACATGTGCGTTGTGTCTTTACACACCTCGGAACAGTGCTGTGCAAGCATTAGGAGATCTTTCTAACAACTGGGGAATGTGCCGCTTTTCACAGCTCACCCAAGCACTCCTGGCTGATAAGCCTGACCGCTGTGGGACATTATCTGTATTTCTAGGATCAGAGGAAAAGTGAAAAAAAGGTGGGAGGCATATCTGAATATTTTAAACAGCCAATTCTGATGGGAACAAGTCGTACAAAGGACACTTCTTGGATGGGGAGGCCTGAGGAGGTTTGTTTGTGGAGCCATAATGCTGGCCAGAGAAGGAAGTTCAGTGAGAAGTGTAGAGACCCAAACTCTTCGCTCCTTCCCATCTCTGTGTATCCTTGAACAATTTATTCAGTTTCTCCCACTGGCAAGTGCAATGCCAGTATATCCACAGCCATGCCCAGACATTTTAATTCACAGTAAGTGAATTAAATCCACAGCAGCACTGCGCGTACCTCACACCTGTGTGCAACTCAGTGCAGGAGCAGTATTTGTCCCAGTGATGTCCCTGTTAGGGGGGTGACGTGCAGTACGCAGGTGGTGAAGAGCTCTTACTCACCATGGCACGAGCAGCACCTCCAGAGCTGGGGGGCTCTCCCTGAGTCTGACCCACACCCGCTCCTGAACTACCCCTGCTAGAAATGACCTAGCCTTGGGGCTCAGAAAACATCTTTCTAAAGAATAAGACTTTTGCTGCATTTCTGATTTTTTGCCTGAAGCAACCCAGCCTGCACTAGTTAACAGGCATTTTTCAGAAGGGTCATTAGGCCGAGTTCCTCATTTTTCACTAACAGAGTTACACTGTTATTCAACACATTGCATTTTCCAGAAATAGACATTTCCAGGAAAATAGAGCTGGATGTTTTTGCCCAGTGGTGCTTCTTCTATCTTTGGTAATGGTCATGATCAAAAGATCTTGCTGCAGTCCACCCTCCCAGCGAGGATGAACCCCTGAGACACGGTGTTTCTTCAGGAGGAGCATGAGGGGAAGCTATGCCCAGCGGTGGAGGACTGCATGGCTGGAAAGCATGCTTGCTGGGCAAAATATCACATCCATAGAATCACAGAATCATAGGGTCGGAAGGGACCTCTGGAGATCATCTAGTCCAACCCCCTGCAGAGCAGGGCCACCTTAGAGCAGGTTACACAGGAACCCATCCAGGCGGGTTTTGAACATCTCCAGAGATCTTTGTTGAGACATCATCAAGTCCAATTCCAGCTTCAGCAGGCACACAGCACTCCCCCCAGTTTAGCACCAAACCCCCAACCGTGCCCGATGCTGGCACCAGCTCCACTGCCCTGCCTCACGCCCAGCTGGACTGTGTTACCCTGTGTAGGGATTTTTGTCTGCATCGTAGTTCCCACAACAACCAGAAAAAGAGGTATTCAGAATGAATACTGTAAATTAAATCTCTGAAGTTAGCTCCACAAGCGTTTCTCAGCAGGCACAGGAGGTGCCCCATGGTACAGCAGGTTGGGAGGTGCTGCCTGCAACCTCCACGCCTGCCCCTGCAAAACCACTGCCACTGCTGAAGGAGGGGTTTGGGGGTAAATCCTTTTGGAGGCAATCTGGTGCCAGGCATCTGATGTTCTGGGGTAGCTGTGGAGTTTCTGATGATCTGAAGCTATAATCCTGGTATTGAAGAAGGTGGTGACCCACGCTGTATGGCAGAGCCAGTGAGCAGCGGGTTTTTGCTCAGCTCCGCAGTGATGCGGGCTAACCAGCATCCTCACACACTGCTGTATTTTCTGCTCTATTTACCACACTTAAGTGGCCTTCATCGCTTTGGTAGCTGAGGGCTTCACACTTGTTAACATGTTTATCTGCGCAGCAGCTCTGTGAAGCAGGGAAGAACTGTTATCCCCATTTCACAGGGAGTGACGGAACCAGCAAGAGGCCAAACATCCACCCCAAGGTCTCTGAGAGTCTGCAGCAGAGTCTGGACCTCCCAAGTCTGAGGGTCAAAAACCTCATTTTCCAGCAGTGACAGAATAGGATACAGAACCAAAATTTCATGGGTAAATAAGTGCCAGCACCTGCTGGCTGGAATCCACAAGTTGTGACTTCCCCATCTCTGCCGGCATTCATATTTTCCTCTGTTATTTCTGTATTTCAAATATTCTATCATAGTGTTATCTTGTCTAGTCTAAACAACGGTCCCACTTGCTCTTGAGAGTTGTACTCTGCAGGGCTTGACAAAAGTTATTATTCCCAGTGTTTGAGCCCAGCCCCAGAGGGGTGGATGCGCCGGAGTCAGGACCCCTCCATCCTTCTGCCTCCCCAGCAGCCTCACAGCAGCAAAGCCACCATCAGCCACACAGTCCCTTCCCACTTGCCCCAGGGCTGCGCTCCTTCCCCCAGTGCAGGGACACAGATGTCTCTCTAGTATGGAAGAACTGCGTGGCCTTGGCAGCGTCATTCCAAGTAGATGTTAATGGAAGACAAGAGAAAAAACTGTCCCACCATGTTCCAAGCTGGCCCATCATAGAAAAAGATACCAGCTGCGATGCGCCCACCTCTGGATATGCTGTCTCTTAAAGCAGGTGGTGGTTCAGATCTCCGGCTCCGTTTCAGTCCTGCCCCTTAATGAAAACCTCGGTGTTCCTGAAAGAACCATCCACATCTTCTTTGGCACATGAAGAACGCGTCACTTGCCTCGTTGCCTTAGAAGCAATAAATCTCTCTTTATCTTGATGGTCACTTAGTAGTGAAAACCAGTGGCCACATCAGTTATCTGAAAGAGGATAAATGACAACTTGTTCCATGCTCTATACAAATCAGCCAGATAGCTTCAAAGCCCATACCGGTTCCACATGGTTGGATATATCCAGAGTGGCCGAAACGGGCCAGCACTTTGTCATCCTGGCACGTCCTACCCCTCCTGCTGCCAGCCAAACAAGGACACACAGGGATTTCTGAGTTTCCACTCTGATTAGACTCAGCATCCTGTAACTGTTTATGAACAAATAGCAACTATATTAAATCATGCCTTAAAATTTGTTAAATGTCCCACCCAGATATCTCAAATCACTTCGTAAACCAGGACCTTCTCTTGACTGAGGTTTTCATTGCAGTAGGTAAGACCCTTTCGTGGGGATTTGCTTGTGTTTTCCATTATTACACCTGGAAATTGGGAAGAAGGCTATCCAAACTACCTTTGTGAAGGGCTTTGGGAACACAGCAAGGGGAGTGCTATTTGGATATCGGGTATCTGTAGCAACGTGTCACAGTGAATTCAGCTGGGGAACGGCTGACTCCGTTGTTGCAGCACTCACTCGTTGAGGACTCAACTCCCAGATGTATCAAGGCTCCATGTGTGACTGAGTCTTTTTGCGCCTTCATGCCTCACCTGTAAAATGGAGACAATAATGTTTCTTGGATTGCATGAATGCTGAGGGGTAGTACATTGATGGTACTGAGACAATCACCACGCAAATACCTGCGATGGGTAATTCTGCAATAGCCACAGACACAGCATTCATTTGCGTTAGTATTTAGCAGACTATTGAAGGAACCAGACTATTAACACCTCGATTCTAGGGGGAAATGCCTGGAGACTCAGACCGGAAACAGACATCCAGGTGTTGCTGAACCTCATGGGGTGCGGTGTCCAAATTTGGCCTTGAATGTAGATTGCACAGCTAATCTCTACTTAATTTATAATAGCCCAAACCTCGATGTGAACCCAACCACGGATTTACTAGAAATTTGAATCTGCGTTCGGCTGCCCATTTTGTAGCTTGCGTCTGTGTCTCAAAATGACACCGTTGTCTGCTTCAATATACTCTGAAGTTGGAGATTTATTTCTACAGGAGGCAGGGAAACATTTTATGTTGCCAAACTACTTCCAGTCTTTTCCAGAATTACAAGTCAGGGGATGGTGGGTAAATCTTGTGATTTCCATCCTACAATCTAAACCAGATGGGCTACCCTTGCAGCATAAACATTTAAGCAAGAAAAGCAAAAAATTGGCAGAAAACGTTCTGGGTTTTGATTAACTGCATTATTATAGCTTACAGTATTTAATGAGGTATGCATAAAGCTAGTTTACAAGATAACTTGATCACTGTCTTTGATTCATCCCAATAAAATGTGGAAGTTTTTTTTTCCTCAGGGACAAGGAGGTGACCATAGAATAATACAGTGGTTGTGCTTATTAGAAACAGAAAGCTCTCTCCCTGCAGAAGGAAACACTCTCTCAGTAAAGCTTATGTTAAATTAATCCAAATATACAAACAATTAAATGTGATCCAGCAAAGCCATGTTACTAATATCAGTGCAGGTGAGATTAATAGAACAGAGCACAAACTTTGGCAAGTGAGAAAAAGGGAGATTATGAGTAAATCTCTGCCTGGGCTTCTCCATCCCTCTCAAGGCAGAACAGCTAAAAAACTCTTGTCTTCTCACCGTACAATACTCCGGTCCTACTGCTTGTAACAGGTATGGGGGCTAGTCCCTGTGAGCTTTCCTTGTTTACTTTCACTTCCTTCATTTTGATACAGGTATCAGGGTTTTTTTAAATGCCTAAGAACATGTAGCTGGCATATTGGACTAATAGGATGGTAGTAAAAATCTCTCCCCTGTTCATTTATGTTTTACACACATGAAAGAAGACAGTATCAGAAGCAAAAAAAAAAAGAGACTCTCAATGAATCAGACGCCATTCATGTCAGAACTTGAAAGCCAATGAAATAACTGAGATGACAGAAAAAAATATCTGCTGTAATTAAAATGGGTGATTGGTGAGTGCCCTGCTGAAGGCCAGTGTATCTGTATCTAGCGGGAGCCTTGTGAAAAACATTGCTGGAAGGAGCCAGATGTACCTAAGTGGGAAATGCAAAGCCAGATGAAGTTACACAGGAATTTCACAATGCGGGCTTGCAGGATGAGCACTTCGCCCCAGCAACGCGCAGCAAGTTAGCACAACACCAGGGCAGACCCAAAGCTGCTCCTCCACAGCTCTGGGCACCATTAGAGCTAAAATTGCCATCACTCACCCAAGCCAAGCCTCAGGAAGCTGCCAGGCACAGCCGTCACGACAGGTGCTGCCCCGAGTTTTGACAAATCCCAAAGTAACAGAGATTAAGAGATTAACGGTCTGATCTCCACTCTCTTGACTTTATGCATGTGCTGCTCTACCCAGGTCATCCCGGCAGCCCAAAGCCTCTGTGGTGGATTGGGGATGGGGCGGCTGGGTTCGCTGACCTGGCAGAGAGCTCCGGGGGATCTGTTGGGGCAGCTGCAGAAGCCACTTGCAGCAGTGTCATAGCACTTTCTGACTGCTCCTCAGCCACAGTGAACTGGGATGCTCTACATTTTTAATCCATTTCTATGCTAAATAAAGTAGATTTGCTCAAACTGCCTGAAAAAGTGACCTGGACCTTTTGCTGTGCTGTCGCAGAGAGTGTGATGGTGGCTCAGCAGTGTCACTTCAGAGGGGGAGCAGAGCTAAACCAGGGAGCAAAATCCTTAAACCTCCCAAGTGAGATGCAGGAAGCACATCTGCTTGTGCTTGGCCACACGGTGAGAGGGCAGCTCGTAGGGACTGCCTAAGGATGTGAATCATGGAATCACAGAATGTGTTGGGTTGGAAAGGACCTTTAAAGATCATCTAGTCCAACCCCCCTGCAGTGAGCAGGGACATCCTCAACTAGATCAGGTTGCTCAGAGCCACATCAAGCCTGGCCTTGAATGGCTCCAGTGGAGAAGAAGGAGAACAAGGGAGAGGGGAAAAAGGCCTGGAGAGCAGATGCTGAATCTCACTCGTGTGGTTGCAACCGAAGTAACACCTGTCACTTACGTGTAAATTCCAGGAGGCTTAATCAAAGAATTGAAAACAAATCAAAAACTGGTTTTATGAAACATCAGAGACTACCATGCTTCCCAATGATCCCCTCAGACAGAAAGGCATGACTAAGTTCAGCGGTACCAGAACAGCTTCGTAAATGTTTTCTGGTAGTTTTACGTTATTCTAAATTCTGCCTCTGAATAGTCATCAGTCTTTTTTCCACTGGCAATAAAGCATATGCTGCCTTGGATCATAGTTGCATGAGGTTAACAGATAACGGCCTTCTTATTTTTTGCTTTCAGTCTTTCAGCATTTCTGCCACTGAAGATCCTCTTCTACGGCTTCAAGTTGAAAAATCTTTGTGGCAGATTTGGCATTGCCTGTAAAAATTTATGAATGTGATGTGTTGACATGTTTACTGTGTGCATACATTGAGCTACTTCAATAGCTGGATTGTCAAGATGTGTACCCAGGAGAGAGAAGATGGATCCAGGCATACATTTTTGAGGAAACACTTGGGAAACAAAGCAAGCGCCCTTCACTGTGATGTTTTGGCTGGGCCTCTGCTAGGCTCGCTGGAGAGATTTCCCTGGGAGGAATGTGGGCGCCTGGAAAGCAAGACATGAAAGACCCCAGAGAATTTAGAGAGAACCACTTAAACAGAGGTTTTTGAAAGCAAGACTCCAAAAGAGGTCGAAAGTGCTCAGATCTGTAGATGTTTAATTTAGTAGACGTTGGCAAGACTACAAGATAAAGTGGATGTGAAATATTTTTTAACCAACGTCCTTTATTTCAACGGTTAAATGGCTCTTCTGTTTTAAAAACATTGTTTAGGTCATTCAGGAAGGCTGAAGGTCTCTGTTCTCATGTACCTGTGTGAGCTTGGAGAATACACGGAGTACATAGGCTGGAGCTTGCTGTAAGTGTTTGAGAATCAGATTATCCCATCCATGGACAGGTAAAAGCTCAAGGCCTGACATAAGCAGAGGGTAAGTCAGAAAGACCACTGACAGCCAGAGACACAGCAGTAACCGTAACAACACCATCATCTTTCTTATAGGTCCTCACACGTAATTCTAATGAAGACTTTTATTAAACATTTAAACCTTAGCATTCAAATTATTAATATTTGTTACCCAAAAACCTGTCCCATTAACAGAAATTACAAGCCAAAACAAAGTTAATGAGCCCTAATACTTGCAGGATAATTCCAAGTTTGAGAGTGTTATTAACAAAAATAAAATAATGAAGAGTGGAAAAAATCCAGTTTCATTGTCCACCAGAGAACCTGAGTTTTATCCTTTTAGTTCATAAAATCAAATCTATTGCTCAAGTGACTCTTACACTGTTATTGAAGTAGTGCAAGAACACATATATGTGCATAATTAAGTACCCCTATGTGACCATAAAAGGTCTGTCTGGCTGTCCGTGGGGAATGCGAGTGGGACTTGATTCATAAGCACGGAAGAGGGAATGTTATTACCGTAATCCCCCTGTATTTTGCTACTTTCTCTGAGGCTCACGCAGCCTCACGTGGTGGAGTGGTCAGGGGTACAGCCCTGGAAACAGGAGCGTTTTGGTACAGGGTCTGGGCCGTATGCCCTGCACATCTGCGAATCGATAGTAAATTGGCCCGGAAATGCATAGGTGAGTATTCGTCCTGTGAAAATTTTAAGTATAACTCAAGTCAGGCACACAAAAAAAACCCTGAGGCACTCGGTATATTAAGCATATCTGGAAATGTATATGCTTTTTTTTTTATTTGCGTTCTGGCTTCACACTGTCAGATACGAATGGCAAATGGGTAAGCAGAAAAAAAGTCATTGACATCTTCCTGACCTTGAAAACATGTGACCTGGATTAAAGCACTGGCATTTTTATCTTTGTGCTCAAATGAAGAGACTAAATATGTTCAAGAAACAAAAAGGGTAAACAGCACAGCTACAGCTCCTCCTTGGTAAATAATCACATGGTGCTACAGCAAGTCCTTGAAGAGACGGAGGGGTTTGATAGCAGGACCTACAGCTACTTTGTGGACGCAGTCAAGCTCCTTTGGAGCTGCCTCCCCCGTGGGACTGGAGCCATTCCCAAGAGGGATCCCTGTGGCAAAGTGCCTCTCCTCTGTCTGCCCCCGGAGCAAGCACCGCCTTGTGCCAGCAGCAGAGAGGAGGCAGCAGGGACATTCTTCCTTGAGGTAGGAGAAGAGCCGCCCATGCCCTAGGGCTGCTCTGGGGGCTGTAAGCTCTTGGGCCAAGAGGCCAGAAATAACCCAGGAGCTGCCAGCCAGAGAGCCCAGATTTACAGACTCTCCGAGAAAACAAGGCTTAATGAAAAACTTGAGACAAAATGGACTGACGTGGACACAGGAAAACGTTCTACAGCATAAATCATAGATTCTCCCCCGTTTGGAGAGAGGTAAGAATTTCATCTCCATTAATTTCACCCGGCAGACACAGATAACAAAGCAGCCCTCTACATGGGAGAGTTAACAGTGCTAAGATTGATACGGAGAGACAAGATGCACTTGGAGACATAGGAAAAATGCATCTCTGAGAAAAGTCTCCGCTATTCATATTTTTCCCTTGCAAATGTGGGTCTTCTAAATCACTCTTTTCTTTAGGAAGGATCTAAATGAAGAGGAGGTGGGAAGTAGAGCTACAAAGCATGTAAGAAAGTCTCAAATACGTGAGTGGGAGGAAGGAGGAAGGAATGAAAGAATAATGAAGCTTGCATCACTGGGAGCAAACAACAGAGGAAGGGAAATGCACGTACTTGTGGCTAAATTTTGCAGGAACTTAGGCTGAGGTTTGAAGCTGCTGTGGTTAGCATAGACACAGGCACAGAGTAATTCAGATGACCTGATCAAAGGACAAGAAAATGCTACTACTGATTTCATTAGGAAAATTACCTGGCTTAGAGTTAATGAGTAAGAACAGGAAAAAATGCTGCCTTTATAACGTTGGTATGGAGTAGCCCCACAAAGGGTAATTGTCACCTGCAGTGTTTATGATGCCATTTGGGGTTTCCTTGAATGGGGCCAAGATTTTGCCCTTTGTGGACACTCCTGTTGGCATCTGCAGGATTTCCACAGCTGGCGATGTTGCAAGCAGATATTCACATTTTTAAAAACAATTAACAGATGTCTTGTTATTAACGTGGTGCCCAGGGTCCCCAGCTCTAACCGCATGGATAGCTCAGCCCAAATGCTCAGCTGTTCTTGGGGTGTTTTCATCAAAACTAAATCAGGTGTTTCTACTTCAAGAGCATCTCCAGCGGCTGCCATGCCAATGGCTACACGTCTGAACTGGGAAACAAGCCTGGAAAAAGATGCCAGGGTTGGGTTTATTCTGCGCCTTCCTGTTTTTTGTCAGTGTTAGGCGTTCAGGGAGCAGGGCTGCGCTCTCCTGCTGCAGTCCTAGGCGTACTGCAGGGCAGCCGGTAGCAAACTTTCCACCGAGCCGAACAAGGCACCTGTGTGTCTTACGCAGGAATGCTGTGGAATGGCAATGCCTCTGTCCCCATGTCACCAAAACCACCTATAAAAGGAAAACTGTAACTTTGCTCAGAAAACTCCAGGGTTTTATGTTGAGTTTGGAATAAGCCGAGCCTATCCATCCATTGAAGAGGCGAGTGTCAGGGAATCAACAGGAGGTTCTGGCCATCTGCACAGCCGAGCGGTGCCCAGGGATACGGCTAGGACCAAGGTGGGGGCAGTGAGAAGTATCATGCCAGCAATTTTCACGAATGAAAGGACCGAGCTGCTACTTCAACCCATGCTGGCTTTTCAAAATCCACCCCGAGACACCAAGAAAAAAGGGCAGAGGAACGGTGTTTCCACTCCCTTCTACCAGTAAAGCTGCATTTGATACAGCTACAGAAAAACATTCCTTTCTTTTTTTCATAATCTTATCATCAACATTCAGAGTTGCTTCTTTTTGTACGTTGTTGGCCTCCGAAGGTTGCAATATGCTGGTGCAGAACCTGGGTTTGCTTGTGTCACTCCCACACACAAGCGCGTTGGGAGCCCTGTACCGCTGAGTAGGGGAATTCGGGTAGGCTGGAAAAAGGGGCGGCAGGACACAGCTCTTGTTCTGCCCTCTGTCCAGACTCAGCGTCAAGGAAAGGATGTATCCTGGGGGAAAAAAAAATCTCATCCCATCCCATCCCAAACCAGTCATTCCCACATTATGGCAAAATAAACCTAAAGGGATAAAGCTAGGCTTTTCCTATGATCAGTACAGCAATCGCATGTACCCTGAGTTGTCACTCGGTAAGGGTTGGCTGAGGAAGGTAAATTTACAATGAATAATTAAGTGTCCTTTAGCGGCCTGGCGGTTCCCCGGGCGTGTGGCAGTGCTGACGGCACCCCCGCCCTCCCAGACCCTGCCAGCGCTTCTGCTCAGGGACGGGGCCCGGTTCAGCCCAAAGCTCCCTCTCCCCCGCTTCCATGGGAGGCGGCTGGGATGAGGGCTGCGGGGGGGCAGAGGAGCCAGCAGGAGGAGGAGGAGGAGGCGGCGGCAGGGCGCACCGGCGGCACTGCAGGCTCTCCCGGCATGGGGGAGTTGTCTGCTTTCACCGGTGAGGGACACAGGGTAAGGGGGCGCCAGTCCCCGGGGGCAGCTCCGGGCGGGTAAAACGCTAACAAAAATAACGGGTTTCTTTCTGCGTGTCTCAGCCTTCATCGCCTACCACTCCG
>VXBO01000349.1:373566-404240 GCA_013400135.1 Rhinoptilus africanus
AAAAAAAAAAGCCTGCATATCATCGGAAATGCCTGCAGACCGCCGTGGCTGCTGCCGCCTTTCCCACAGCATCTGTTGAAACCGGAGAAGGTGCCCGTCAAATCAAGGTCATTTCACGCTAAAGCCCCGCGCCGCCGCCTGCCCTCTTTCCCTCTCCTTAGGGCTGTCCCACACTTTCCACCCCAGGAGGAGCTGGGCAGAGGCGGCGGGATGCCCTCCGCGTCGGGGGCATGGCGGGCCTCCTGCCCCAGCCCGCGGGAGGCTGCTGCGGGGGGGCCCTGCGGAAAAAGGCTCAAAGCAGAATGATTAAGGAGGTTTTTAAAAAATTAGTAGTGAGGGAAGACTTTTTTTTATTAATCAAATGACCAGGCCGCGTTTCTTTTGGTGGGAAGCTATGGACCTGGGAGAGAAAGCTGGGATTGATTAGATCTCCTTCCCTTCCTCCGCGTTTCAAAGTTATATTAAAATGTAATGATGTGGGCTTGAATATTAAGGCCGTTTCACAGCACCGCCTCACCCGCAAAGAGAGACAAAAACCCAAAAAAAATATAGGCAAATGGCTACAGGGGGCCCCTGTGCAATTGCTTTTAATAAAGAAAAAAAATCACCATTTGGTAATAGTGTGTTATTTGAGGACAAAAGCAGAGATACAAAAATAAAATATACTTCATTACTGATGAATGCAGCATGAGAAAATCAGGCTATTATTGGGTAAATTGAAATCTCAGTTTGCTGGACTATTGAAAGTTTATTGTGTGTGAAAGGAGAGAGCTGTTTGGCTTTTGGAGCAGGAGAGAAGTATTTCACAGCAAACTTGCGAGGAAGGTTTTAGTGCTTTTGCTTATTTTCTTGGGCAGCAGCCGTTGATTTCAGATGTTCGTGGCAGAGATGTCTTTGAGTATTCACTGCATCTTCTCCGAAACATTTCATTTTGTTGCTCCCTTTAATCTTCATTTTGCAGGGACCCAGCCGAGAAAAAGCACTTGAGTACTTCACCCACTGTATAAATCAGCACTTTGAAACCTTAAATGACCAGCCTGACCTCTCTTGCCTTTTTGCTTGCATATTTCACTTTTTGCATTATTAGTTCTTAAGAAAACCAGAGTGGGTCTGCTGGATGGGGAGGCAAGTCCTGCAGGGCGCTGAGGCAAAGGCGCTCAGCCCCGTTTCTGCCCACACCTTTGGGTCTCCCCATCCGAAACCCCCGGGCTTGGCTTTAAAATCTGGCTGTGGGCAGAGCAGCCTAAAGGGGTGGCAGAGCCGGTGGGAGCAGTCCCTGCTTCTGCTCCAGGAGTGCCCCTTGGGATGGCACCGGGGTGCAGGAGCTGGGACCTGGGCAGTTGCATATTTAATCCAGCTCATGTCTAATTAGCCAGGCGCTGCTTTTAATTGCTGTGGAGTTCAAATGGAGAAAGTTTAGCTTGGTAGCGAAAGTGTGCTTGCTTCTAGAAGCGAATTTCCTGTTGTTGGGAGCACCCTTATCTGCAGGAAGGTTTGCCGGCAGGAAGTGTGTCAGTTACTTGTTTTTACGCAGTGAAGGAAATGAGCTGGATTGGGTATTTTCTAGATTTACCCTTCATCGTCCTCCACGTGTGTGCTACTCTATTTATCTCTAGTGATTTTAGTTGGTAAAAGTTTCATGATGTCAGCCATTCCCAAGGGAAATGCGAGAAGTTAAATGCTTCTGTCGTCCTCCCATTTTTTGCTGTTATAGAAAAAAACACCCCACCAGCCTCTCTGGGCCATATTTTCAAAAGTATCCAATTTGTAATTTATACCTTTTGAGCCTCATTAATGATGCTCAGATGTGCTTTTTTTTTCCCTTCTGCCCCTTAGCATGAAAGATCAAAAAATGCACCAGTTATTTTACTAATAGGAGCAGTCCTTATACTTCTGAACTGCCTTTCATCATGGATCATAAATCACTTTAGAGAAATCCATTTTTTAACATCCACAGAAGTTTATGAGTGTAGGAAGCTGAAATGTAGCATTTCACATGGTCTGCCCGAAGTTGCAAGGAGCAGAGCTGGGAGTCAGATTAAGTGCCCCTTAATTAGCGACTGCTAATGGAATAAAACTTTGAAAATGTGTCTGCCTTTCCCCAGTGCGCTTGTGCTAATGTGCCAATGCAATGCGTATGCATTTGGGATGTGGGGCCGGGGGTGAGAATATAAGCAGCGCTTCCAGAAAATGCCAGTCACTTACTGGTGCCCGTCCAGCCTGGCATGGCTGGGATGGCAGGTTGGAGGCTTGTAAGATTAGACACAGCTTCGGAGGAAGGTCCAGAAGAAAGGTGAGGGCTGGGGTTTAGGTCGTTGTGTTCTAGTAAGCAGGCAGGTTCAGGTATATAAACTTTATTTCTCCGATGTCTGCTCACGATGGAGTATTTATGGCGTTAAGCTGAACTTTCACAGAGGGTTTTGAGGAGGAAACATGGAAAAGTTACATAAACATGTAAGAAGCTGCCTGGTATGCTGAGTGGCTTCAAGTAGTGATTTTTGGCATAGGAGGTATCTTGGTGTTAGGAGCCGTTCCTGGCGGAAGGGGCTGCTGGGGCTGTCCAGAAGCCGAAGCTGGGCTGGAATGGGACTGTGCTGGCTGATGCTGGAATTTGCCAGTTCGTGACTTCAGATGTAACACAGTGCAGCACGACTTTGGCCACGATTTTGAAATATTTCTAATGAAACCGCATTTGGCGTGTTAGCTGCTCTCATGGCCAAGCCAAAATAAAACTGTAACAAGAATAATGAGAAAAAAAAAAAAGGACCTGAACAAAACAAGCATTTCATTTAACTGTAAAAATTACGGCCGTGTTTTTTCAGAAGCGATCAGCTGATTCTGGGAAAGCAGCTTGAAGCTGTGGAAGGCAAGGCAGTTTTTGGGAAGTGACTCCCTCCTGGGCTTTGGAAATCCTGCTCCATTTAAGGTGCCCAAAGTTCAGTTGCCGAGCATCAGCTCAAGCCCTCCTTAACTTCACTGTGATGCTTTAGGTGCCTTTAGCAGTCTTGGAACTTTTACCTGCTCTGGACTGAGGCTGGCTGTCCAGCCTAAGGTGTGCGCCTTGGCTGCCTGCGTAGCCCATGAAGGAGCGAGGCTCCCTGCTCCCTGGCTGTCCCCCTCGGGATTGGGATAGCCCTGCTCTGGAGATGGTGGGTGAGAGGGGTCTGGGGAATGGCTAAAACTCACCACGGCTGGACACGTGACTTCCAGGTGGTTCAAGCCGTGTAGGACCACCCTCGCCTTAGCCCAGGCGCTGCTGGCCACTTGCTTGCCGGCGGTCAGTTTTTCCCCACCTCTCTCGGAGAGGAACAGAAATAACTTCTTACACTCTCTCAAAACTCCCCCTAAAACTCATCTATCCCGTAATGTCTGCAGGAACTGGACAGGCTGAGTCTGCTGGGGGCGAAACATCTGCCTGTTACACTGGAGTCTGCTGGGGGCGAAACATCTGCCTGTTACACTGGATGGTATTTCGTCGCTCTTTCCTTCTATTTCTCTGTCTGTAGTCTAAGAGTCTCTCTGCTGGAGATGGTCTTTCTCTGTGTTGGCGCTGACTGCGGGACAGACAGACAGACGGCAGGGCTGTGACCCGTGGTCAGGGCTGGTAGGTGCCACCAAACGGAAAGATCTGCCTAGCTGTTTGATACTGTAGGGTTTTTTCCAGCATTAGCAGGAAATTCTCTCGATGCTCGCCAGTGTAATAAAGTTTCCAACACTGTTTTTACCTTCCACTGAAAATAGGTTAAACCCAAATAAAAATAGGTGTTATTTAAGGAGTGGGATGGTTTTGGCCCACACCAGCTTCTCTCTTTGCCCACCTCCCACGTGCCGGGTTGTGGTGGGACCCTGTCGGTGAGCTCCGTTCACTGATGCCGAGTGTGAGGTGTCCTGGTGGGAGCCTAATTCCAAAGCACTTACCTGCCACCTGTTTGCTCATGCAGCCCGCTCCCGGTGTCTGGGCATGCTTATTTGTGTTGCAAGGAAAATATACCGGACTTCCTAACAGAGGGGGCTTTACCTGCAAGGCAATCCGGGTTCGATTCTGGAGAGCGTTTCACAGAGTGGCAGCTTTATTGGAAATTGCTCTTTTTAGTGTCTGTCTTTGCCAGACCCTGCGCCCGCCCCGCTGAACCGAGCGGTGGCCTCGCGTCCCCTGCGACCCTGCCTGCCATCTCCAGCGCCTGGCAGCTCTGCGGCTCCCTGGTACAGAGCGGCTTTTGGGGTTTTTTTCTCCCAGGCTTTGTAGAAAGGCCAACCTTTTCTCCAGATAAAGTCGGCTTTTGGCACATCAAGCAGATGTGAACTCCCCAGCCTGACCCGTCCTTGCGGAGCCACGCTCGGTGTTACTCCCCTCAGTAAGATCTTCTCGTTACCAATTTAATTGCTGGCCAGGCTTGCTGTGGAAAGGAGCAGAGGCTTTAGAGGGGTTAAGAGAAGTTATTAGAGATGGGAGGAAACTGAAGGTCTGACCCATCCAGATTTAACCGGATTCAATCTCATTTTACCCCCAACTCCAGCTTGTTTTGATCTGGGTTTTACAGTAGATCATTTGTAGAAGCTACCCAATTAATATGTTAATTTTAACACAGATTTTGTAAAGCTTTTTTTGTTGGAGGTGGAGAAGGGATCCAAATGTTTTGATCCTATTTTTATCATTATCTTCGCTGAGTTTTTCTCACTCTGTGCTTTGCAGAGAGGAGCAAAATTTTAATAATTCACTAATACACTTTCACTTCATTAACATTTTATCATTCTGGCATTGTGCATATGGTGAACTCCTTAGTGCTCTCATGAAGGGCCTGATCTTGCCCCCATGCTCTCACATCCCTCCAGGTGTGGAAAACCCAAAACGCAGCTGCTGTTCTGCATTTTGGGAAGAGCTTTTCTCTTTTTCCAGTAGACGGTAAGCTGAACAACACGTGCAAGGTTTTTTGTTTGTTTCTTTTTTGTTTGGTGGTGGTTTTTGTTTTTTTTACCAAATGGAAACATTCCTACCAAGATAGCAGTGATGGTTAGGTTGGAGACACTAATCGCCAAGCCCCCAGCCATTACAAGACTTAATGGTGTGGTCTAGAGAGCGTGAAGACACAGGGTGTTACCGTAGTATCGTTTGTGCCATTTTACACTGCGGCATGTTTGGTTCAAGCAGGGATTTATACTGATATTAAAATGGTTATGAAACTTTCAGGTGCCTTCCCTGGGACAGCACAGTGCTTGGTATTAGGATGGCACAACGAACACGTAACACTTCACATAATCTTGGTGACTAAGTGCATAAGTTTGTAGGTGTGTGCCCACGTTCTGTTAAACAAGTGCTTTTTAATTGTGTCCTAATCTGACATTGGGTGTTGAACTTCTGTGGCAACTTTTTTTTTTTTTAGCATCAAATAAACCTCTGAATTAGTGCATGATTTATTACTGCTAATTAAATACTGTTAGCACACCAAATTACATCAGGCATATTCAGAAGGCATAAGAAGCCAAGCGTGGCTGAGGAATGTGAAGTGGGTAGGTACAGGAGGCTCGAGAGGACAAAGGAAACTTCTGGGTTGTGAGCAGCAGAGAACTAAGGGCCAGGTAAGAATTTCATGAGGTTACTTGTATTGAAAAGAGCGTGGCTTTTGGGTGACTGGAGGACAAGAGATCACACTAATAAGTACAGGAGATATTGAGGGACCTGGCTGAAGGTTTTTACTTGCCAAATAGAAAATATTTGCTTTTAGAGGCACCAGGGCAGAAACTCATCTCTCGTAAATTGGTATAATGCCGTTGGAGTTCGTGGAATCACACTGACTTACACCAGCTGGTGGTCTGCCCGGTGGTATTACAAGAAGAGTGAAGATGTGAAGGATGGGGGAGCTGGAGGAGGTCATAGGCCTGAGCAACAGGGAGGGTGGAAGTTTGTTCAGAAGTGAGAGAGGCTGTGCACGTGAGGGGTTTGGGAGGAAAGATCAAAAGGTCCATTGCAGCTATATTGAGTTTTGATTTGATGACAAGATGCCCAGCCAAGAGATGTCAGCAAGGTGGGCTGAGCGATGGGCTTGGCTGTAGAGAAGAGTCGGCAACGGAAAAGTGCATTTCTCATTGGCACGGCAGTGGCTGGTGTGTGAGTGAATAAAATCATGCACAAGGCGAGGAGGAGGGGGGAAAAAAGAAACCCAGACAAAGGCCACAGCAGGAGCCAGGGGAAAAATAAAAATGAGCCAAGGCCACAGCAGGATCTGGGGGAGAGGAGGTGGAGGTGGAGAGCAATCACTAGACCAGGACGAGGAGGGCCAGAAGACAGTGTCTCATGAAGCCAAAGCAGTCTAGAAGGAGGAATGGAACAAATTTAACAAATATTATTTAGAGTTGAGAAGAGAAAGGCAATAACATCGACTTCTTTAGAAGCATGAGCCACGAATAATCTCTACTACAATTAGTAAACTTTGAAAAGCTGAGCTATGGATACACTACATCTTAACTGGTATGTCTAATTTTTTTTTTTTCCCTGTGTTCTGTTAGGGCAGATTAGTCTCATGTAGTGGTGCAGCAGACCTGAATGTCCTGGGGACGGTTACGGGCAGCATCGCTACTAGATGGTGCTGCTCCTCGCCTCGCTCTTCTGGGGGGCGAAGTGGCCACGTCAGCCCCGCTTTATCCCAGGGGCCCCCGGCTGGCCCCCGTGTCCAGAGCAGTGGATGGGCTCCCCCCAGGTCTGCTGGCGTCTGGGGGGAGCAGGGATGGTGTGGGGTGGAGGTCTGAGGAAAATCTCGCAGCTTCAGCTTGTCTTCTGACCGAGCGGGAGATCTCGCCGTGGATGTTATTTCGCCACAGAGTCACTTTGTGCGAGGAGGAAGAAAATGCAGGCTGGGAAAAAATGAGGAAAAATATGGAAAAAATGAGGAAAAATGTGGAAATTAGGC
The DNA here is from genome assembly GCA_013400135.1 of Rhinoptilus africanus. Taxonomy (NCBI): domain Eukaryota; kingdom Metazoa; phylum Chordata; class Aves; order Charadriiformes; family Glareolidae; genus Rhinoptilus; species Rhinoptilus africanus. Next base: position 380,472 of record VXBO01000349.1, read on the forward strand.
ATGTGCGCTGGGATGGTCACCCTTGTTCACAAGCAGGTCTTAGTACTGGAGCAGCTTCAACCCATTTACAGTCCTGGGGCTGCTGCAAAGAGTGTAAACGGCCTGACTAGAAATGAGCCTGGCTTTATTGTACCAAGACAATAACAATTGAAAAAATAGTGCCAAAAGTGAAAGTAAAATGTGTTTTAAAAATCCTTCTGGGTTTTGTAAGTCATTTCTGAAGGGTGGGGACATTCCCGTTCCCTGTTTGTGACTCCACTCCCCCTGTCCCCTCCAGAAGTAGCCAGCCTGGTCCGGGAAGTCAGTGTCTTTAGAAACAGAAAATATTTTGGCTTTCCAAGTGGAATGATTTCTTTATATTCTACTTGTATCAAAAGCATGTGTTGCTGTGATTGCGGCAGTTTGAGAGGGAAAAAGCTGAGCATCTTGAAGCTGAAATAGTTGAGAGATGACTTCTGGGGAAAAGAAGGAGAGATGTGGAGGGCTGGCCTGGTTTGAGGTAGAATAGGACCAATGTTCGGTAATTTTACTTTCCAGTTAAGTCTCTTCTAACTAACTGCAATCTCTGAAATTAACGGCGTATTTTTTTCAGACAGCGTCTGCTTCCAGAGTGATAAGACCCGATGCTTATAATTAACACCAAGGGATGGTATGCAGGGAGGCTCCTGCTGGTACTTATTGCTGTAACAACCAGTGTCAGCTCACTTTGTGATATGCCCCACTGGGGGCCGGAGGCAGAAGAGCACAGAGGGGTCACACCTGTGGGGAGGAACGGGTGGGACGGGTGACCCAAAACCAACCAACTGTTCCATCCCATGGGCATCGTGCTCAGTATAAAAGCTGAGGGATCAAAGGGGTCAGGCTCTTTCTTCAGTGGCCGGTGTCCAAGGAGGACTCTCTCAGTACCTTTGAACCTGATCCAGGTGTTCCTGAATGCAGATCTGGAATCCAATTCCCATCCATCGCTGAGTCCAGTCTAGGATTTTCCCACTGTGTGCTCATCATCCTAGGAGTTTGATATGGTTTTGTATGTATTGTATGTATTTTGTTATTTTCTTACTGATATTATTATCTTTTTATTAGTAGTATGTGGTCAAAGTAGTTTTAGTTTTCTTTTTCAACCTGTAAGTCTCTCTCCCTTCTCTTTCTGGGAAGGGAGAGGGGTTAGAGAGAGCATCTGTTGTTCGTTTGGTGGCCAGCCCAGCCCAAACCCGGACAAGGGCTCAGAGGCATGGTAAGGGGATGCGAAGCCCTCCACCGTGGGTCACTCAGGTCGGATATCTCCATAAAGCAGCAGTTATCCTCAGGGGCTCATGCCCGCTCTTGGTCCCGTGCAGCCTCCGGGACGTTGGGGATGGGCGTGAGATCAGGTGGTGGCCTTGCTTTGTTTCCTCACGGGCTGGTAACCAGGCTGCACACCCTCAGAAATCACTGATGGCAAATAAAGACCGTGACTGTAGGATCAGGCTTCCCGGCGGGTCGTGCCTGTGCCATCAGTTTGGAGGGCTGTACGAAAGTGTTGAAGAGATGCTGTGGGTGAGGAAGGGGCCAGGCGCAAACATAGCCCTCAAATCCCTTATTGAGGGGATAATTTCACAGTGCTAGTAGCAAAGGCTTTTTTACCAGAAAAGCAGTGTTATCTTTCGTCAAGGGGCTTCATGAAACAGCCTTTGCTGTGTTGGTGATAAGAATGGTATCGGTCTTGCCTAGTAGTCCTTTTTTCCTGAGAGGGTTATGTCCCAAGCTGGTGGACTCTGCCCGCTCCTTGTGTGGGCTGCACTTGGTTTATTCAAACCATGCTTTTTTGTGCAAAAAAGTGCTCTCTGTTCAAATGAGGGTGCCTGTTCACGGTGTGACGTGGGCAGTTCAGGAATTGCTTTGAAATCTGGAGCAGGATTTTTTTTTTCTCTTAGTAATTTTCCTTCTGAATTTGTGTTCATTCTTGCTTACTACTGTTAGCTGCTGCTAATTGTGTGGTGGGGGTAAGAGCTGGGACCACAGAGCAGCAGGGATCCCAAGCACCTTGCTCTGTTGTAGACATAGCGTGGAAAAAAGATTTTTTTTTCTGACTCTGAAAACCTACAGCCTAAATAAGGTATTTGGAGCAAAAATTACTCCAGTGTAGAAGTCTCTACACCAGTATAATTATTTGTCCTGCTTTTGTATTTCACACACTTTATTTATGTTCCTGTCACCTGCTAATATATGAACATTGGGGAAATTTGGAGGGTATGCACAGTATTACTGGCACTTCTTGAGCAGCTGCTACTGGCCTGCTTATGTTCAGTGGATTTCTTACTGTCAAAACCAGTTTCAGCACGTGAATGCACGGGCAGGAAACCGCGTAAATATTAATATAGACAGAAACTGCCCTCCCATTCAAAACAGCGATGACAAAGTCAGGCAGCAGGATTCAGCTCATGGGCTGTTGAGAAGAGCTTGTTTTATTTCAAAAGTAGAGCTTTGTTTTGGTGGAGATGGTGCATTCCCAGGTACTAGTGCTGGGAATGAAGCTTTTGTTCCTAAACTCAAGGGACAAGAGGTTCAGCCCAGGTGCAACATCTGGAGGTGAGGAAACGCCTTGACTTCTACAAGTGCTCAAGTAAGCAGCATGGCACTTTGGAAAATCTAGCCAGTTGTTCCTTCTGCTGCCAATGTGGGCATGAATGCCGGCAAAAATTGAAGCTTGTCCTTTTTCGTGCCAAAATCTATTGACTATGATTGTCTTAGCTGATTTCAGTAATGATTTTGCCTGAGCAAATAGCTCGGTATTTGATCGCATAGATGGTTGATGTTTAAAGTCCACCTACATGTGTTCATGAGGAGCTCCTGTGGGATGCAGTGGCGGTTTCATCTAATTTTATGGATGCAGAATTTGATGCTCCATTGCTGTCATTGATATAGTGATGGTGGTAATGGTTATTATTAGTTTGTGTTCCAGTGGTAGGTAAAGAGTGTTAATATTTGGCTCTTCTCCAGATGTCCTCGCTCTCTCAAGTGTGTTCTCCATTGGTACCAAAGGTGATTTATGTGAGTATTCCCACTCTGGCAGTGTGAGTGATGCGCATACGGCTCTTTGGAGCCAGCCGATGAGAAGACGTCTTTATACACAGATACGCTGCAACATAGATTTATATTGCTGTAACCGTGAAATCTATATCTTGTTATGAACAACACGCAATATATTACTTGTTTGTGCAAAATTCAACGCTTCACCAGCCAATGAAACGAGGAGCAGAGGGCCAAACTCAGCCCCCTGGGCTCAGTGTATTGGCCTTTTCTGACTTGCAGATCCTTAAGCCCATAGACTGATCTCAAAGTCTTGTGGCTACGGGACCGAGGGAAGATGGGTTGTCAACACGTTAATCTTGTGGTGATAAACTCTGATGTTTAATGACTGAACCCAGGTAGCAACCTTTCCCTGAGTTAGCGTACTCATCAGGTCTCTTTCTTGGCCACTGTGCCTTACAGAAATGCGAGAAACTAGTTGTCTTTAAATTTAAATTTACTTGGCTAAACCTATTAAGGAGGAGACAGACAGACAAACATGGGCAACAGGATGATTGAAGCCTTTTTTAATAGCCAATAAAGCTAACCCTCTTCCCCTAAAATGCCTAAGTAGCAGCCTAAAGACCTGCTTTGTTTGTAAGCTGCAGAAGAAAACATGGTTAGATTACAGAAATGCGTGTAGTAAGTTTATAAGAATGCATTAATTACCACTGCCCATAGTTATCCTTCATTATTAAAGCAACTTCCTGCAAGATAAAATAATGAAACATACATTTTCATATATCTTTGTCAGTCAGAAGCCCAGGAGGAGATTCCTGTTCCACTCCTATCTTGTGGAATAAAGTGATGCAACTCTGCTGAAGTCAGAGGTGGATAGCTGGGGAGAAGGCAGCTTCCTTTTTTACTAGAGAGCTTTAATGCAACATTGTTTTATCTCTGCACATTAAAGTTAATAACACAGCAAGTGTATTTTGAAGTTAAGTCTTTCTAGGATCTCTATATGTTAAATAACTGCGAACAAAGTTTATAGTCACTCTGTAGGCCCTCACTATATATCATTTTGAGCTGCTTTCTATCTGTTACGTTTTATCTGCCTGCAAAATCCATTTCTAATTCTGGCCATATCTCCTTTGTGATCACTTGCCAGAAATCTATTCCCAGGATTCTCCTTATTTTAGTGAAATATCTCTGCTTCAGCACCTTTCCCAAGGTGGCTGATCTAATCACGGCACTATCAGTTATCACTTCTCATTTCCTTTGCTAGCTCTGTCAAATGCAATGCACAGCCTAACAAAGTGACATTCAAATACTCCCGGTGACCAAAGCTATTTCCCTCTCTTTTACTCTGAAAAACTGGAATTGTATGTGGCTTCTTAAACATGTGCCCTTCTCTCCAGAAATGTGACTTGTAAAGCACGCTGTGGGAAGAGTTAATATTAAGCAGATGAAATAGCTGCCTCTTTATTTATCACAGGTAGGTTCCTTTATAGTAACCATCTGGGTATTGAACGCCACATCCCCGACCTCTTTTTTCAGGTAGAGGAGAGCAATGCTTCATTCCTGCCAGCTGGCAAGAGAGCCCTACCTCGCCATCAGAGAAATAAAATTTGTCACCTCGCTGTTCCTAACCTCCATTCTTGTCTGTTTAAATATACATATTTCTCTTTTAAATGTGAGTGTGACTGTATGCAAAGGTCCGCATATAACAAACGGGGTGCTTGTGTTTCTCAAGTAAGGAGTCACCTGCATAGTGGGATTCTCTATTAAGGCTAAATGTGGTTTCTATGGACACAGGTCCAGCAATAGCATCATTTTTTTTTCCTTGGGTGACAAACCTCTTAGTGTTATCTTAGATTGCTATCACAGACTCATACTTGTTTTAATAAGCGTGTGGCTGACTACTCCATCCGCTCTGGAAGATAAAGTTATCCACGTGCGTCCTCACAGCCCTTCCTGCTTTGCGCCATTTAACACATGCTGTCACAAGCCCTGCTTTGCTGCAGTCTCATTTCTCCATTGCTTTTTGCGAGGGCTGAAGCTTAAATCTTGCTTTTTTGGAGAAAGCGGGGAGCAAGCTTTCACCAGACTGGCTATGAGCGTGGGGAGAGCCGTCTCCATGTGCTGACCTGGCTCCAGAGCAACACAACGTGCAACACTTGCATAGTGCTGGGAGTTCACCGTGAATAGCAAGGCTATGGATTTCTTCTGAAATCGCACAACCTGGGTTTTGGGGGTGTCCCCCCCCACTATGTGAATCAAATAAACCTGTCTTGCAATCTGCAGCAGATCAGCACACATTTTCCCTGTAGCTTGTTACAGGTTGCGGAACTGAGATTATTTGTTTCAGACAGCAATGGGAAAAATTAGGAAAACAGATTTCAAGCTGACAAAATGAACCAATCCTATTGTTGTTTATGGCCCAAGGTACAACACAAACCAGGTGCTCTGCGTTTCAGTTCTTTGGCACATATTTCGATGAGCTGTGTCACAGCCTGGTGAGCTTCCAGGGCAAGGCGTTTGCAGTCCCTCCTGGCTGTCCCTCGGATACTGTCCCTCTGGTTGGCTGCAGAAGTGCAAACTGGGGAGCATCTGCCCTAACGGGGTGGCAGAGTGAGCTTCTCTGTGTCCTTACGGCTAAATAGTAAGGATGTCATCTAATGGCTGAAAAAGCTGCTCATTGTTGTATTTTTTTTTCTAGCTGTTTCTTCGCCGTAGGAAGGTAGGAAAATCTGTGTTAAAATAATAATTAAATGCTGACAGTACTAAATTTCCACCCAGTGTGAGTTGGCAGCAGTTGCACACCAAAACATTAGGTCATTAAAGAATAAAAGCCCAACCTGATTAAATACCTCTGTATGTTTTTCTGATTAGCTGTTCTTAAAAGGAGCATGTGGCTGTAATAGAAGGGTATACTTGACAGCAGCAATTGCTTTTTTGGGGAAAGGTAAAATACTGAAGTTTTAATCTGTATATATGTGTGTTTGAAAGGATTTCTTGCTGATCTTAGCTATGGGGATTTATATCTTACTAATCATCCATTTTTAAAAGCCACCACGAAATCTCCCTGCCAGGAAATATGTGAAATCCTTTCAATATTATGTTTCTGGAAAGAACAGTTAACAGTGACTAATGCGCTCAGGGTTTTGTTTCTGGTCTCTTTTTCCTCTTCTCTGGCTAGACGGAGCTGATTTTGCACTTGGGAGTCAAACAGCCGTGGTGGACCTTGCTGGAGCGTTGATGGTATTGAAACACCATGAGGCTCAGGGGCTGGCTGCCTTGTGCATCCTGCAGATAGGCAGATAAAAGGGGGTTTGCCTCAAAAAGCTTGCTGTGATGGGGAGGTACGTGAAGTTGGGTGAAGGTTCGGAAGAGGGAAGGGAGTGGTGTTGGGAATGGAACCCCCTGTTTACCCCATGCCCACTTGTGGCCAGAGGTCCACTGCTCTTAGAGGCAGGCTGAAGCTGGCTCTCTTGAGTGTGTTTTAATAAAGCACTGTTGGCTGAGCAGACTGAAAAGTAAAAATTGTCAAAAGACACATTTATAGGCTGACACTTTTCACCACCTCTTTCTTCCTTTGGTGCACTCTACCATGTATTTGCTCCAGCATGCTCCATAGCAGTGTTTTAGGGGCTGATACCTACAGCACACCCGTGTCTGGACCTCCTTCCAGATCCTCTTTAAGGGATGTTGCGGGAGCTAGCGAGGAGGGGAGGGGACTTGTGCCACTGCAGGAGAGTTGTGGCTGCTGCTGGCCCCGTGGGAAGCCCTGGAGCTTGAGGTGGGTCACTGGGCTGCCGAGCATCCCCTCCCCGAGTGCTGGGAGCGTCTCTGAAAGCCCCGGCCACCTCTGTGGCCAAAACATGGTTCCCAAGCACGTGCTGAGTGTGGAAGGATGTCCTGGCTGATGCGGCTCCTGCTCCCATCGTACCAGAGCAACTAGTGGTTGGTGGTGTGTGCATTACAGTGCTAGCCCTGTGAGGCACCACGGGGTCATCCTTCCCTCTCCCCTCCTTCTGGACCTTCCTTTCACGCTTAAACCGAGGAACGGAGGGGTTAAGAGAAAGCTGTGAATTATTTCAAACTGTTCTGTCGTTTGAAGATGTAGCGTAGGGTAATACAACCTTTTCTTGTATTAATATACTCCTGTATGCAGAAGTTTATGAACAGTGATCTCACAAACATGATTTCTGCTACCTGGAAGACGTAGGGAAAAGGTTCATCTGAAGGGTTTCGAAGGAGGCTCAGCATCACGTGCTTAGAGGTTTATTCACCACTTTTGCTGGACTCTTTTAAGGGCAACTGGGATATTAATTTTTCCCCTGGGAGCTGTACAAGTTACATACTTCTTGTTTTTTCTTCACTATGCATTCCAGAAAGCAATTTCTCAGAAAAAGTGGTTCCAGTTTAATCTCCAGATTATCTGTTGTTTCTTTTTCCCTCAAGATAAAGCAGCTGAATAATGAGCTAACCCTGAATCAGGAAGAGCTGGGGACTATGTATGGGCATATGTGTAGGGATCCAGATTTTAGGAGTACTGCTTTGGGTTGCCCTGTTTCATCTGTGTAGGCTCAGCACATCAGTTATTCGGAGGTGAGCACAGTTGCTCCAGCGAGCCTGGCCTCTGCTCAGGAGTTGGTCCTGAGCCTCCTGGAAACACCCCGGATTTGGAAAGCAGAGCAAAAGGCATATTTCTGCAAATGTTAGAGCGGTGAACTTTTTGAAATTAAAAGCTGTGACCAAGAACAAGAGAAAATTTTGGCCCTTATTTCTCTCCTGTATGAAGATGTGCCCAGCAGAGAACAGGTGGGGTCAAGGGGGTGCCTCCATCCCTGCTCTGACCGGAGGCAGAGTGACCTGTTCTCACTTACATCTGCTGTCCTTTCTGCCCTGAAGCTCCCACCTCAGTCGCAGTCCTCCAGAGCGGCACGCGTGGTGTGCCCTGGCTGGGATGTCCCTCCGCGGTGCTGCTGTGGGGAAGCTAAAGGCCCTCTGCATGGAGATGCTTTCCCATGAGAATTGGTCACCACTAAGCCTTAGTGACAGAAAGTGGCTCTGAGAGCCTGGCCCTCATATCTCCCAGTTCACCGGGTCCTTGTAGTAGTAGCAGCAGGTTGTGACAAATTATTTCTCTGCTGACATTGATGTACTTGACCCTATAGAACACAAGGTAGCCAAGCAGTTACAGGCCATTAATCTCCAATTGCTCTCGTCAGGTATTATATTCATTAATCCAAGGCCAAACAGTGGTTTAGATGTCAGTGTAGACCATGATAAGATTATTTTTTTTAGCTCCTGGTTAGTACTGAGTTAGTATCTAGTTACTGGTGTTTGCAACTGTGTAGACAGATGCCCTCGAACTTCACCACTCGCCGCACCGAAGCTGAGGCTTGGTGTTTCAGGACCAGGTCCCTTTCCTGTGCTTAGGTGGCTGGTTCGGTGAGAGCGAGCCACTGCTCATGTACCTGTCACAGGAGCTGTTAAGTCTCCTGCAGTGTGCACCACGAAGCCTGAGGAACCCAAGAGGCAGCCTCCAGAGAGCTCTCGAGTAACCAGGCTGCTTTTTCACTCTGTGACCTCTTTGGCCACAACTGGGATGGAGGTGGGTTGTGTTATTTTAGTCCACATTCACACACTGATTTTATTGCCTCATTTTGCAGAGGAGGAACACTCCAGGCATCCTGTGGCAGAAATTCCCCTTATTCTTGGACACCACCCAAGAGTTACTCGTCGGAACAATAATTGCTAAAAAAATAACGATGCTGAGCACTGAGACTTATGGAGTGCTTTGATATGCCAGGCTGGGATGATAGAGGGGCATCCTTTTGTAGCTTGAATTGCTATAAAAAGCTTCAGTAGCCTTTCTCTGGCAAACTGCTGGTAGTCAGGAGTTTGTCTGAGTGAGTTTTGCAAACTCAGTGCCACTGTACACATATTGATCTGCGGCTGCTCCTGAAATGAAAACTGTTTGTGTTTTCGTACATTAAGTTCTGCTTGCACCCTTCTGTATGGAAGTCTTGTTTTGAAAGTATAAGAAAAACAAGAAGGAAGAATGTTGAGATGTTTTAACAGAGAAAAAAGCATTTTCTTCCTACACAGTGCCATTTCAGAGAGGGAACAGCTTCTCCTCAGTTCTGTTTTGGTCTAGGTCTCTCTCTTCTGAGATTTAAACATATGCTTCTATCGGTTCCTCAGCTGGTGTGTCTCTGTTGACATAGTACAGCTACTGACATAATGCGCTTTCTGTGTTTACACCTGATGGTTTTGCTGTGTGTCTTTAAACTTAGCAGATTCCTCAGGTTTTAAACATCATCCTTTAACAAAGCTGTAACGTGGGGGCTTTGGGGTTTTTTTGTTTTTGTGTGAGGGAGGTTGCCATAATTGCCAATTGGAAAAGAAAAATATTAGGATGTTGCTTTTTATCCTGACATCTACAGGATTTCTTATGTCCCCTGAAGCAATTGCCCTCGTTCAGCAGATGGGGACCATGAAGCTCCAGGTGGCTGGATATCACCTAGCAGTCTGTGTCACACCTGGAGCAAAATCCAGATGTGCTGGGTATCTGTGTTGTCCCTGCAAGACTGGCCCTTCCCTTGGGAAGCTGCCCTGAGCTGGGGGCAGGCCCATGCTGGTGGTGCACACAGTGTGCTCTGGCTTTGCAGCTGGTGCCGCTTCAGATCTTGGACAAAGTGAGGATTTCTAGAAGTGCATAGGTAAAGTTGGAGCACAAGTCCATTGAAAATCCATGTGTGTCCACATAAGCGGCTAAGATCCCTTGCAAACCATCATTCTCCTCAGTGGGAGTGGAAAGGAGTACGTTTGGGAACTGTTGAGGTTGCTGTGCCTGGCCATAGGAGGCTTTGCTTTCAGATTTTGTTTTTGTGATTTTTGTTCGGACTGAAATAGCATTTAGGAGATAAGAGTAGCAGCTTTAACCTCTGTTTAGGCCATCTGCAGAAAAGGTGTTAATTATCAGAGACCAGGATAAAATCCTGGTCCTGATGAAGGATCTCGATGACTTTGAGGATCCTGACACTGTCTGCAGTAGGTTGACCTCATCACCTCTGTTCAGTACTCCGAAAGAGACTCTGGCAGGCCACAGCAACATAGTTCTCTTCATTTTTGTTCTCTTGATTGCTACTGTTGTCCTGGGTTTGTTTTTTGTTTTCCCTCAAATCTAGGCATTATTATATTTTCATCCTGTGTCCCACACATGCATTCTTCTGCTAATGAAGGGAAATGGTCATGCTCAGATTTCAGCCTTTAAAAAAACAAGACCATATTGATTTTGTTATATTTTTGGACAGGCTACAAGGGATAAAGTTGAACTTGTCTGAGGATAAATGGATGTTATCATACTGAGAGTGCAAAGTGATTTGGAAGTAAGTTTCTTTTTTCCCTATGAAAATTAAAGGCACCAAATAAGCTGAAGTAATATTTTGTGCTGCTTGGGATTTATTTTTTTTCTTTAGTTCTGTGCTATAGAAGAGCCAGTTTTTGAAACCACGCTGAATGGAAATAAGGAGTGCCTACATTGTGTAGTTTAGGAGGAAGACTTTGTCCTGACTTCAACTGGGAAAGAGTTAATTTTTCTTTCTAGTGATTGCTGTGAAAGGAATGTCAATAATACCTATTGTTTTTAGTTCTTGCTAAGTGATGTTTACATTATTGAAGGACTTTTTTTTAGCTTCCCATAGAAAAATAGAACCATGGAAGGGCCGATGAAATACTCCATACCATAGATGTGATGCTCAGTATATAAGTGAGGGTTAGCCGGGGGTGGGAACCCATGGTTACTGCTTGGGGGCAGTGCCAGTTCACCGGGTGGTGAGAGTGTCTTTCATCATTATTATTGTTGTTATTAGTGTTATTTTCCATTTCTGATACTCTTTGATTAAACTGTTTTTACTTCAACACAGGTTTGTTTTTTTTTTCTTTCCTGTCCTTCTCTCCCTTGTGGGGAAAGGAGGGGTGAGCGAGTGGGTGCGTGGAGGAGGGTTAAACCACGACAGACTTCAAGCTAGTTCAGCAGTTACTAGGACTGCTCTTAAATAAGTCCTTTAGGCTGGTGTAGGTGACTTCCTGCCGTGAATACCATTTCATTTCATTACAAAATTTCCACTCATTCCTCTGCCCTACTCTGTTTTCTTTATGTGTTGTTTAAAGGAACATCCATTGCAGGTTTTTTGCAGGCCAGTGCGATACCAACCCGCACTCATGCCGCCGTTATTCCTACTGTTAGAGTAAGTTGTTTACGGAGGATTCCCATCCCAAGGATGTGTCCTCTGCTACTGCAGCTTGGGGACTGCAGTCAAACAGGGTGATTTCACCTGGCTGGGTCCATGGGTGTACACTAACTTTGGTTACGGTGCCGGGGACAATGTGGTCCACGGTGGTGGTGATGAGAATAAGAGTTCTAGGTGTTTTCTCCAATCTGTCAGTGAGTTGTCTGCTGCTCACTTTTTTGTTGGTGATTCATTGAAAAACCATAGCTGCAATTTTCACTTTCCACAGGGATGTTTTGGATTGGTTTTTTTTCCTCTCCTAGGCAGGCTAAGCAGAAATTGTTGGAGTCTGCTTTGATCTGTGGCTCATACCTATCATCACACTGTAGGCAGATGTCCTCTTCTCTTCCAGAATATGGGAGATTTCCAGTTAATTGTCTGGAAATTGAGGAGGGTGTGGGATTTTTTCCTATGACTGTCTTCTTCCTCTCCCATGTACAGCCACTCATTCTTTGGCATTAACTGTTCATACTTGAAGGTTTCTGAGGAGGGGATTGATACTGTGAACTGCTAAAGAGCAAGGTTAGACGAGGCGGAGCTGGGTTTGGTTGCCACTTTGGTCTCTAACACTGTGCTCTTTTTCACGGCAGCGCAGATGAAAGAGTATTTTTATTCCTAAAATAAATAATAATCTGATGCTCACCTGAGTTTATCTATTCACTTGGAGGAAAAAAAAATTCCTTAGAAATGAGAAGGCTATTTTAATTGCAGCATGTGAATGAATTCTTTGAAGTTTTATTACCTATTATATACTTGATTCAAAAGTTGCCTTTTGCAATAGCTTAAGGTTTTTTGTTTGTCTGAGAATATTAACATTTCTCTTTCAAGCTTTAAAAGAGCAAACTTTCTGAGTATGATTATGAACATTAGGTTAATGCATAATCCCCACTCAGAGGTTCTCCTAGATTTCCATGTGCTTGTTTAGAGGCTGTTCAAAGGTGCTTAGCTTTAATTGCCATTATGTGAGCACACAGAAATAAGGACCCAAGAGTCTTATAAATTATTCTGTTCACAAATTCATTTTTACATTGTCTCAGGGTTGTTCTAAGTTGAATTTACATTGAAGTTACTGTAAGGTGTAAGGGTTTTCATCTAAATGGGGAGAAGGTTCTCTTTTCTTCTTACTTAAATGCTCAGTGGTTATATCTTTTTTTTTTTTTGTATTAATGTAATTGCCGAGAATTTGTTTTGTTTTCTGTGACTTTGGTTTTTGCAGGTATTTTACCTGTCTTGCATGTGCAAGCTTCTAGCTGCCCACATAGAAATAATAATACAGGTCTGTTTAGAAATGACACGAATGACAGTTTCTGTGCCTTTCAATGAGCTATAAGATCTTAAATGCTTGAGTTGGAATGGAAAAAGGACCTTGCCTTTTAATAACTTTTGAAAACGTTACTTGGAGGGCTAGAACTGGGGCTGGCTGGACCTGCATTTTCTACCACCCAAGAGGAGCCTTTCTGCAGTCGTAGTTCCTACTTCAGTGTCTTATCTGTGAAGTCCACAAGGGAATTTAGAGTGAGTCATTGTCGAGGAAGAAATTTGAAATGTGTCTCTAGAATGTAGCAAAGGGCTGGTGCATGGGGAAGAGCTCTCCTAGGCAGCTTCTGCAATGCCAGAAGGTCACAGTAAGACTGAGAGAGAAAAAGAAAATACTGTTTTTTGCATTGCACTGCAAAATGGAGTAGAAAAAATATTTTTAAATGGTTGTATTGTAGAATCAAGAATTGACTTCCAGAGATCATACAGAAACACCCTGTACTTAAAGTTATGTGCTACCCAAATTATGAACAGCTTTCTGGCACTGAAGATGCTAACACCAGTATCGTTAGCAATAAAGCACAAGAGACTAAAATCTGTCGCATTAGAGGAATTCAAATGATCTCTGACCTTGTTTCTCCAGGGAGACCTTAGAGTGGCCTTCTGGTACCTGAAGGGGGCCTGCAAGAAAGCTGGGGAGGGGCTGTTTGCAAGGGCATGTAGTGATAGGATGTCAGGCAATGGGTTTAAACTAGAGCAGGGTAGGTTTAGATGAGACATTAGGAAGAAGTTCTTTACAAAGAGGGTGGTGAGACACTGGAACAGGTTGCCCAGGGAGGTGTTGGAGGCCCCATCCCTGGAGTCATCCAAGGCCAGGCTTGATGAGGCTCTGAGCAACCTGATCTAGTTGGAGATATCCCTGCTGACTGCAGGGGGGTTGGACTAGATGGCCTTTAAAGGTCCCTTCCAACCCATCACTATGGTTTCTATGGTTTTCCCACCCCTGTGCATCAGCTGTGCGTGGGGTACTCCAGCAGTCAGGCTCTGGAGATTTGTGGTCTCTTGGCTAACGAGAGCCAATAGTCCTTTTATATGTCTGTTGAAATGAATAAAGGCCAGGAGTACACAAGTACCTGCCACAGTCACACGTTAGTAGCATGAGAAAGGCCCCAGTCAATTAGAATTAGTTTGTTGAGACCAATGTGCTGCTGTCAGCCGGGCGGTGGGAGATGCCGCCTGGAATCCTGCAGCCTTGTCCCTCCTGGTGACCCCAGCCCGGGGGGTAAGTCTTCATGGTCCCCACCAGCCCAGTCCCGCCAGTGATGTCCCTGCTGCTCCCTGGGCCCACTTGTGCTGCACCAGATACTGATCCTGGAGAAATAAATAATGCATGGGCGGTGTGGGTATCCTCAGCACCTTCCTTCGCCTGCCTTGCAGGTTGGTGTTTCTTGTCCTTGAAGTTACCAGGTTCTGCCCAGCTCCGTATTCGTACCTGCCCAAAGCCTTGTGCATTACTCTATCCTAGGCACGGCGTTCACCCTGCTGCCACAGTCTGCCACCTGAATCTTCAATTCCCATTCAGCTCTTTGATCGTTTTCCCTTTTGCCTTTTCATCTATTTTTTAAAGAATTTTTTAAACTCGGGGGTAACTAAAACATTTTATGTTGTGGGGTTTTTTGTTGGGTTTTTTTTTCACTAAATATTTTTGGTTTAGTTTAAATTCTCCCCTTTTCTGACAAAAACATCATGTGTGTTTTTGGTGGAAGAAGGTTGTTCAGTTTTTCAGTAAAAAATTTCAGTTAGAATAAAGCTTTTAGTTTGCAAAAAGCCTGAGATTCTGTTTTCTGGGTTGCAAGCCCAGTACAGATTTCCAGGGTATCTTGAAAAACACTCACCACCAGATTTTCAGAGTTCTTCAGGAAAACCGAGTGCAGTTTGTCATGAATCCCCGTTAATTTATTCCCCATTCCATAAATGTTATCCCCTGCCAGTCCAAAGGCTGTCATTATGCCGCTGTCATTAACCATCTGTTTAGCATGTAAAACTCCTCGGGGCAGGGATCTTATCTTTGCTTTGTACTGTGTAAAGCTGAGCCCGTAGCTGACGCTTGAGAAACAATTAATGATAATGCAGCTCAGTAGGGTACTGGGATACCAAGCTAATAAGAGTGGTATAAATGCCTGGCTGGATGGGATTAGAGGGAGCTTCTGTGTCCCAGTGGTGCGTCTCCAGCAGGTGAAGGGTAATAGTCTTAAAACATCATCTGACAAGGAGCAGTGAAAAAATAGATGGCATTTCTGAAGGATGCAAAAGAGTCAAGGATGCAAGAGAACGACAACTTGAGGGTGTATCTGTGTTTTGCTTTTTTATTATTATGAGCTTTTAGCAACTAAATATTTTTCTCCACCATAGAATAAGGGATCACTTCAGAGCATTAATCTCATTAGTGCCTGCGTTTTCCTTTGCATGGTCTTCTGCACGCATTATACGTCGACGTTTTAGTGTATTTTCCTTTGTATCTTAATGATCCCTGTGTGTCGGGGGGAGAGAGGGAGAGAGAGAGAAGCGCAGTAGATTTTCATCTTATGTTAATCCATCAAAATCAAGTTAGTTGCAAGTGATGGAGGAGGTGCGTGTGTGCGCGCAGACGTCAAGGCCCAGCCGAAAGCTTGCCAGTTGCCCAGCAACCTTCCCGGAGGAAGATGGATGTCCTGCCACCCGCTCCGCTTTTAGCTGAGCCACAATATATTCCTGGTACCGCATCCCCTGTGCACGCAGGGGACGGGCGCGGGCTCAGCTGGATGGGGATGCCGAGTCTCTCAATACTTGGCTCTTGTGTCAGAGCTGGATAAAATGCATTTCACGCCACTCTTGTTAAAACTGTTAATTCAGTTGACTTCATCACGTCCGTTTGGGAGCAGGCACTGCGAGCTCATTCACGTTGGTGGCGTTGCTCTTCCCTTCCCTCGGGCTCTTAAAGCCACATTGCCAGCATCGTTTCTCCTTCCTTTTCAGAAAGGCCCTTAACTGTAATAACAAATAGATAAGAAATAGAACCATGGGCTGTAGGAGCTCAGCAAATGCCGTATGTGTCACTGACCTTTGGTGGTGGCTCTTTGGTGGTTTCTTTACTTCATGCATTGGGTTCAGGCGGGGCAGGGCCAGGTCTGTTCTCCGCTTTGGCTGTGCTTCCCCGTCCCATGGTTGTCCAGCACCATTGGGATGCCACCTGAGAAGCCTCTGGAGAAATCAAAGAGCTGTTTCTGTTGGAGAGTGTTGTGTAATGCCAACATTTTGAAGCCAAATAGGACCTGACAGCATCTCTTTAAATTTATGGAATATTTAATTATTTTAGGATGCATTTATTCACTATTTGGATTTCTTTAGAAGATGTGCCAATCTCGTGCTCTAGGATGAATTTAAGATTCATGTACATTTACAGTGGTTGGAGATAAAGCATGCTGAAAATCTCACACAGAACCTTACCTGTGTAATGGCAGATATCTCATGATCTGTCTCTAGCACCTTTATTTATGTTTATGAGCTCTTTACTTAGGGTTTGATTCAGGAAAGCAGTTACGAATGTACTTGACTTTAAATCTTTTAATAGTCCCATGGAAGCTAATGCACCTCTTGACAGGTTGAAACTTGAGCGTGTGCTCTGCTGGATCTGGACCCGTGTGGGCGGTGTGGCTGAGCCAGCAGGGCCTGGGGGAGACAGTGAGGGCTACCTTGGCTCCCGTTCAGGTTCTTTGACCACTGCTCTTCTGTGCATCCCCTCCCTGGGGCGACTCCGTCCATGTGCCTGTGGCCTTAGGGGAGCAGGGGCTGCCTGCCAGAGACGATTCTTGTATTAGCAGGGGGGGAGAACACGCAGCAGCAGCGGTGAGCTGCATGTGGAATGGTTCGGCGTGGTTCCTGCTTACTCTGTGCTTAAACCTCTGGCAGTTACGTGCCGTTTCGAATGTACTTTCTGTTGGCAAGCTATTTATCAACTGACTATTGAACTTGTTATTTCCTAAAGCATAAGGTGTGTGGCTGCTGATTGAAAAGCTGCTGTTCTGTCTCCTCGTTCTTCCACTTTACAAGAATTCTTTCCTATTCGTTTTGTTAAAGTCCTTCAACTCTAAATTGATAACTTCCATCACCGGCATAGTGGAGCTTTGTTCAATGACAACACCATTGGTTTTGCCTGTGCTGTTTCTAAACTGGCTGTACACAGGGTGACAGAGAGAAGTACCTGGAAGCAGAGCATCAGATGCCTGAAATTCAAAAGGAGGAATGTTTTCAGAATGCAGGTGTGCTTATTTGTAGGGAAACGAATAAGGATGATGAAAAACTAACATCATGTTTCCCAGATGGGAGACAGGGTAACAGCAAAAAGGCTACATATTACGCTTTTAATGTAGTGAATCATGGGTGATTAGCAAGAAACGTTTCTTACAATAGAAAGTGCGATCACAGAACAAGTGGTCTTCCTCCTGTCCCAGCCCGAGCACAACTCTTGCCGTATTCGTTCTTTATTATGAGAGATTGGTGTCTGGTCCTCTCTTTAGCCGAGTCCAGCGGGGATGGGTCCTGCTCCTTTTGACAGAGATAATGGTTTGCTGTTAACGGATTCCCATTTCAGGGAAAGGTCAAAGAAAGACTTTCCTTCCCATGGTTAGATCACAGTATTTTTTATTCTGACTGCCCTTACTGAGCAGTCAGATGGGAATGCGCTGCTGTAAGCCGCCTACTGAGAAGCGTGTCAGTTGGGATCTGTGCAGGGGAGCCTGCTTACCCTTACCAGTGCTGGTCCTAGTGAGTACGGCATTAATTTGCATTGTGAGGACTCCTAATGAGCCTGGTTCTGCCCTATGATCCTGCCGTTACCCAGTGCTATATAAACACAAACCAAAAAGGACCGTGTCCCACCTTGAAGAGTTTACATTATAAGAAAATACCCTGTAGTATGCACAGTTTGACTGTTGGATTACAGCCTTTATTACAGCCAGAAGAGATGTCCCAGCCCTGCCGGTTGTCCTGTGCTGTGGGACTCGCCTGGCCGGTGTGGTGCCGTTGCCCTTCATGTGGCAGACAGACCGCACCCCTCTGTAGCCAGCAGGGAGAAGGGGGTGCTTGGGGTGCCGGTCAGCTCAGCCCAAGGAGTGCTTCTGACCCAGGCCAGGGGATTGCCTCCATGAGCGCCACTCAGTCACTCTTCTGGAGCTCAGATGACCGGCGCGGCTGTAGGCAGAGGTCAGCATTTCACAGCATCCTAGATTAAGTGATACAGATCACAGATGCAATGCCAAAACAGGCCCACAGTGTGGTTTCACTTAACTGCAATATGTCTAGAGCTTGATTCTTCTTGATGCTGGATGCTTCTGCTTTCCTTTAGGATGAGGAGGAATTGAGGTCACCCAGTGCCATCCAGGATGGTGTCCTAGAGAGGCATGGAGGGAAGGGTAGAGAAGCCAGGTAGCCTATCACAAAAAGCTACTACAGCAGCAACAAGAATATCTTCTCTTATTTGAGACCATTTAATCTTTTTGAATGACTAATATAATATTTATAATATTATAGTAGCTGTAATAACTTGCTTAAAAATTAAAAATAGTTAATGGGTGAAGTGGAATACGTGTGTTTAATGCTTCTTGCTGAACTGCTGCTGTACCTCCTGCTAGAAAAGTTTTATTTAAATGTGTAATTTTCGTCCATTTTCACAACACTGACTGAAGCAAACACACTGGCTCAGTGTTCCCTTCTGGATGCACATCAGGCTGATGATATTTATAAAGCTCCCTGTCTGGTATGTGTCCTAGCTATCCACCACCTCCACTCTCCACATTTCAGTAAAATGCATTGATCTGGCTGGTCCTTTTTTGGGGTGCAATACTAGATCTTTTGTGGTAGGTGAATTTTGTGTATTATGTTATGTATTATTAGATAAGATTCCCTTAATTCCTGGGAGGTTTGCCACAGGTTCAGCCCGGCTCCCATGAAAGTGCTGTTTCCTCCACTGCTTTCCCCACGCAGTAGAAAGCTCTACTGTGCTTGAACACCCAAACTGCTGACCACAGCCCTCCGTTGGGCACTGTTGGAGATACTGTAGACAGCTTGGACCTGTGCCATGGAGGGCTTGCTGAACAGGAAAAGACACTGGTTTGTATTTGATATAGTTGGGTGGTACAAAGATTAAAGGACAGCCATGTCTTGCATTGCTGGAGGTGCGCCGAGGCGTTTTATACAAGTCTCCACAGCATTGAAGGCTTCGTGCCTGGGTGGATTGCATGGCTATTGCTAATTGAGAGGTGGTAAAGTGTGAATAGCTACAGCAAGGTCATCGTCTACTAGAATGAGGTGGAGGTTTCTACCCAAAGTTGATAGTATTTTGCCAATCATAAACTTTGCTGTGGGATGGTTGATCTCAGTGTGAAATGTAAGCCTGACTACTGGTTGGATTCATCGATGGAGACAGGGCAGGGAGAAAGGGAGGTCATAGCTTAAAATGAAGGGACCTGCTCAGTGTGAGCATTCTCCTCAGAGTGTGGTCCTTTTCCCACCAAACTCATCTTTGCCTTCTCAGATCTTTGGCTGTTTGGTCTTTGTCAGTGGACTGATCCCGGTCCACGTAGTGATGGCTGAGTAGAGCTATGTGTCGTATTCACAGCATGGGCAGTTCGGTCTGCATGATACGGCAAAGTGAGGTAGCCTTTAAACATTTTCTGATGACTGGGACCAGAGGAATTGTCATCAAAAATCCTAAAAGAAGTTGATGCAGATCTTTGATCTGCTTCCGTTGTTTTCTTGTACCTCTTGGAAATTCACAATGAGTGAACGTGCGCAAGAGGAAGATTCCAGCTAACTGCGGGCGGCTTAGCCTGACATCAATCCTGGGCAAAAGAATAGAGGAACTGATAGAGGATTTAGAGAATTAAAGGTAGGGAATATAATTAATGCCATTCAACAGTCTTTTTTTTGAGAATATGTCTTGTCAAACAAACCTGATTTATCTGATGAGATTGCAAGTTTGGGGGATAAGATAACTGTGTAGATATAATATACTTAAACTTCTGTAAGGCGTTTGATTTTATTCCACATGACATTATGATTAAAATATTAGTACTATATACTTCCACTGAAGCACATGTTAAATGTATTAAGAACCAGGTAACTGACAGATCTCAAAAAGTAGTTGTCAATAGGGAATCATCACTGAATGGGAACGTTTTTAATGTAACTCTGCAGGGATCAGTCAGAGCCCCCATGCTATTCATCATTTTTGGCAGTGATACGGAAGTAAATATAAAATTATTTCTGATAAAATTTGTGGGTGGCTCGAAGACTGATGAAGTGAGAAGGAGGGCAGTAAGATACAGTGCTCTCGGTTACTTGGTTAATTGCCCCTATTGAAGCAAAATTCCAAAATCCTTTTAAATTTAATTAAACAAGAAAGTTTTTTATGCATCTGAAGAGGAGTGCAGCACAGAGCTGTTGCCAAGCCTGGAAAGCAGGAGTTTTATGAGAACCCTTTGAGTCTGCTGGCCTCTCTGGAAAAATGAGGCTTCCCTAGGGAAGAGGCTGTTTGCCTGTAGGATCCCTCAGGCTCCGTATGACAGCAGTGGTGGTCTGTGGCTCAGCAGTGATGCTGTTTCAGGAGCCTCCCTGAGGAGGCTGCTGACACGAAGC
Source organism: Rhinoptilus africanus (assembly GCA_013400135.1). Lineage (NCBI taxonomy): Eukaryota > Metazoa > Chordata > Aves > Charadriiformes > Glareolidae > Rhinoptilus > Rhinoptilus africanus. The sequence continues at coordinate 400,694 of VXBO01000349.1, forward strand.
AGCACTTCATCTGCAGTGCTGTGAAAGGTCTGAGAAAAATATGGAATTGGGACTGGTTAAACTTCTGTGTTTGGTGGTGCATCATCTTTGGGATCTCGAGCATGTTTTCTCATTAACCTTTGTCCATTGGAGGTATTTGAAGATGAGTCACCTGGATTGCAGAAACACAGGAACCAGACTTAGAAGTAGAGTTTAGCCTTATAATATGGGGCAGAGTCCACCCTGATGTGACTGGCTTGTGACTCTCTGTTAGCACCCCCAAACTTAAACTAGGCTGCAGCAGCAGCAGTGAAATGGAACATGGAGGTATCACATACCCATGTCATGGCTATATTACATTAGTGGCTTAGCATGTAACAGAGGCTCTTCTTAACTGCAAGAGCTCCTTGCATCCACAGTTCCTTGCACAGCACAGCTGCACATGGGTGCGCTCTTTGGCACACCAAGGCTTTTCCTCCTGGTGAGACCACGGGAGAAGCTGTGTACCCAGGTGCCGTGCAGTGCACCCCGTTGGCAATAGGGATGTAAGTACTGCATTATGAAGAGGGCCATAGAAGTGCCCAGGGCCTTCAGCAGCGGCCAAGGAGAAGATTCCAAAAACATCTTCAGGTTTGTTATGATGGAGATTTTGAAAAGCCAGAGGAGGTAACAACTCTTCTGGTACTGCTTTTGGCTTTAAGTGAGACAGTTCTGCTTGTGCCTGTAGCGCCAGGGCCTTCCTCATTTTCAAAACCTGAACATCCCATAGTGTCACAGAATTAGAGAGTCATGATTTAGGCTGGAAGGGACTTCTGGCAGTCATCTGGCCCAACAGCCTTCTTATGGCCAACAAGAGCCAGTTGCTCCCAGATGGAGATTTCTCATCCTCTCCAGGCGATCTGCTCAAACACTTGACTACCCTCATTACACGTTCTGCGTCTTTTTGTGTTCATGATCCAACTGGAACTTTCCATGTTCAGCTTGTGTCTGTTGTCTCTTGCCCTCTTCCTGTAGACCTCCAAGAGAAATCTGGCTCAGCCTCTGTACACCCTCCCATTAGGTAGCTGTAGATGAAGCCCTGCTCCCTCAGCCTCTCCGTGTATGTCCTGTCCTCCAGCCTCCTGACCTTAGTGCCCCTCCACAGGACTTGCTCCAGTTGTCAGTGTCTCTGCACCCGGGGCTCTAAGGCTGTCTCACAGGTGCTGAGCGGAGGTGAACAGTCATTTCTGTCAACCTGCTGATATGCTTTAAGAGTGGTGAAATGAAAGAAAAAAAAGTTTGTCTCTATTGCTGTAAAGTTTAGCTTTTCTCAGCAGGATCCCAGCACGTGGCTGTTTTAAAACCCATAGAGGGAAAGTGGGGTTCAGTCAGACCAAATGGGGTGAACCTTGGGGCAGACAAATCAGCAGCAACGTGCCCCCGGAGAGGTCCACCTCAGTCATCTGTGGCTCAGCCAGTCCTCTGGGATCCTCGGCTGTGTTAACTACCTTGCATCAGAGGTGCAGTGAAGATAGAAATGCCCGTGATGAGACTGATGGGAACTTCAGGTCCAAATAACAAAGTGCATCAGACCTTCCTTCCCTGTACTGCCCCACTGCTTAGTGTCTGATCACAGAATCACAGGGTTGGAAGGGACCTNACCCCAGGATGCCATTGGCCTTCTTGGCCACAAGGGCACATTGCTGGCTCATGGCCATCCTGTTGTCCACCAGGACTCCCAGGTCCCTTTCCTCAGAGCTGCTCTCCAGCAGGTCAGCTCCCAACCTGTCCTGGTGCAGGGGGTTATTCCTCCCCAGGTGCAGCACCCTACACTTGCCCTTATTGAATTTCATAAGGTTCCTCTCCGCCCAGCTCTCCAGCCTGTCCAGGTCTCTCTGGATGGCGGCACAGCCTTCCGGGGTGTCAGCCACCCCTCCCAGCTTTGTGTCGTCAGCAAACTTGCTGAGGGTGCACTCTATCCCCTCATCCAGGTCATTGATGAATATATTGAAGAGCACTGGGCCCAGTACTGACCCCTGGGGAACACCACTCGTCACTGACCTCCAGCTAGACTCACGCAGGCAAACAGTTTCTCCATCGCTGTTGGAAGGACCGGGGGCCATTCATAAACAGAACAACTTTTAGTGTAGCTTTCCAGCCACAAGTTTCCCTAAGCTAAAAGAAAACAGTGTATCTTACTAAATAAATGATTAGATGACAATGATTTTCTGCCTTCCAGAGCAGAGTTATTTGGAAGCATGAAAGGAAATTGCTGCAGCAGTATAAAACTGCTGCCCTTTGCACTTGCATCTTTCCCACAGAGTAATCCTTCATTCATTGTTTACTTAATGAGAAAAGAAAGAGGTTAATTTATAAAACCAAATAAAAAACAGACAGAAGACTTTATTTGTGGAACAAAAAACTGAATTAAACGAATAGTCTATCCATTAATGCTGCTAACTGTGGAGAATACACAAGTCTGCTAGTATTTGGCTGTTGCTGATGGAGCGCACAGGCCCTCTCCAGGGAAGGTCCAAGCCAGCACTCTGTGGCAAGAGTTACCTAAAAACTTTCCTTGCTTGTTGAATTAATTTCAGCTCCCAGTGTGTGACAGGGTCAGCCTCTAAGAGGTTTCTTAAATTTAATAGATAGGTATAGGAATAATTGGCAGAGCTGATCGTGCTGGTGAATGCTGCTGTCTGAATCCTTTGCAAATTCTCGTGAACATCCACAGAGAGCTGCTGCAAGGAAGAGAAAGAGGGATTCCTTAATTCATTTTCCCTGCTCCAGAGAAGTCTGCCATACCCACATTATAATTTAGCAGTTTCTAGGCTATTTCTGTTGACTAAAGGATGTTGGAATGAAACCCAGGTGGGTAAGTTCTGCATTTCACCTGAGTCTCCTGTGGTAGCTGTTCATCTTTGCTAATCAGTGCAAGTGCAAATCTCCACCATCCTGATGGGGTAGAGAAAGCTGATGGGGAGGGGAGCAGGGTAGCTGTGCCGTGATCTAGATGAGAGAGGGTTATATCTCCATGGATGATGGCTACTTGATGCTGAGGCCAGCTGGAGGCTAAAGCTGCTCTATCTCCCCCTCTCCTGAGTAAAGCTGCAGTGGAGTGAGGGGGGCTAGGGGAGACCTGGGCAAGTGTGGGTCTGTCATGGCTTGGAAAGGGTAGTTAATTCATGAAGACATCTAGGAGGAGGTCATGAAGACACCTAGGAATAACATTTGATTCCCTTTGGGAAGCTGAGGATTACTGTGAAGTGTAGATGAGGAAAAAAAATTACCAGCTACCCAGTGAATATTGAGGCTCCATGGTCTACCTCTACCTGATGGAGCGTGAGGGCTTGTTAATCCCAGCCACTGCCCAGCTGAAAGGAGCTTGGGAGACTGTTCCTCACTAACTTATTGCCTTTGTCAGCCAGTCCTGAAACTTGGTTTTCAGATTGACATAGCAAGAGTGAAATACTAATTGTGAAAACAGTTAGTAAAAGCTTAAACCAAACTGGTACCAGAGAGCATGCACAGATTTTAATACCCCCCCCCCCCCCCAAACCTGCCACCCTCGGGGCGCCCCCCGCCCCAG
>VXBO01000349.1:404267-445425 GCA_013400135.1 Rhinoptilus africanus
TCTTTGGAAAGTGCATTTTTTTGAAATGCAGCTGTCTCTTTGTTAAGTGTTCAAAGAACATTGTAGTTATTGCTGTGAATATCTTTTAAACACTAGGTGGAAAAAGTTGCAAGCGTTTTTGTTAGAACACGTGTTTGTTTGTAACCTTTTCCATACATCACCTGTTTGTATTCCAGCTGGCTTCCTTTCAAAAATGTACTCTTGAGAAGATATATATATATATTTTTTTTTATATAATTGTGGTATATTTTTTGCTGTTACCACACTTTACTGGAGATCCTACCCTTCCATAATATCTTCTGGTAATATTTGGGAAACCTAAGACTATGCTTTTTCTGGATATATTGGCAAAATTGTTCTTGGCTTCAGTTTGGACATGCAAGTGATTTTTTTTTTTTTTCTCCCAGTTTAAAATAACATAGCTGTGCTTGCCAGAGGTTACATCAAACAGCAGTGTTCATTTTGTCTAGAACATGCCTAAGCTGTAATGTCTTCGTGTCTGAAAGGGGTTTGGGTCCTGGGGCTGGGAAGTTGGAGCCTGTGGCTGGCAGCAGCTCCCAGAGCGAGCACCGCGTCGAGGAGCTGCCTCCAAGCTCCACTTGCAAGACCCTTTGTCTTCCCATGGAGCCACCTGTGGTTGTGGTCCTTCATCTGATGATACCTCAAATGGCTTGTGCCTTGCTTGAGGTTTTGAACACTGNAAGTATGCAGTTCTTGCTCTGACATAGCATACTGGCACACAGAATGATGTACAATCTTTGGAAAGTGCATTTTTTTGAAATGCAGCTGTCTCTTTGTTAAGTGTTCAAAGAACATTGTAGTTATTGCTGTGAATATCTTTTAAACACTAGGTGGAAAAAGTTGCAAGCGTTTTTGTTAGAACACGTGTTTGTTTGTAACCTTTTCCATACATCACCTGTTTGTATTCCAGCTGGCTTCCTTTCAAAAATGTACTCTTGAGAAGATATATATATATTTATTTTTTTATATAATTGTGGTATATTTTTTGCTGTTACCACACTTTACTGGAGATCCTACCCTTCCATAATATCTTCTGGTAATATTTGGGAAACGTAAGACTATGCTTTTTCTGGATATATTGGCAAAATTGTTCTTGGCTTCAGTTTGGACATGCAAGTGATTTTTTTTTTTTTCTCCCAGTTTAAAATAACATAGCTGTGCTTGCCAGAGGTTACATCACACAGCAGTGTTCATTTTGTCTAGAACATGCCTAAGCTGTAATGTCTTCGTGTCTGAAAGGGGTTTGGGTCCTGGGGCTGGGCAGTTGGAGCCTGTGGCTGGCAGCAGCTCCCAGAGCGAGCACCGCGTCGAGGAGCTGCCTCCAAGCTCCACTTGCAAGACCCTTTGTCTTCCCATGGAGCCACCTGTGGTTGTGGTCCTTCATCTGATGATACCTCAAATGGCTTGTGCCTTGCTTGAGGTTTTGAACACTGAGGACACCTGTCGCTTTCAATGTTTGTGTTTTAAACACAGGGCTGCAAGTTGGGAAGGGTAATTTTACAACATAACCAACTTCTGTACGTGAACGTCATCTTGAAGGAAGTTGTGCTGGAAAAGCTGAGCCCCTCTCCTGCTGTCAGCAGCAGCCTCAGCTCCTGCGGTCGGCCCCCGTGCCTGAATGGCCTCTTACTGCTGGAGCTTGGGCCCAGCCTGGGGTGTCTGGGCGAGACCTTCTGGTGAGGCTCAAATCCAAGTTAGGATCTGTAAGAAATCTCCACTCGTTCCCCAGCCTCTGGGCTTGGGCAGTCAGCTGCTTTGTCCACTCAGTTTTGTTTTTTTAGCTTTTCCAGTTCATTTCTGAGAGCAAGGGTGATCTGTTTTTTTTGTGGAAGCTGAGATTCTCATCTGTATCATCCTTCCTGCAGAAGTCCTCCAGGACTGGGGCTCTCCAGTGCCAGAGCTTTTCACCTTTTTCTGGATTTCCCCTCTCACTTAAAAAGTGAAGCTGACACCTCTTGGTAAAACGTGTTTTCCGTGTTAAAAAGGCATAACTGTGCTTTCATGCTTGTGTCCTTCATGTTCCTTCAGAGCAACCTCTAAACAGGGAGGAGGAACCCATGTCTATGGTCGGCTCAGGTGAGTCCCTTCCCCTCCTGAGCTCTTCCTGGACTCTGTTGTGGTCTCAAGAAGGGGGCTGTAGTGTTTTGCAGATGCATTTAAAAATGGCTCATTATTTTTGTAGGCTGTTCCGCTTAAATCTGGGAGAAGCCCGCAGTAGATTGAGGCAGCTAAAACTGCCTGTCTGCATTTAGTGTGGTGGGGCCTGTGGGCAGGATATCCTCGGCCCCCACCAGCCGGGCTGTGTCATCCTGCCACAGCAAGAAGAGAAACCCGAGATGCACAACATGTAAATACTCCATAAATACTAGGAATTTGGCAAGGAGGCAGCAGCGGCTTCCTTTCTCCCTGAAGATACCGCCATATGCCCAGAGATGAATCCGGTTATTTCAGCAGTGTTGGCAAAACTTGATTTTGACTCCCTGCCGCTCTTGGGCTGGCACCAGCACGGGCCCTGTATTCTGAGGGCTGGGGGGCAAGGGGGGACCGGGAAAAGCATGGGTATGGGAGTCGCTGGAGCTGCGGTGGTGGCAGCTGGGGTGTGGGGCAGGCAATGTGGGGCATAAAGCAGCTGGCTCGGGCGAAGGGCACCACTCAGGCAGTGCGTCCTCATCCACACCACCCCCCCGACATGGTTCTGGGGTGCAGGGTTGGGGCTGATGGAGTGGGGGCGAGCACTGGCAGCGGGACACGTGCCGAGGCACCTCCTGCTCTCACCCTGTACCGCCTCCTCTGGGTTTTGAGATCTGATGGGATTGCAGCACAAGGTGGAATAGCCACAGGCAAATCACTGTTATGACAGATATATTACTGCAGTAAAATTATAAATTTATGGCAGTCAGAGAGCTAGGCATGTGCCCATAACTTTTCCTCACTTCTGTGTATTGTCCTGGTCAGGTGGCATCTAAACTAAACCAAGCCGTAGAAGAAAGGATATTGGGTTCGCTGCGCCCTCCTGCCTAGGGCCCTGGTGCTCTGCCCTGGAGTGTGGCACCGTGAGGGGCTGCTGGAGCCCCAAAAGACAACGGGGGCATTTGTGTGAGGTTGGACAGTAGGAGACAAGCTGCCGCTACGGCACCTCCTCTGGAAGGTGCTATTTATTGGCCCATGGCAAGCTGCAGGCTCACGCTCTTCGGTGGCGGCGCTTTTCTAACCCTGTGTTACTGCCACAGATGGAAGGTGCAAGGTGGGGTTTGGGTGTGGGGCTTTTTTTGCGTGTTCTTTTAAAATATTCTTCTTTATTTTCTCCTCCATGAGGGGAGGAGGATTTTCAGCATGTGGAAATGTCAGGGGCAAAAATTCACATCCAGCTCCTGGCTCCACTCTTCTGTACATAGCCCATCCTTCCCCTCGCCATCTGTCTGTTGAAATTAATGCTTTAATAGCCTCTGCAGGGTAGCACTGCTCTTTATTTATTCCAATGTTTAAATTCCTTTTCAACTTTTGGGATTAAGCTGAAGTGCCCACATATCCTTGTGGACTTTGAAAATCCCTGAGCTGGAGTGTCTCAGGCTCTTGAAAAGGAGGAAAATGTGGGAGATGCTGGTTTCTCCTGCGTTTTACTCGGCTTGCTTTCCTAGCTGCAGCTGCCAGGGCAGGGGAGGGGACTGAGACCCTAGTCCATGTGGTGTGACCCAAAGCAGAGGCATGTTTGGTGTGCAATGCCCCAGGGTCCTGCTGGATCCCACCTTGCTGCTCCTCTGCTCCTGGTAGCTCTTCCGTGCCTGCTGCTCTCCTCAGAGTAACCCTGGAGCTGTGAGTCTTCTGACCTGCATGCATTGGGTTTTTTTTCCTTTAGAGGTAACTAGGGCCTGAGACCACCCCACAGCAGTACTTCTTTAACAGAATAAAAAGTATTGTAACCCAAATAGCAACGGACCCTTCCGTGTTTCTCTTTTTTGCCCCAGTCTAGTGTGTGACACAGCATTGCTGCATGTTTTGTTCTGCTGCTGGTCACTGCATCTTGGAAACCCCCTGCTGCCTCCAGCTGATACCACCAAAGTGTCTCACCCTAAATCCATGGCTGTGATCTTCCTAGGAGCCACCACCCTCCTCAGTCTGCCAAGGTCTTCCTCAGCCATGCCAGCCTATGGTGGTTACCACGTTTATCTGGAGACCAGTGTGCTCGTTAGCCAGTAATTGTCACACTAATGGCCTCATGATAACTACGTGGTATCAAGCAGGGTTCATGCAGGCAGATTCCCCTGCTTATCCCACGGGTTTGTCTGCCCTGGCACCCTCCAGGTGTCCACTCGGCTGCTGGGGAGCTCACCTCCTACCTTCACGTCGCTTACCTGGGGATGGTGCTTTCTTTACAGAATGTTTAGATAGAGTATGTCCTTTTTGTTTTGCATCCTGGAGGGTTTAATTACTCTCAACAAGTCCCTTTCACACTTTGAAAATCCTGTAACAATTTCAATTTGAATTGCTTTCTCTGAGGCTTCTGTTTAGATGAGTGCACCTGCTCTGGGGTCCCACTGGTAATCGGGCTGTAATAGTTATGATCCTTTAAACGCACTTAAGGTACCACGAGCTTTAAGAGCTTATAGTGATGCAATCTGGCATCTCAGCACCAGTTTTGTCTTGTCTCTGAGCTGAGTGTTTTGGTTTTAATTGTATTGTTTTGCCATTCGTGAAGATGACAAATATTTGCATGTTGTAGAAATTTGACGTATTTAATTAAATGCTGCCCTGTGCTGATGTACCTATCCCACGGGTGTGGGTCCTGGGCTGCTCCTCGGTACCCGCTCTGCCAAACCCCTGCTGGGTTCAGTGGGGGTTTTGCCAGAACAAGGCCCTAAAAAAGAAGGATGGCTCCTTTGAGCAGTTGTGCTTATTTGTGCACCAGCCCACGCTCACGTTAAAAGGTTATTAAACAAAAAATACTGAAGAACCTACTTGTCTTGTCCTTGCCCAGAGCAAACCTTTATCCTGGGATGAGTCCAGCAGGTTAAAGATGGAGTTTCCTCTGGTTTGTGTGTTACCTAGGATTTCGTATTGTGGATACCATGAATAGATCAAAGCTTTTAAAGTTCTCTGCTGCCTTAATTCCCCGCTAAGGAGAGAGGGGGAATATTAAAAGAAAAGAGAAAGACATCTCTGTCAGGCATGTCTCAATACAGCAGCAAGAGGTGTGCAGCCTGTAGCCTGCTGCTGCACTCAGAATATAAAATTTCCAAAATTACAAGTTGCGAGTGTGATAATGAACTGAAAGTAAATACGGTTCAGTTTGCTATGAATCATTCTTTGGGGGTTTAATTGGACTCGGAGGAGCCGGCATTGTTGCGGTGCAAGAATAGAATTGTTTCAGAATTAGATAGGCAGTGTTGCTCAGCAGACCCGAGCTGCGGCAGCCAAGGGGTACTGGGGAAACCTTCTCATCAAAAAGGCTTCCCAAGGCGGATGGAGGAAGGTCTCTGGGTGGGGAAGGAGCCAGCAGCTCCCACAAGCCCCTGAGATCCGGGAATTCACCCGCTGGTGCTGGAGGCCGTCTCTGCTCTTTGAATTGCTCTCAGATGAACACTATGAGATAAGGTTGTCGCTGTGAGATGGAAGGTTTTCCTTTACCCTAAAAGCCTTCTAAGCTCTTCTGGCAGGGAAAAGGGGGCATGAAATGATAGTAATGGGAACCGCTATAATGAGATGTTACAGCAAATGAAAATAAGCATTTTGCGCTCTTCCTTCCAGCAGGAATTTAAGATCTCAAAGCAGAACCACCAGTGGCTCAGACAACGTGTTGCATCCAGACAAGGACAATACTTTCCAAAGACAATACTAGGAAAGCAAATGCAGTTTGGCTCCATGAGAGACAGAGAGCTGGGATGATACCCTAACTGGGCGTGCGGCTAGCGTAGCTTGGCTACACGGGGGATGTACAGAGAACTTGAACGTAGGAACTGTCCTGTAATGGGGAGAGACAGAAATTGTGTATCGCCCTTTTTAAAGCCACAATTGTGATTATGGGATGAGGTTCTTAACCTGCTGCAAGGAGATTTATATAACTGATTCTCATTAATGCCAGTGGGGAGGACTTGGAGCTATACAAGTGCATCACAATAAGAAATGTGCCTCAGCAGTTCAGTATTAATATTTGAAGATAGTACAAGCAAAGTCTCCTTCTCTGAGTCAAGTGGTCAAAAAGTAGTGATTTTTTTTTTTTTGAAAAAAAAATCTGTTATTTTAGTGTTCTGAGAGGTTATAGGAAGGTGAAACATTCATACTCACAGGTCATCAAAAATAAGCAATTTCTTACATATGTGGCATGTTAACTGCTCCTGTGATTATAACTGCAGATGCTTAGCTACTGTCATCTGGTTACTGACAGGCACCCAGCCTCTTTTTAGGCACTGCTGACCCACTCAGTCCCAGGGCTGTGGTCCTGTCTGTTGCTCACCGTGGGACAGGAAAGGTTGGTCCTGTTCTGCTTGCAGTTACATCCTGTAATAAAATGGGACAGGGAGACTGCAGGCAGTAGAAGAAAGGCATAAGCAAAATCAGAATTGGTGATTTTAGTCTGGTGAAATATCTCAAAGAGCTTACTTCTTTTGAAGTGGCCATTGAAGTGAGTAGAAAGGACTGTGTATTTATGTGAAGTAGAGAGAGAGGCAGACGTTGACCTCTACTTGATGTTTCTGAGTTAGTCCTTATTCCTGTGTTCAGTTTGTATCAGTAACAACCTTTCAAGTTGGTTTCTTCAGATTTTGGCTTTCTGGGCTTTTTTTTGGCTAAAGTTGGCATGAAGTTTGAATGTTAAAATCTGATTTCCAGCAGCAAGCGTTATTTTAGATCCAGGTCCTGTCCTGCATTGCACCAAGTATGGCTGGGCAGCCTTTGCCTCCGGTTCACCCTCATCCCGTGGTTGGCAGGACTCGGGCTGCATCTGTTAGCAGCGCGCTGCTGTGCTGCTTGCCCAGTCCCTGAAACACCTGTGGCTAATTACTGCCACGCTGTTTCAACTAATTTTCTTTATTATTCTTAGCATTATTTACATAATTTTTTATGGAAGCCCATTTCACTTAAATGACAGAAAGTGGAATTCACTATTCCCGACAGATGTTGACAGCTTTGAAACGACGCAGGACACGGTGATTGCGTCCCACCGATGCCACTGGCTTGGAACAGGGTTCACCAAAGCAGATGAGGCTTGCCTCTCTCCTCGCAGATGATGAATGCCAAAGCTAACCTTTGTAACAGCATATTGCAGGTCACAGCCCACCCCGAAGCCCAGGGTTCCCTGCTAAGAAGGTCATTGCTCACGGCTGCGCAAGTTGAATTTCATCAGTTTTCACGTTCACATTTCACCTAAAATGGTGAGGTAGAAGTTGGTGCTATGAATGGCTTGGTGCAAACCTTCTTCAGGATTATTTTGAAAAGTCGAGCATCTTGGAGAACATCATCTGCTAGATTAGTAACACGGAGGATGGCGATGTGTGCCCTCGGGGTATACGCCAAGTCATAAGCGGAACGTGGAGGTAGAGGACAGCCACAGTCAAAGTGCATTTCAGCTGAGCGGTGGCCAAATCCTGGCCCAGTGTGTATACATTTTAGCATCCCTGTAGAGGGCAGGAGCTGTGAAGGGGCCGGGGGGGGCTTGTGTGTGGCATTACACTGGTATGTAGTTTTTTTAGTACTTCCACAGAGGTAACAGAATACCTAAATAAGCCCTGTTTGCTTAGGTAAGGATTTAATCCTGCTACATCTGTAGGCAGATACCAGACAGAGTTTATAACTCACTGTCCAAGGATTTGATCCTTTCTTTCACTTTCTTTTGCATTCATGTTTTAACTGCGTAGAAATTACAGCAAGGAAATGAAGAACACAGTCACATAATAGTTGCACAAAATAAAGTCAGCAGATAATAAGGCATTGGGAACCATGGACCTAGGAAGATCCAGTTACTTGCTTAATACAAACACTGTATTGGACATTAAGAAGCAGAAATTCTTGAACATTCCCTCCTTTCCATTCCATCGGACAAACATGAGACCAGGTGAGGGTACATGTCTCCCTTGCCCTGCTACATGGCAACAGTCACAGGGTATTTTATAAAAAATTCCCAAAACACCCTGCCACTCTTAGCATCTCTGCTGTTTGACAACTGTTAGCACCAGCCGGGAGCCCCAGGCTCCTAAGGCCAGACCAGCTTTTAGACTGCTGTGCTAGTCAAACCTGACTGAAGCCGAGCGCGGCTGCGGGATGGGCATGGGCACAGGAGCCTGGCTGAAGCGTGATTCCCTCCTGGATGCGGATGTGGGTCAGTGGGGACAGCTGGGGACAGCTGAGAGCACCAGGGAGGGCACCCAGGTGAGGGCAGCCGGGTTGTTCAAAAGGGAAAAAGATATTTTTATTCCAGCAGCTAAAACCCTTTTGTATTTTGGTTTCTCTTAGCAGCTATTTATACAAAACATTTGGGAGAAAAGCTGTCTCTCTATTAAATATTTAACACCCTTGCCTTCAGCTGTGGGCTGAGGAAGCTCCCAATCCACATGTGAGTCACCAAGAACTCCTCCAACAAAACCAGAGGAAGTCCAGATTGGAGACTGCTACAGGGAAAAAAAAAATGTTTGCTGATTTGGAAAAAGCCCAGAATGGTTCACATTGCTCGTGTATCATAAAACAAGCGCAGCAGTTGCTCAGTCGTGTATGTGGACCAGGACTTGCAGAGCCCCAGAGTTTAAGTGGAGAAGGTGTCAATATGCTAGGGAGCATCACACCCTGTGTAATGCAGATGAGCAGTGCACGCTTCTATTAGACGCTCTTTGGGTTTGTGTACTGATATGTCAGACAGGACAAGATGTAGATCACTTTCCCTGGTTTATTCCATTGGTAAATTATTGCAATTTTTAGTCTTATTGTGCTTAGTTTTCACTTCCAGCCATCAGTTGAGATGCATCTCTGCAGAGCAAGGAGATCCATGTTTTAAGGATGTCCCACTCTCTCAAGAGACAGCCTGGGACTCGTCTTCAGAGAGCGGGAATGCAGGCTCCTGCAAACCCAGCACATGGTAACAAATCATGTGATGAGAATGATGTGCGATAAAACAGATAACAAAAAATGTTCAGCTATTCTAGCAGTACTGGTGGTGGGATAGTATTTTACGCTGTGCTTAAATGTGCCATGCATACATGGTGCTTGTAACTGACTCTGCTATTTATTTCTATGGAAGTTATAGGAACTGAATGAGTAAAATTACGATGAAACATTTTTTTGTCATGTTTCTCCCTTTGGCCAAGCTATTTTTTCAACATCCAAATGAATTATCTGCTGCAGAGCTCGGTGGCAATCTCTGTCCCTTAGCCAATTACAGAGACATCTCCACCAGTGGTTTTATGTCTCTTTCCATTGTGGACCACTTAAAAATTTTTCCTGGTGGTGTGGGTTCCTTGTATAGCAAACATACACCTGCTGACAAGAGATTTACTCCTTCTCATAACTATTTGCAGATACTTTAAATGTGGTTCGTAATGTTTTCACTGGTAAAAAAACCAGTAGTCTGTGACACAGGTAGTTTCTGTGAACTCTGAGATCACTTCTGCAGGGAAGACATAGATGTAAACTACTTTTTTAGGCTAGATGCTCTGAGTACTTTTAAACAGCTTATTGTATCTCATGGTTCTGATTTCGAAGTAATGTTTATATATCAGCTTGTGTTAAGACTATGAAAGTAAGATCTGTTTTTCCAGATGTTGCGCTTAGAAATGCAAGCCTTCTAGCCTCCTCCACCTGCCCCACAGCATTGTGCTTATTGGAAGGTGAGGAGTAACCCCAGTAATGTTTGTTGATGACACATCACCGGTTGGGCAGCAGTAATCATCCAGCGTATTCTGGCATAAGGCACTTGGCCCCTTTGCTCCGTTAACCTCCTCTGCCTCGTGCAGGAGGGACCTGGACAACTACCTTTTGTACAGGCCTGGCTCTTGGGCAGCCAAGGTTAAGGGCTCTTTTTTCTGTAGTTGGCCTGTGCTGTCCCTCCCGCTTTCTGGGAAGCGAGAATGAGATTGCCAAAAATCAGTTTGCGTATTAAAGACTGAAAGCAGTCAGGTACCACTTTGATGGGCATTCTGCAAATACCTGGAGACAAGACGGTCAGGAGACAGTTTGGACCGGCGTTATGGAAAGCGTTAAGACTCTTTCCAAAACTGATTGCTCAGGTGCTGCAACATCTGCCTGGATGAAGACCTGTGGAAGGACTGCTCACAGGAGGAGCTGGTGTGGGCATCCATCTGCGCCTGAGCTGGCCGATAGAGCTGCCAACCTCATTCCATAGCCACTGCCCAAATTGCCTAATGCTGCAGTCGCCAGCTTCCTTGATGAAAGGCAGGTTCATGTATCAGGTTGTTGAGCATTAGGGATAGGGGATTAGATTTGCAGTGTAATCTTCCAGTAACGTTCCTCTTGATCCGGAGACCGTGCTTTATAAAAGAGCTCTTTTCTCTCTGACATTGTGGGGGCCTGCTAAGGGACGACTATCTTCCACCTTCATTTGGAGACAGTAAGGCTGCTGCTGACCTGATGTTCGTGAAGGTCACAGCTGTGCCGGGCAAAATTAGTTCTGTGCAGGACAGTTAAGTAGATTGGATTTTCTCAGTTGTAGCTGATTTGCTTTCATCGGGGTTCCTCTTGCAAAACCATTTAAACTCCATTCCCCTCTGCCCCCCACTGCCCCTTTATGGGAAAAGACTGAAAGGGGGAGATTTCTCCCTGGGATCGGATTCTGCTTCGAGCCCTATTCTCACACCTTTCCAGGAAGGTGTCTGGGCAGAGGCTGGGGCAGGCTTTGTAGTTGCTCTGGAGCCTCAGACTGTGTTTTATCCCATCGCAACTGTTGTTGGGCCAGTTGGGATGGTCTTCCCCTGGGCCAGTTGACTGCAGCTTTGCACTGCCTGCTTCGCATCCAGAACCCCGCGGGGACCCTTCTGCAGATTCCTGGTAATATCATGGCAAATGTGGCTGAGCCCCTTTCCAGTCCATCTTTTTTCTTCTTGTGGCTGAATGTCCCTGCAGATTTTGGAGCCTGATGGAGCCAGATAATTTGTGTCAAAAGGCATGTAAAGCCCATGACTTTTAATCAGGAAAAAAAAAGCTTCTTCTGAAGTCAGTTGACTACCAGATCTGGCCAGTTAAGTCTAGCCACTAGGAAACGTGTCAGATACCTGTCTGTACTGGCAAAACATGGCATATGGTTGTGCATGCAGAGCCCATTCATTGTGAGCATGGTGAGACAGAAGGAGGAGAGTGATTTCCGCCCAGATACATTTTACTTCAATGATTTTGCCAGTGGGATGAAGTTATGATGGAGCTTTTCCTGCTGCCCTGGGTTGCAAAGCAACCACTGATGGAAAAAGCCTCTCGTTTTCCAGGCATCCTCCTGGTTTTGCTCCCTTTCATTGTACGTTGTGGTGAAACCTGAAGTCTGCAGCAATTGCTGCCTGGTGAGTTTGGGAAGCCTCACTGGAGGTTGTGGCAGTCAACTGATGGAGGGATGGCTACTGTGATATCCCAGTTCAGCTCCCCAGCACAAATGGGGAAAATTCATAAGATTTGCTTGAGGGCCCGGGCAGGGGCAAGCGATGTGTGAAGGGGATATTTCCTTCTTTGCAAAGTCACCTTCTGCCTGTATCAATAATCCACGCTCCTGGGACTATATGGAAAAAGGGGGTTTGGCTATAACTGATGTAAAAGAGGGCTGCTGTATGGTATGTTCCTTCCTCCCCAAAACTATTGCTGATGCAGAGTTAAAAGCAGATGAGCCTTAATTGCTCCCAGAACTCCATGTCTCTCCTCTCTGGATATCAGAGCAGTGCTGGAGCAGTGCCGGTAGCACCACTGCCCGGGGAGCTGGGACAGCCACAGGGAGCAGGTCTGTCCCCCTGTCCCTGGTCCCCTCGTGCCAGGCAGGTCCCCTTGACGTGGTCGCGCTGGTCGGCTGTGCTAACACAGTCTGACTGACTCTGGGGCCATGGCGTGCTGCAGACCATCCCATAACTGATGCTGCAGTGTCCTAGTGTGGAAACTGTTGTAAAGGAGAAGCACCAGGTCAGCTGGTTATAAATGCAGCCAAATCACGATTTTTGGATTCCATTTTCTTTTGTGAAAGTTTTGGTAACTATCATATTCCCGTACTGCGACAAAGAATGACCCTGGTTTGTCTGTGGCATTTTCTGTTACTTTTTATTGCCATCTCCCTTTATGTTATGACAGTACGTCCTACACAGGATTACAGGTATAAATATTGCTTCGGGGTTTGGGCTTTTCAGTGCAACACGCATTTGGGAAAGGTGCTAGCCACTGTCGAGGGATGAGCTGCAGCCGTTGGAAACATCAGCATCCCTTGTGCCTGTGTTTCTGAACGGCTCTAAGGCACGAGGATTTTAGGTTTTCCGTTCAGACAGTGTTATATTAGGGGTATGAAGTATTTGACAGTTCTTTTATATTTACTCTTTTAATGTCAAAATGTGTCACATCTGGTATTAATTGGTGGAAAATTATGGCTCTAATTTACCAATTTGATTGTCTGGGAAAATTGAAAAGAGTGTAACATAATAAATGAATGCCTATTAATCTTTTAAATTTGTCTGTTTACCACCAACTGCTATCTGCTAAAATGGCTTGTTACGTGGCACATTTTAAACAGCTTTTCTGAAATACTGGTGTTTGTGGAGAGGAGTTACTACCTGGGAGGGCTGTGGCCACTGCATTGATGCCCAACACAAACAGATGTATTTGTCCACTGTAACTGTTTTAATCATTATTAATGAACATTAATTATTTACAACCAGAGCTCTCCAAAAGCCCTGATTTTCTTGTACTTGCCAACAGAGCAGCACAGGCAAAAAAAGTCAGATTGCTCTTCCTGGGGCAAGTTTGTTTCACGTGCAGCGTGAATCAAACCCAAACTGCTGCTACGCCTCGGCAGGGCTGAGTGGCTCCGTCCTGGCAGCCCCAGCTCTAACGAGAAGGGTCACCGCTGCCTTTCCAACCGACAGGTGGGCAAGGCAAAGGAAGCTGGTGGCAGTACGCTGTTATTTGGGTAGAGTATCTGCGTGGTGACAAGCCCAGAAGCTTTTCTATCAAAAGACACCCGTGTGTTTGTGAAAATACATTTTTGGAGGATCAAATACCGGGTGCTTATTTTAGTAGCAGAAAGCCCTGAAACATGCCAACTCTGGAATAAGCTGATTCTGAAAACTGACATATTTTGTATGATTATTCCAGTATATGCCATCTGTCAGTAGCATATCCAAATATTTATATATTTTGATTATTGTAACTGTTATGAGGATACTGAAGCTCATAAATCATTTTCTTTTCAGCAATCATTTTGTTACTCTTCCATGGCTTAGTAATGATGTTTAGCCTGTGCCCATTCAGTCTCTGACAGAGGGAACAGCCACAGCGTGGCTATGCAGGTGACACCCTTCATAGAAAAAGCCTGTGGCCAGGGGATGCCTGAGCCCACGTCCCCTCCGGGTCTGCACCAGCTCCCACTCACTTCATCTCCTTGGGCTTCAGCCCGTGCTGTGCTTTCATTCAACTCCATCCTGCCTTGTCGAGTGACTACGCTTAGATTGGCAAATGATTTAATATGACTAATTATGTTAAATGCAGATAATGTCTTATAATCAAAATAAAGAGTGGATTGCAAACAGATCCTTAAAGGGCATCAGGCACAGAATTGACACCGTATTTATTACCAATAACATCGCTGAAGTGCTAACAGCTGCTCAGCTCCGGCAAGTGCGGCCCCTTTGCAGAGTTTTCCAGAAGAAGGGCTAAGTGCATCGGAAGCGCATTATCGCTGATAATAGTAATTAGTTCAGTAGAGCTCAAAATGTTTTATGAAATATTATTATCATCCCGATTTTGCAACTCTGCAAACCCCGGCAGAGAGGAGCAGCCTCCTCGGCTCAGAGGAGTCGCTGCCGGCCGTGGGGGTGGCCCTGGCCCCCGGTGCAGGGCTGCTGCCCCTCTCCTTGGACCGTGTTGCTCTCTCCAGCTGACTCCAGAAGTAGAAGGGGTGTCCCCTCCATATCTCTGCCTTTGCTTTCACAGGCGTTAGCAAAGAGACATCAGTAGATGGAGGAATGCACTGATGTGAAAGCAGATTTGGGTGTTACATTTTTGAAAAGCCGTTGTTAAGCTAAAAAAGGAAACCACAAGCTTTAAAGGTTGACGGAGCTCCTCTGTAAGGGACTCTTATTTTGCTGTGTACATTTGTTTTCTCTTGCTTACTAAAGGGATAAAGTGCGATCTAGGTTGCAGAGAGAGATGGCTGATTAATCTGTCTGCCAGGTACATATGGAAATAAATTAGCAAATGGTGCATCTGGGATTAAACTACTGCAGAGATGATAAATTATTGCCGTCTTCCATGGCTGTATTACTGAAGCTTCACTGGCTTCCCAGTACTCAGTTACTTGCTATTCACATGGTATCACCGTGACTGCTGGGATGCAGAGCTTCTACATTTGAAGCAATTTTCTGTGATATGCTAGTTGGAGAACAGATCTGGCCAGACCTATAAGGATATGCAATATACTTATATTAAGTATAAGCGAAGAGGTTTGATTGGGTCCTTTTGCTCTGCATGAAATTGTGCTGGCTTCTGAGGGCAGGAATGCTTGGGCCGGGGAAAGGCAAGGTCCTGCCTAGGAGGTTTTTCCACTATCTGCAATCATCCCCCTGCCCTTTATCCCAAATAGCGGAGAGTTATCTGTGCTAGCATGAAGTTGTGAGGGCCTGGAAATGAGCATCCTCTGGCCTGAATCTCTCCCACACCCTTGGCTTCACCCAGATGTAGCTTCAGATTGCACAACTCCAGTTTATCTCCGAGATCAAGACTGAGATGAAACACCATAGGGGCAGGTGGCATTTGCATTGAATGCAGATACAGGCTTCTCAGATGTGTCTCTGCTTCTGCTGCATTTTCCATGTCCGTTTAAACCCATGTATAGCTGATGGGCTGGCAGCTGAGACGTACCGGTGATGCCTACAACGGGACATGCAAGTCGAATAAGTGTAACAGCAGACACGTGGTGAGCCACGTTTCTGGAGGAAGCAAGGGTCATGCAGAAGTTCTCATCAAGGCTTCTGCATTATACTACTTAGCAAGATTATGGCTGTATCCACAGTGCTTGTTTAGAGTTCTCTGTGGATCATCTGGACTGTAATTTTCTTTCCCATCCACGTACCTGAGTTTCATTTCAAAAGAAACTGGGACATCTGCAAAGATGGTACAAAAAACGGTGGCTGCACTGGCTAGGCCAGGAGAGGTGCCTTACCTACACAAAGGTGATCTATGATGGCAGCGCCGAGTAACAAAAGTTCTTGTTCTGGTTTCCTTATTTCCTGAGGCTTTTCCTTGGGCTCTTAGCACTTGCTCTGGCATCGCTTTTCCCTAGAAGGGAGTTGAGGGAATAAAGCAACTCTGCAAAAGGTCACGAAGAAGTTGAGGAGCGGGCAGGTGGGAGCAGTGTTCGACACAGAGGTAAATCAAAGATCAAGTTTTGCTTAACATGCCTTGTGTTTAAAAGCTTCTATTTTAGTTTGAGAGCATACTGAAAGAATAGCTTGGCTTGTCCTAGGGCAGGTCTGCAGCACGTAACAGCCATGGCACAGAAGGGCCAGATCCTGCGGCACACCGGCAAGCATTGCTGGAAAACTACAGCCGAGCTTTCACAAGGAGCCTGCAGCCCAGCACGTAGAGCTGGTGTCTCCATATCAACCTCCTTGGCCCTTCATGGCCCTGCCAGGACTCTCAAAAGCGGTGCCTGGGCAGGGAGCTCTGCTGGGGAGGGATCCTGCAGGCTGGCCCTGGGGCGCTGGGTGGAGGTCTGCGGGACGGGACATTTACAGAGCTGGGAGCTGCTGGCACTGGTTGTCCTTCAGATCCTGCCGGTGGCACTGGCAATTGGACGTGAGCCTATCATAGGGCATGGACAGCCGTGGGTTGAGTCCACTGTGTCTGCAGGCTGGGCTTGAGGGAGAGTTATTGGGTGACTGTGCCCCCTGGTTTTGTCCTCTGAGTCACTTGTCGCGGTCCGTGAGTCAAGCACAATTAGGATGTATGCGTTCGTAATTGAATAATACTAACGAGAACAAGAACAACATGTTTCATTACGAGATGCATGGGTGGATGCCGGGCTGTAAATCTGAGCTAGTGAGGACTAGCTCTGTTCAATTAATCCAAACACAGAAATATTTACTAGAAATAGATTTGTCTTCCAATGACTTTATTTGCAAATTTTTGTTAACAACAACAGTTTGCTCGTAATATAATCATGTCAAGCAGCAAGTGGGACTTACTCTCGTTCTTGGCCTTTCCCATGAAGTGTTTGGAGCAGAACGCAGAGTGAGTCAAAGGAAGCACCAGCTGATGGATGAACAGATTGCAGCACAGTCATCTATTCTACTGCGCACTTCCAGGGAAACCCCTGCAAATCAGACATGTGGTTTTTAAATGTACAGAAAAAACTAAAAGAAATTACATTACGAGTGAAAAATTAGATGGAAATGTCTATTCCTGTCTCATAAACAGTTCAGGAATAACTTCCTCTGAAATATTCTGCTTTAAGCATGCATTTAATTTGTCCTCTGGGAGGAAAATAAAGTTGCTAAGATAAAACATTCTAATAATGATTTATGTAAATTTATTTGAACAAAGCAATGATGTAGTTGCCTATAGCAAATTGTTTGGAATGTGAAATGGTATTTATGAGCTGCTTCTCTCTATATGAATACAATAGATGATAGGAGACGCTACATAAAGAAAACATAATTGTACCTTCAAAATGGAGTCTGATGCCATGTTTAGTAAGCAGGAAAGCCAGTTGAACAGATTGCTGAGTGTCTGATAAAATAATCTCCAGCTTGATTCTTCCTAGGCTATTTATAGCATGCATTTAATTTAAAATTTCGATATGTGCCACAGATGACCGTAACA
The DNA here is from genome assembly GCA_013400135.1 of Rhinoptilus africanus. Classification (NCBI taxonomy): domain Eukaryota; kingdom Metazoa; phylum Chordata; class Aves; order Charadriiformes; family Glareolidae; genus Rhinoptilus; species Rhinoptilus africanus. The sequence goes on from VXBO01000349.1 coordinate 421,287, forward strand.
ATCATACCAGGGCCATGTATGATAATACTAATTGTTTGCCTCACATCGTGCATATGCAAAAATCTCAAGTTGCTTTACAAGCAGAAAATCAGGCTCCGTCAACTCAAAATATGTATGAAAAAAAGGAAAGCAATTGTAGTCCCCAGCTGCTATGGGCATATGGGGCCAAATTTATCCCGCCTGTTGAAGGTTATGGAGTTCCGCCAGGGATGACTTTGATCCCGTATGTCTAGCAAAGTGGAACCAATATGTCAATATAAGACATCCTGCTACTTCTGATGTTGTCCCAATAAACCAACATCATTCAAAGTGGCTTGAATTTCCCAAGTGCCCAAGTCACAAATGTGATCAAGAGGGATATTTCAAGTGTTCTGATTCTTGCTATGTTCACATTAAAGTGGTGAACAGTAAATTGGCTTTTTCGTCAATGAGAGCTTAAGCCTAGGAGTTGTTGGTATAAGCGAGTGTGCATCAGCCCCAGGCACAGAAGACTGAGGGCCATTTGAAGCTCTTTAACAAAACACTGCAGGACAGAGAGCTGTTTCTGCATTCAGGTGATGCAGAGCATGTTTCACTTGAAAAGCTTTTTTCAAATCAGGAATGAAAATGGCTTGTAGAAATAACAGGGTTATTTACTGTATTTGCTTTGGCGTACTAAGGCATCTTCTAGACACCTGGTGATGGCCTAAGCCACAAAGTTTGTATTCAGCTCCAGTCATTTACAAGTTTAAGAGACATTGGAATCCCTGGCTTTGAACAGGGCTGATTTCCTAGTCCCCAACAGCTACTCTCTCGAGGATGTAAGGCACTTGTAAAGTAATTCAGGTGAGCTTCATGTGAAGAAATGCACATCTGGCTATTGTACAAGCGCTGAAAAGTCCACATATGCAAAATTGTGGCTGTGGGAATCCTAGATTTGAGTAAAATAATGCTCTGTTATCTGGTTACGGTTCAGGTGACATTTTTGCAGAGTTAAGTGCCTCCTGGTTTATTCTGGGCTAGCACTAAGTGCCTAGTGTAGGAAAGCTATGGCTGCTGCTCAGGACTTCACTAGTAGTGACAGGATGGCCTATCCGGCACCAGACTGGCGTATTAAAGGCAATAATAAACAGAAAGTAACTCTCTTTGGTCTCATGCTTCATGTGTATCTGAGTGAGATTAGGAAAATCATATAAATGCTGGCATGACGGACCTGCAAGTAAGAATCTCTAACCAAGCTGGTGTTTATTTCCAGCGATGCTGCGTTGGACTGTATGAAAGGCAGATCTTGGTAAACACTGTTCCTTAGTGCAGCTGACAAAATTTTATATACAGTGCTCCTGGGAGATGACTGTAGAGTTTAAAATTTTACTATTTTATGATCAAATTACTTAGCACCCGTTCACTATAGCGCCTTACAAAGAGGATTCCAAATGGCTGCGGACAGAGACACTCCACAGTCTCTGCTTATAAAGCGCGGAGGCACTGTTAGCTCAGGGTGTAGAGGTATAAATGCACAGCAGACTCGCCACACAAGCAGCAACTGGGAGATCATCTATTGTGCTCTATTAATTCCTTTGTGACCACTCTCCTCTGCCTGGGGCTTTCTCATCTGCACACTCTGCATTACTTATGGACTGCCAGGCCAAATCTCCAAAGACATCTGAGAAAGCACGACAGGTTCACTTTCAATGTTCATCAATGCTGGTTTGCCCTCCAAAACAGACAGTAGCCCCTGGAAATTGGGGTGAAGCCATATGCGCCTTTCGCTTTGCTCTTTGGGAAGCCATTCCTTTACTACAGAGATCAAACCAGGAGATTGCCAAGTCATTTACTGAGACAGCGCATCTTCCTTCAGAAATGTGCAGTTAATTTTAATAGCTCACTTATTTAATATGCTGGGGTATAGCTAATACCGTCTATTATGTGTAATGAACTAAACTGGAACACCTCTGTCACTTGAGGGTGCTACAACTGCAAGGGGGGTTTCAGAAGTTCTCGATCTGTCAGTGGCAACCGTAGGTCAGGTGTCTTCAGCCAAGATAAAAGCTTTGTTTGCTTAACAAGATCGAATTTTCCTCAAAGAAATAATTGAAACAATAGGAGAATCACCCAAACCTGTGCCAAGCATTAGCAGACGAGCTGTTTTGAAATCGATCCGTTTGGAAAGGAAGTAATGTGCAGATTGGTCAAGGTAATGATGGTATTGGATGATAAAGTAGAAGCAGGGGTGGAGAAAGCTTGTGAGGGATATAGTGTCACCTAAAAGCTTTGCAGAAGTGCTTTTATTACCCTGAATCAGCTTGGCTTTGCACTGACACTTAGCTGTTTGCATGGAATTATACCTGCTTCTGAGATAAATACATTTGGCAGTGAACTCTTAACCCCTCTTTCGCAGGCCCCTTCTGAGTAGTAGCCATGGAGAACGAGATGCCTTCAATTTTTCTGAACACAAGAGTTAGACAAAATGGGGTGCAAAACTATGGTACATAATTTTCTAGTGAGCGGAACGCTTCAGGAAAATTACAGTCATTATTGAATGTAATGAAACCTGACAAATTAGAGTTTCATAGGCCCTCCTTGAGATTAGAGCGATCCATTAAACATGCTCTCTGACTGCTAAATGGCATTGTCCCATTTCACCATAAGAACTTGAGAAATCCTGAGGTAACTCTGGCTAACAGCTGATTGAAAGCACCCAATCAAGAGCTCTTTAAAGTAAGAGGAAAAATTATCCTGATTAACATTATTTCCAAGAAGGTACTCTCCGAGTAGGCTGTAAATTGTGTTAGAAGCATTTGGGTATTGCAGGGAAGACCGAATTTGACACTTGAAGTGCCCACAAAGTAATGCACAAAGTGGAGTGATCAAGGGAAGAACATTTTGTTGATTGTGGTGGGAAAATTGAATTACTCTCAGTTGCACAGCTATTCAGAACATGTACATTAAAGTGAATGATACTCAGTTTAAAAGAAGAGCAAGCAAATATGAAGAGCAGAAAAAGCCCCTTTCCCAAATCCTTCTTGCCTCATGATTTACATCTTAAGAATGTTTTCACAGGGAATAGCATAGCATGCTGGTCATGAATACCTCATCCATTATGCTAAGACATCCCAGTGATGCAAACTAAATCAATACAACAGAATTCCTTAAAATAATTGCTTTTTTTCTTGAATGATTGTGCATTAAAAGCAACCTTTAAATGATGGCCATTAGCACTTGAGACCTGGTCACTGGCGCTGACTGAGATGGATCTGTGTGATAGTTAGGGCTGGTACAATCCTTCTGAATTGCACAACAGAGTCAATGAGAGCGCATGTAAGTCACCAGTATGGGATAGAGGGTCTTTATGCTGTGGAAGAGGTAGAACATGGATATACTCTAATGCCCGGTCCTTCTGGGCACTAAGACCACCTTGGACAGTTTTTATAGGCTTTAGCAAAAGAGAGAGTGCAGTGGCTGTTGGTGAGCTTAGTAGCATTCCAGCAATAGGTGAGTCTTTCCATCAGTAAACTGTCTAAAAATGCCAACCCCACATCTAAAGTAAATAGCGTATGTGCACAAGAGCGATGCAACTGCAGTTTGGTTTTGCTTGCTCTGTCTCTTGGTCTCGCCCATCACCTGTCCCACATCCCAGTTTGGGAGGTGCTATACAGTGCTAGGCACAGCCTGCAGCGTCTTTCTGAAGCTTCCAGTGCAATGATGCATGGCACTGAAATGCAGTAGAAATTAAAATCTGGAATAAGGGCAGGCATTAATAGATATTTCTGTAGTGCTGAGGCAAAGGTTTAAATGAAATTCTAAATGTCAAATTAAAAGACCCACATGATTACAATTAAATGGTAGGAGATGTCTAGTCTGGTAATATCATCTAATTTCCTGACATCCTCAATGACTAAAGCTGATCCAGAAGACTGATTTGTGTTATTTTTCCAAGATCACTCATTAGAAATGGCTCAGTTAGTGGTGCTTTGGGTGGTATTTCAGCCAGAGCAATGGGCACTGGTATAGTGGTAGAATGCCATCGTGACACATAAAGAAGAGTTGAAGCAATAAGCATTGAAAGGTTGGAAAGGAAAACAAGCACTTGAAATACAAATAAGATTCCCATAATCTTACCTCTGCCTAGAAGAAGGAGTCTGTCAGCATGGCTGATGTGGTGAAGAGCAGAACATGATGAACGCAAACACAATCCCAGAGAAGTTAGGGTTATTTCCCCCTAATCTAACTGCTTACAAGCCTTTACAGTGCCCATCCCTGTAACATCTGAGCTATATTTGACATTGTTGTTCAGGGCTGGCAGCTCATGTCTGCTGTCAAGAGCAGATCTTTCAGGAAGATCTCTGTTGGCTATGATGTAGCTTATACATAAAAATATTTACGGTAGCTGCTTACATCTATCTTCTTCCCAAAGATAAAGCACTTGAGTGCACACTGAATCCCTGCTACTTTCTCATTGCCCTGACATTCATTATAAACTGAGAAGCCAAGTTTTTTAAAAGCTATTTAGGTGTTTTGTGCTGTAACTTTCTCTAATAGATATATTCCTATTGATTGCAATGAAACACACAGAGTAGAACAGAACAGATCAATTGAAAAGTAAAGTTAAGACAGCAAGTACACTTCTTTTCCACTTACCTTAATGGAAACAGTTACGGCTGGATCTATCCCAGGTGTAATGCTGCTGAAGTCAATGGAGTTGTACCAGTGATGAATTTGGCTCCTAGTGTTTTGTTTTGACCTTTTCAGAAGGTTGCTCTGCAGGAGCGAAACTATTAAACACAGCCAGCGATACCTTAAGTTGAAGTACAGAAAAGGCAAAGCTAGAGTGCATAGCACCTTTTTCATTAAGGAAGAGGCCTGACTTTTATAGAGTGAGGACGAAACAATTGATTCCAGATAAGTGCTAAACTTAGTTTCAGGTTTCCCTGGTGAATAACAATCCCAGGTTGGCCTGAGACTTGGACATCTCTGTGTTCAGGCACAGCTATCTGGAAGGGGCTGTGTGGTCTTTCTGTCCACCTGGGCATTGCGATGGTTTTGTGTTGGATGTCGGTTCTTGCAGATATGCTATTTGCCCACTCACCAAAGATCCATGTAAGCGGGTGGAACATACTAACGATTCAAGTGTCCTGAAGTTGCCTGGCAGTGCTCTGTGGGATGACCTTTATTAGCAGGTATTTTTGGACTTTAGTAGACAACACAGATTATTCACACACTGCGATTGTCTCAGGAAGGCAGGGAATTAGCATGATGGCTTTGGAGTATTTTCAGCCTCAAACCGCTATTTTACACCACTGGATGCACTCATCCAGGCTAAGAGACAGCAGCGTGTCCTGAGGCCACTGGCAGGCAGCAGTGCAACTGAGAAGTGGCCCTCGGTATTGGCACCCTCTCCCTCCCGCTCCAATGGCCTTTCATTTGCCAGTGAAACTTCCAATGATGCTACACACGATGGGGACAGAGGCTTTGCTAACGAGGAGGAAGAAAGAGAGAAAAGCTCTGGGAGCTGCAGGAGAGGGTGGCCAGAGATGTGCCACACCGATGCACCACCTTGACCCAGAGGCATTGCTGGACGGGCACGCCTGGAGTGGCTGTCTGTGTGCTCCTACCCCTCTTCTCATGGTTTCTGTTTCCATGTCCAGGCTTCCCCATCCCTTTCCTTCCTCCTGTCCTCCCCAACAAGCCTCGTCCCTGGCTGTGTTTAAGAAATTATTGGCACCAGCGTGACACTTGCAGACTGTCGGTCTGCTTGTGTGGGGTGCTGCTGTCCTCAGACTTTTTTTGGAGGTCAGCGTCTCATCCCTCGCTGCCTGGCTCAAACGGAGCAGGGCCTCCCCTTCCCCTTAGCTACTTGTATAACACACACACTGATTTGCCACAACTCCTCATTTTCCTGGTGGGGGAGAAACAGGTCTAAAGATTCCTCAAGTCACTGACACCTACTTACCATCCTCTGTGTGTAGGTGAGGCAAGAGGATTTCAACATTCAGAATAAGATAGAAGACTCTTCATGTTAATGGAAAGCTTTATTTATCATGTTGTTCATTGTTTTCCCGCTAAACGTTGGGCTTTCTTTCGAAGTCAAATACAACCTGAAATTCTTCATCTGGCCTATTCCTTGCAGCTTGTAATTCCTTCATTAGGTGAGACTTGGGTCCCTGTCCCAGCAGAGGTTTCAGAGCGGGAGGCCATGGAGCAGTCTCCCGCAGCAAGGGCTTCCTTACTTTTGTGGAGTCTACTGAACTGTGGTTACTAGTTTATTCTGAAGTGTTACCATAAATAATTAAAGCTAAACTGTGCTTGTTAAATAAATGAGGAATGCACGTGTTCAGATGCATTATCTATGCTTTAATTGCACTCATTTGTTGAGGCCCTCCTCCCGTAAGGAAGCAGGAGCCTTCTCCCTGAACAGAGGGGAGGGCTGCAGGACTCAGGCTGAGGTGCTGGGCCCTTGCTTGTTTGACCAAGAATTTTTAAAACGCATTTTTAGCATAGTGGTGAACGTCATCCACTGCGGTGAGATTATGTTTCTGGAGGCAGGTGCCATCCTTTCGCTGCAAGCTTTAAAAATGTGTCATGGGGTGACGCCTTTTCAGAGGTAGCTTCTTGCCTCCAGGCTGCTGTTGAGCGTGTGCGGGACAAGCAGGTGAAGCCCGGCGGGTCTGGCGTTTACAGCCACCTCGGTTTGTGCTGAGCACTTCGCAGGGCATGCTGCCCGCGTGTTCCCGTTAGCCTCCCCGTGCTGCTTCCTCCACATGTCTCTCACATTGTTTTAAATTCTCCGGGATTGAGAGCAACCCTGAGGAGAAGGGTTTGGGGGTGTTGATTGATGAGAAGCTTAACTTGACCCAGCGATGTGCACTCACAGCCCAAAAGGCCAACCATATCCACATCCTGGGCTGCATCAAAAGAAGCGTGGCCAGCAGGGTGAGGGAGGTGATTCTGCCCCTCTGCTCTGCTCTGGTGAGACCCCACCTGGAGTTCTGAGATCCCCAGCTTAAGAAGGACATGGACCCGTTGGAGCAAGTCCAGTGGAGGGCCACAAAGATGATCAGAGGGCTGGAGTACCTCTCCTGTGAGGACAGGCTGAGAGAGCTGGGGTTGTTCAGCCTGGAGAAGAGAAGGCTCCGGGGAGACCTTATAGTGGCCTTCCAGTACCTGAAGGGCGCATACAGCAAAGATGGGCAGGGACTCTTTATCAGGGCACATAGTGATAGGACGAGGGGTAATGGATTTGAACAGAAAGAGGGTAGATTTAGATATTAGGAAGAAATTCTTTATTGTGAGGGAGACACTGGAAGAGGTTGCCCGGAGAAGTTGTGGATGCCCCATCCCTGGAGGTGCTCAAGGCCAGGCTGGATGGGGCTTTGAGCAGCCTGGTCTAGTGGGAGGTGTCCCTGCCCAGGGCAGGGGGTTGGAACCAGGTGATCCTTAAGGTCCCTTCCAACCCAAACCATTCTAGGATTCTATGGTTCCTGCAGTCTTCTCATGTGCTTTTAGTCCTTCTGTGCTTACTTAACATATCCATGCCAATGCACATGCAGTATATGACCTAGTCAGGTCCCAGTAAGCTGCTGTTGCGCAGCTGTAAGCACATGGGGCCCCTTGGGGTTCACTGATCTGTGGGCTGTAGCATCCCTTTCAAAAAGCGATCGAACTTCATCTTAAAACTGATTTTGAAACTAATTGCTGCATGGAGTCTCACAGCCATCCTGATTAGTGATTTAAAACTTCTGGACTCAGTAACTCTATCTTCATTAGGAAGATCTGTTTTTATAATAATCGTCTCTAAAGAGGACCTGGGGGATTATTAAGAGATGGCATTCATTGTCAGTAAAAATACCATGAAGAAATTTCCTAGACAAATGCTGATGTTCTGGATGATGTAAATGTTTTTCCACAAGAAAACAGAATTTTGTTTTAAAAGCATAATTATATTAATAATTATCTTGAAAGCTAAATTGGATTTTAAGGCTTTGCCTGTGATTCAGGGCTTGGTCAGTGATTTCCAGGTGGTTGACACCTGCAGAGCTGAGCAGCTGGGAAAGGCAAAGGCTGATTGCTTAGGGAAAAAACCCAAGAAAAACCAACAGAAAAAAGGGTGAGAAAGAAGAGAAGTAGTAGTGTCATTGGTGAGGAAAGGCTTTGGTAGGATCTGACATTTAGGAAGCAGGTTGGGAGAAGTGAACTCATGCAGCAGAAACCAACTTCTGAGGGCTGAATGCTAGGAGAATATGGTAGATGGGGAACATGAGATTTTTGGTTTTTTGTGTTTGGTTGTTGTTTTTTTTTTTTAATTAGGGTTACGAGAGTGGCTAGTAGGTACAAGATCTGCTAGAAGACCACGTGATGGTTCAGTAACTAGCAAGAGGACTTGCTGGTGGCAGGAGTGAGCCTGGTAGGTGGAGGTGTGGAAGGGCTGCCCTGACTTAGGAAGAGATGGACAGAGCAAGATGATGAGCAAAAGGAGGTGGTGGTTGCTAAACTTCAGAGGGTTTTCTAACTCTATAGAAACCAGTTTTGTTGTAAATCAAAAGCAAGAACAATACACTGGCACAAGGCAGCTGTGAGATCAGAGTCAAGTGTCCATCTCTGCAGTCACCAAAAGAACATAGGTGTCCCTAGATACTTCTCACAGCATCTGAAATGGTTTTTCTGAGGCTTCTGTCTTCATTGAGGACGTGGTTATAGAGCAAGAGGGAATGAATAGATTTGTTGGGGTTTTGTTGTGTGGTGTTTTTTTTCTATACCTCAGCTTTGCCTTCTTGATGTATATTTTGGTTATTGTGGCTTCTGAGGCTTTTTTGGTTAGTGTTTTATTTCTTAAGCAGAGTGCCTGTGAATGGTCCAGAATCTCACGTCCACAGCTGCAGAAAATAATATTTTAGTGAAAAGGAGCGGGAAAGGGCATTTTCTCTGGGGAGATAAGTTTGTGAATGATTGTTTGTATCTGCATCTAGAAGAAAGGAAATGAATATTTCTTAGGGCAGCTGAGAGTTGGTCGTGAGGAGAAGGAAGCCATTATTAATTAATCATCAATTATTATTTTAATATTTATGTGCACTGTGTGACTGGTGCCCCACAGGGAAAGAGGATCATCTCTCTGCTTGAGGAGCCTACATTCTAAATTTAACTGTGGTGAGGGCTGCTCATGGCAGATGATGTGTTTTCATCATTCCCTGCTCTGCCTCAGCTTTTCAGTTGAATCCTGTTTTAATTCCCCATCCCCGACAGAGGGGAGCCTGTGCTAAGCAGGAATTGCGAGTTCAGAGTCTAAAAGAGCACAATCAATGCAGTAAACAGAGAGGCAGGATTAGAGGTCTGATCTCAGAGCTGTATCTTGCAATCCTTACCCAGAATTGCAATAATGTAAATAAAACTTTTCCAAGAACAAAGAGTGCGGGATTTGCTGCCAATTTGGAAAGACCTGCCCATCCTGGGCCCTCAGGCTGGCTTCCAAGTGAAGTTGTGGGTTGGTTTTTTAGTCAAAGTCTTTAAATTGACACACTTAACGGTGAGACCTGGCCTGCATGGGACTGGTGGCAGAAATACTGGGATGTTTCTCGTATGGATGTTTGCCCTGACCTTACCTCTTGCTGAAGTCCCGTTCCTGTTTTTGTACTTTGAAGCAGTTGTTTCTAGATGCTCTTCCTGTACCTGATACTGTGCTCAGCTGGCGGCGGTCAGCAGGGTAATGAACTCTGATGGATGTATTCTCATAAAACCCATCTATTTAGTTCCTCGTAATTAGCTCATACATCACAGGGGTTGTATTGTAAGGAGGTAGTTCTGCGAAGTGTCAAACTGAACTCTTTGCTTCAAAGAATATGTATACATGGCAGCCCACTTGAAGTGGAATGTATTTGAAAGGGCAACTGAAAATATGTAATACCGAGAAAAACCAATGTTTATGTAAAGTACCTCTCATTGTCAAAGCATGGTGGAGTGGCTAGAACAGAAAATGGGAGCCACACAATCTAAAGGTCTATTTTTGGCTCCAGCATATCTGTACTGAACTCAAATTAATTGTAGCTAAATACAGAAATCTCTCCTTAAATAGGATTTTTGATCCACTTTCAGAACTCTCTAACAAGGATGTGCTATTTTGTTTTTCTAGGGGATGATCTAAAAGCATGGCAGGAAGTTGCTACCTTCTGTATTAATGTATGCAAGATTTTTCCATAAGCATCTGAGTTAACATCAGACAAGTTAAGGACGACTTCTGTGCTGGGAGGGATGAATCTGTGTAAATCTATAGCTATTGCCAGATGCATGATCAGAAATCTGTTGGCTTCACTGAAATTTTGCATAGATATTTTCCCCTGTCAGGTGACCTATTTAAATAGAAGAAATACAGTATAACAGTCTTGCAGAGGTTTCTGGGCAGAGAATCCCTCTTCTGCACTGTAGAAGCCCAGGACAAAAATACAAGTTTTCATTTATTGGTGCATTTTCCTTTATTTAACTAAAAAATAATATTTTGAATGTGACTTTTGCTTGTTAAGAAAACATTCTTGAAGAAGCCTGACCAAACCAGTCATTGCCTCCAGGGGCATGCCTGTGTGGTGCTCTGTAAAGACCTAGCACTATGTGAAGGTATCCCAGGGAACTCCAGAGGAGCTCCCTCAAAGAAGTTCAGCCACCCGGACCGTGAGTTTCCCTTTGTGCTGCTGTGGGACATTGCGTACCGGACGTGCCGTAGTTCAGCTGTCCCTACACTGTACGGTGCAGGGGGTAGCACATACATCGATGCTTAGAGGTCAGCACACAGGGGGACGCTGTGATTCCCCCCTGTTTCAGCTAGCTTCCAAATCCAGATGATTGCTCATAGATACTCCCAAGAGTGGAGTCTGGCTAATAGTTACGGAGAAGAAACACTCTGAACATACAGGAAATGGACTCTGCAGAGACATGATTTGGCAGTGGTTTCATCCTCTGGACTGGCTCGTTCCTCCATCGCGCTGAGCATGCTGTCTCGGTCTGCGCAGCGCTGGGCACGTCCCCTTTGGTGGTCGGTACCTCCTAGGAGGAGGACCTAAGCCAACACTTGCAATGCACAGTCCTGAAATAATTCACGGAAGAGATTGTATAACAGGGTGTATTACCGTCTTGTCCATCCGAGTTAGAAATTAAAAGCAGAGTTATCAGAGGAGAGGGAGACGCCAATTTGGTTGTCTGTGTCGCTATCTCCCATAAGAGCGGGGTGTTGCAGGACTAACAGCAGCCATACTGGCTTGTGTGATGGATGAGGGACAAATATACTAATGATCATGCTCATTTCTGTGCAGGACGTGGCCCCTCGGCAGGACAAGCATCTTGTAAGATGGATATCCCACTATAACTGCCCTCTCCTCTCGGTGGGCAGAGACAGGCAAACCTTTAGGCAGTGCTTTAAGATAACACTTTTGAAAGTACCCGAAGGCTTTAGCAATACTAACTTCACTGAAAGTCAATTAAAAGTCAGTGAGACTTGGGCTCTTAAATCTTCCCAGCGCTTTTCTTACAAGTCACCATCAGTACTTGGAAATCTAATCTATTGGCTATGCCTCCATTGCACCATCCATCTGAGGATCTCTAATCAAAGCTGTAAATATCTATAAATCTGTAATACCTTATGAATTCTCTATATTGACTAGAGTTTTGGGATGTTTACTGTATGAGTTTATTGATTTAGGTTAATAGGAAAAACAACCCAGTCAGTAATAAAAGCTGACGATAAATCACTCTTCCAGGAGCGCCTTTTGGGCGGGTGACAGGCAGCGCGAGGATGGAGGGATTCTGCAGGCAAAGGCCAGCAGGTCGGGGTCAGCGGCTTGTGTAGCTGGTCCTTCCCTCACCATGGCGAGGGAGACATGCTTAGGAGAGAGCAGGGTCTCCTCAGGAGCTTGTGGACGACTCAGCCATAGGCACGTTGCCATCGGGTGGCATACGCGTGCCCACTCTTCTTCATCTGGCTGTGAAGTAAGATCTTGGCTTTATGGGGACTGTTGTTATGGCTGTCACCAGCCTCTGACAGAAGTCCAGCAGAGTTCTCGCACTCGGTTAGATAAACAGGGCTCGTGCTTGGGGTGCTGCTTCTCAGGGCTGCCTCTCATGGTGGCAGCAGCTGCAGGATTGCGCCCTGGGAAGAGGGAATGTGATGCCTCTCACGCGAGGAAGGTGCAATCAGAACAGCAGAGGAATCACTCGCTGCAGCACGCTTCACCTATGTCCCGTGCTTGTGGAGGAAAACTGCTGTAGGTTATCCCATCCAGCAGCTGGTATGGATCTGAACTGTTTTGCCTGAAGCCGTTCTGTAAACTGCAGGGAAAAGTATTAGTGATCCGCAGGAAAAGCCAGGCTGCCTGATGTGGATGTAACATTAGGCTTAGCTGCAAGACCGGGAGCAGTAGAATTTGTAACTGGAGTATGTTTTTTCTAGTCAAGATCCTTGGGATATTAACTCACATTTTTCTAACTCAGTCTTTTGTCCTTGTGGTTTATAAAGCAGAAGAGCTTTTTTGCCCTGTTAATTTCCTGAAGCACAGTGTATTGCTTTCTTGTTTTAAATAAAGCTCCTGCTCTATTTTTGAATAACATAATGAGTGAAAAATGACTTTATCCATCCTGGTGGCAGGACAGCAGTTTGTTACACTGCCAGCTGGAGGACCTGGATCAGAAACAAATTTGGGTTCCCAGGCTCCGTGCCAGAAGAGCTGAGACATATTTTTGAGGTGATGTACTCGGACTCTAGGGGGAGATTGTTGACTGAACTGAGCTGCTTTCAAAAACATCCTGCCAGCTGAGCCGCAAAACACTGCTGGTCTTTGCCTCAAAATGGACAGGTCTCCTGTCCTGCACTCTGCACGGCACAGTTGGGAAGTGCCCCCAGGAGCTGGAAGTGCAGGTGAAGAATTCAGGTTACTTTTAAGCAGATACTAAGTTCCTGCATGTATGTTCACCCTTATTTATCAGTTATTATTATTATTGCATCCACCCAAGCACAAAGAAGTCATGTATAACGATGGTTGTTGGAGGGGGGGTTGCCCTTTTCACATGGGGCCAGAGCTGAAACTTGAGTACAAGATGATGCAAGGCCGTCGCTTCCCATATCACCACCCCGGACTCAACCTGTCCCCACGCCACTCTTCGAAAGCACTCTCTCTCTGTCCCTTCCCCATAGTCCTTCCCACCATGTTCCTCGGTCCTTCCTTGTCTCCCAGGCCATTTCCACCTTGGCCGTGCTCCTGCTGTCCTAGGCAGGCGCCAGGTGTAAGCCAGAGGCTGCGACTTGTGCTGGAGCATCCCTGAGGAGTTTGGTGACTCGGAAGCTGCAGCTTCCTTAAAGGACTGAACCTGCACAGGGCCTGGTCCGTTACGGATTGGGTCTGTGTGAGGCAGCAGCCTCCAGCTGCTGATCTTCCCGTGGATAAAGGTACTGTCAGCTGGAATGATCTGCTTACACATTTTGTATGGACATATTAAGTGCTTGGAAAAGCTCCAGGTACTTCAAGTCAGACTGTAAAGGGAAAACTAGAGAGTGAGACTACAAGTGAAAGCATGTTGTTAGGACCATTGTATTGAAAAAGAACACCCTTTTCTCCTACCTGGGTAGACACAATATTGATAATTATGACCGTATTATTAGAAGTTCATTGATAGGTATGTTTATCTCTTATGCTTTATTGTTTTGTATTGTGTATTATTGTTTATGTATACCTGTAGTTACTTCAAAGAAATACAGAATTAAGTGTATTAGTAGCACTTTCTGAACAGTAGAAAGGCACAATAAAATCAAGAGAAGTCTGCATAGACGTGAGTCACATGTCCTAGATAGACAAAAATACATTATCATAATACAAGAAATAGGGGTTTCAAGCAAAGCTATCAGGTGGCAGGTTAAAGCAAAGGAAGAGGTTTTTTCTCACAGTCAATAGTTAAAAGATGGAACTCCTTGCTACAGGCTGCTGTTGATGCTAAAGCTTACATGAAGCTTTTTTAGACAAGTTGATAGAAGAAAAAGTATCTTTAGGTTTATAGCATAGCACAGCATCTGACTGCATCTTCAGCTGATGCTTTTAAGCAGTGGGTCTCTGGAAGTACAGGAGAACACTGCAGAGCATCACTGTGGTGCATTTGCCTGGCTCTTCCGTAGGACGTGTCTGGAACCAGGAGGTAGGCGAGAGGAGCTTTTGCCTGACTGGCATCTTCAACTCTTACAGTAAAAGTGAAATGGTGTTATGTGACAGGGACGTAAAGGGAGCAATAAAGGTAGGGGGTTGGATGCTGATGTACTTAGCGCTGGCATAGATCCAAGGGTGCAATCAAATGGTGCACGAGAGCCATGGTGCATGAGAGCAGCTCCAGCCCACCTCCCCAAGGACTCTGCAGGCACCAGTATCACACTTCCCACTCAGTAAGGCAAGCACAGGCAGAAATTTCCATCTGGCCACTTTCAAGGTCTCATTCCATCTGCCTGACCTATGAAAGAAGAAATGGTGCTCAAGCGGAACCCGTTAACTTCAGCAAGGACCCCCTTCGGCTACTTGACAGCTAAAGCCCCAGCCTTGAAGAGGCTTGTGCTCATAGAGTTCCTTGCACATGTGTGCTCACTCACTCCCAGAGATCAGCTGCTTGACAGGGGCTGTTCTGCAAGTCCAGACGGGTTCGTGGACACCAAGTCAGCGTGTGCAGGTGCGTTAGGAGAGCCATCAACAAAATCCAGTAAAAGTATGCAGCCTTTCTCCAAATCCAGTGGTGTGCACCTAAGTGGGCAAATTTGCCTTATGATCCTCTAACAACTTTGAACTTTGCTGATAAATATTTTGACACAGAGACAGTTGCTCTTCCTTTGCTTGCTCAGTACCTTATACCACAGGAACCTTGGTCCATAGCTAGGGAGCACGTGCCAGGATTACCTTCCCGGAGCACCTCGTGTGCCAGGGACCCTCCCCGCACTGGATTTGTGGGGATTCTCCAGACAGAGAGCATCTCTAGGCGCAGTTACAGTCCCACACTTCACATGTGAGTGCAGCATGTCTCTGGCTCCCTAAATCTGACGGGTGTGATGAGAATCCAGAGTCAACCATAGCTGTGGACAAGGAGCATGTCAGAGCAGCACTCTGGCAGAAGAGCAAGTACTAAGTTACTGCTGGCAGTGCTTGTTCAAGCCCATTAGTTTTGCCTTCCCCGCTATTGCAGAAGTTGTGACAATAGACAGAAATAAGTGAAAGTGAAGGTGATACATGTATTCTCTGGCCTCATCTCGCCAGTGCTTTCTCACTCTGCAAAGCTGTGCTCTTCCACTGTCTACCTTCCTTTGAGTTGAGTATGTGATTTTTTTTGCTTTGTGAACATCTGAATTTGCGGATTTCTGATAAGAAGTGTCTACGCTTTGTGTAATGGTATGACCAAAGCACAGAGGAGCCTTCCTGACGGATGAGCACACACTGGGGTCTTGAGAGCCATGAGATGATGTGGTTTGGAGAGCTGAGAGGAAGGAGTAGCAGGAGTAATTTTCCGGTAGAGGTATCAGCTGCACATGGCTTTGGGTCGGGCCGAGTTTGCCCTGGAACCCAGCATGATCCAGCTGCCTTCACCTCGCGGCATCAGCTGCCCCCAGAGTGGTGGTGAGGAGCACCCGGGGTGGTGGTGCTGGCTGTGCGCCCTACCCATGGCACGGGAGTCTCCCCTGAGTTTTCTGGGACTGGTGTCTCAGGACTGCCCAGGTGGCCTCTAAGGTCAAAGCCATCTGGGGTTTATGTCCTGGTTTGAGGTAGAACAGAACCGGTTTTCTTTTCAAGAATTTTACTTTTCAGTTAAGTCTTTTCTAACTAACTGCGCTTTCTGAAATTAACAGCATATTTTTTTCATGCTGTGTCCGCTTCAAGAGTGGTAACGCCTGATGTTTGTAGTTAATACCAAGGGATGGTATGCAGAGAGGCTCCTGCTGGTACTTATTGCTGTAACAACCAGTGTCAGCTCACTTTGCTACGTGCCCCGTTGGAGGCAGAAGAGCACAGAGGGGTCGCACCTGTGGGGAGGAGCGGACAGGACAGGTGACCCAAAACCAACCAACTGTTCCATCCCATGGGCATCGTGCTCAGTATAAAAGCTGAGGGATCAAAGGAGTCAGGCTCTTTCTTCAGTGGCCGGTGTCCAAGGAGCACCCTGTCTGTTTGTCTGCCTTTGATCCCGATCTGGGCGTTCCTGAATGCAGATCTGGAATCCAGGTGCCATCTGTTGCTGAGTCCAGTCTGGGACTTTCCCAGTGTGTGATCATCATCCTGGGGGCTTGATGCTAGTTTTGTATATATTGTATATATTTCATAATTTTCGGTTTTATTTTCAACCCATAAGTCTCTCTCCCTTATTCTCTCTCCCTTCTCTTTTGGGGAAGGCAGAGGGGGTGAAAGAGAGCATCTGTCATTGGTTTGGTGGCCAGCCCAGCCCAGCCCAGGACAGACACCCTCAACAAGAAGAGTGGCATTGACCAGTCAAGAGCTTCATTACCAGTTGCAGCCAAGTGCCCGCTTTGTTGCAGGCAGTTAAAAGCTGTACCATCAGTTTGTTTGCTCACCCTCCCCCAGATTTTGGCATTCCTCTGATTTTGTAGCCAAGTGTATGTTGTTTTTATTTGGACTAAATCATGCCTTGGGGCAAAACTGACATCACTGCTGGGCCTCATTAGGGAGATGAGGGGCAGGGTGTGGGGAGCCCGGCTGCAGGAAGCTCCTGGGTTTCCCACCGCTGAACTGGAAGGTGAACTCCACTCGCCAGACAGGTTAGTGGGGTCCGCCGTGTGACGGGGTTTCAAAGCAGCCCTTTGCCAACACCCTTCAGCTACGAGAGGCTCGGGAATCTTGTCAGGTGGAGAGCTTTTGATAAGTTAAGACTTGCATGCTGTGTGGTGTAGGCTGCTCTCTCGCTGACTGGGGTTTGTCGGGGGGTTTGTGTGTTTTTTTAATCATTGTTTTAAAGAGCAGCACTAACAGGGGAACAGGGTGCGTCTCTGGTAAATTCAGAATCGTGGATGTAAAAAAATGAAGACTAATCCCATGGTTGTCAGTAGGTGGTAAAGTCCTTTTCTTCAAGTAGCGCACAAGTTCTTACTCTGCTTAGTTACAGTGTTTCCAGCTTGGAAGAGAGTGATTAGTGAAAATTGCAATGATTATTTCATTTGCAAACTTCCTTTGCTAGCCCCTTTTTTTTCTTGTGTTCAGCTATCACTATGATGTTGCCTTACGTCTCACACACTTTACCTTGTTTTATACCATACACAGCAACTGGACTTTAGCTATGTAATTCCTGGCTTTCCCTTTAATCTAGTTGTTTCCGACCTTTGGAGTTGGGTTGTGTAACCAGAGGTGCGAGTACCGTTTTTCCGCTGAGGATCAGACACATGTCATACAAGACAGTGTCTTTAATGTCACTTTGTAGTCGCTAGCTCAACATGCAATGAGTTACTAAAGTTAACTTGTAAATATGGCGAGCAATTTATCTTCCAAAGAGAAGTTTGAAGAGAGCCAGTGCCGGTTCCAACCCCCCCAGCAGCAAACGCCACCACATTGAACTGTGACCTCTCTCATATTTCACGCTAAACAGGATAACAAAAGTATTCTTGGAAATGGTCTGTTTCTAAACATATCAGAAGCCTGTTTGGTCCAGCACCCGAAAAAAAGAAGGTGTGTTTTTAAAAAATCCTCTGTTTTCATTTTGTGACATATCAGAGATGTTCACAGAAGTGTCAATAAGTGCAGGTGCTGGAGATGGGCTGCTTCTCATCAAACGTGCGCGTGCCATTGCCTTCTTACGTCTTTAGACCTGGCCTTCATTTTGAGGTCAGACTTTAATTTCTGAAGAATGTAATTTAAAGCTATTTATAGTGCTCCGTGATTACCTGCAACTACTGATGTAAAAGGTTTGGCAACAGAGAAATAAATACGGAGCAGCTGCAGCTGTTTTAACTCTGCTAGAGGTAGTAAAAAAGATGGCCTAAACATCTGAGCAAGTTTAACAAGGGGGCAGAAGCAAGCGAAGTGTCTATTTGATTGCAAAAAGTTTCACAGTGAGAAGCTGACAATACAGGAGGCTCTGGATCCCTGTATTTAAAGTTTACTTTGCCGTTTGTCTTGAGTGGGGCCAGTGTTGTAGTGAATAATTTATAGGCAGGATGAATGAGCTCATTAGTCACCTTTTCACAGCTTAAATGAGTACTGCGGTTGTCATTACATGGGCCTTCTGTTCAACGGGGTGGCAAAAGGAGGGCTCGCTGGCTGGCTTGTGACAGGAGAGCCCGTGGCTGGCCTTTGTCTTCTACTGAACGACCCCCTCTGCTGCCCAGTGCTGGCCCAGTAACCTGCAGGGGTTTTCTCCAGTGACAGCTCTTTTTTTGGTTAGATGTGATGTTTTATTTACTATTTTGTTGTTTTCATGTTGTATTTCTTTTTTCCATTGTGGAAAAAAATACTGAAGATTATGTGACAAGTGATGTGGACGTAAGTAAAACTCTCTACCTGCCCACAAGCAATAAAAGTGACTTTTCTCCTCAAACGTGCTTCAAAATTTTGCTAAAGCCATAGCATTTTTTTTTTGTCCTTGAAGTGCTTATGGAAGTGCTAAATTGTGCTGGGACTAGATGAACCTTAGAAGGAGGCTTAAGTATCAGTGTTTACAGGACTGCAGATTTAAAGAAAAAAAAAGTAATTCCCTAGATTATTTTGTAGTGCTTTGGCTGCCGAGACCCACTCCATCCTTGTGGCATCCTTGTGAGAAACCCGTGGAATGAGAAGTTTGCCTGCAAAGAATCCGTGAGGTGTCGGATGCGCCGTACCCCCCAGGTGACTGCAGCTGTTAACTGAAGCTACCTGTTGCCAAAAAGACTGGAGCAGTGCCAGGAGTCCTGGCATAAATTAATTCCCCAGTGAATAAGTCAGCCTGTAATCATAACGAACTTTTGTCACAAAAGCCACTCGCAGGGAAACCCACCTCACAGGACATGAATGTGGCAGCCAGGGCCGGCGGGGGGGCACTCCCTGGCTGTAGCTGGCAGCAGAAGTTGCTGCTGGGATGCAGGTAATTTAGTTGTGCTTTATTTCTGCGCCAGGTTTCCTCCTTCCTTCCCAAATTTTGCTTATCTGCTCTGCCTGGTGGCTGCTCTCTGGTTCAGCCGTGGAGCCTGCCTCGCCCCTGGCTGCGGAGGGGAGCACAGGACACCGCAGAAGCTGTCTGCGATGCTACTGACTCTTTTTAGTCCTTCCACTGCAGTTTTTCATTGCTTTCCATTCCTTGCTCCCTGATGCATTTGGTCGGCTGGGACATAGTACTAAAAACACACCAAGGGTAGAAGTCTGCTTAATCATTTTATGAGACTTTGCTTGTTTCCCAAAACCTGCATCCTCTCAGCATCCCTTTGCAGACACAACTGTAGGTCAGCCGTGCTTGCGCTTCATCACTGCGTCACCTCACACAGCCTCTCGTCGCTGTCTCTGCCTTGCCGCAGTCTGGGAATCTGGACCCACATCTCACAGGATTTCCTCCGGGAACAGTGTTCAAGAAACATACAGGAAGAGTAGTGCGGAGTGGCGAGCAGAAGAAAGCATCCTGAAATATCCTGTGCTACAAAGAGCTGGAAATCAAGCTGCGATTCAGTACGGGCATGGCTAGGATATCCACCTGGTGCAAGCAAATGGTCAGAGGAGAATAATCTACTAGTTCACAGCTCTAGCGATAGCAAATTGTGTTTAGTGTCAGTTTCTGACATCCTCAGTTGATGAGATGTGATCCCTATGAGGTCCTGTTGCCGCTTTGTTTTGCCTGTGTAGGTACACCAATAAAGGACAAGCTCCTGAAGTCTTTGATGAAATGAACAGCTTGTATTCAGGAAAGCTGAGGCAGGACTCGAGGTGTTGTCCAGAAATAATTTTGTCTTTGTTTTAGAAATTCAATTTGGCCATACAGTTTGGCAACTTTATAAAAAGAACTTGGTTCTCCCTTATAGTTTTCCCCAAAACTTGTGATCTTTACTTCTTTGCAGCGTTGTCTGCTGCTTTTCCTCCGCCTTGCTTTCAAGAACAAAAATACAGTTGATTTCTGGTTCTGCTGATTACTTGTAAGTTTGAGTTCAGCTGCCAAATGGTGAATACTAATGTTGAGATAACTCCAGGCCACATTTTGCAGCATTATACCTGTAGAACAGATAGCAGAGTCCAGGCACCAAACCCCAGAAAACAGGTCTTTCTTTTTTCAGCCTCTTCAAACACTGCAACAGTACTAGAAACACTGGCTTGTATTGCAATTCATGTACCAGCTGTGTGAGGTTAGGTGGGATTTCAGAGCAATATAGCCGTCGTAGCGGAAGACTCCAGTGAAGGTACGTTTATCCCAGCAATATTTAGCTTCCCACTGGCTGGGCCACTAAAATGAGCTGCACTGGTAGAAGTTTCCCTTTCCCACTATAAGCTAGGTTTGTGCTTGGGGTGCTAGCATGTTGGCATAATTACACTGGGAAAGCTTCTCTTATATGGATCTGTTTTAATAAATGTATGTAGGACAAACTAGCATGCATGGTACTCTCCTCCCACCGCACTCATGTACAGAAACACACTTGCTGGTAGCTTGTCAGCTGCATGTAATTTTAGTGCTAAGTATACTCATTTTCTTAGAAGCTGCAAGCAAGTGTTACTACAATAACATTGTGAATGTGCATACATTATTTTATAAAGGAACTGTTTCATAAACTCTGGATTTTATTGTAAGAAATTCATTATATTTTAGCCCGTGGAACAGAAAAGCTGTAGATACTTTGGTTTGCTTGCATTTCTGACAGAGCTTTGTATCGGTGCTCCTTCTCTCACTGATTCAGTTCTTTTTCTCTTGGGTTTCTCCAGCTGGGGCAAAGGAGAACTTGAAGAACAATTAACTGAAAGTTTGGGGAAATACTTGTTAAATCTGATTCCACAGTCTCAAGTAGTGAATAAGCAAAAGATGGATCTCCTATCAGTGTGCAGCTTACATCTTCAGCTCATGCTTGGGGTGCGAGAAGAAAGGGGAGCACGCACTTGTGAAAGCCATGGGGCAGGAGGGCAAGGTGTGACTGTCCTTGGAGCAGCTGCCAGGCAAGAGTTGCTTTGTTTTTTCCACAGGATGAGGCACTGTTTGCCAGCCCGTTAGCTGTTACCTCTGGACGAGGTGGAGACTCTGGCTGTTCAGGTGGGAATTCAGATACGGCTGTTTCTCTGCCCCAAAAGTGGGCATAGTGCAAACAACAAAACCAGGCTGGTCTGGCGTGGCTAAAAATAGAGAAGTGTGGAGACTGCAGGTTCTGTGTGGAATGTTCTGGAGAAGAATGCTGGGAACAGGAGTTGTGAAAGAGGAAATGAGCAAACACATATTGTATTCACATAGTGCCCGAAAGTGTTCAGTGTGCTTCTGCTCTGTACAACATTAAATCCATTGCCTCAGAGAAAACAGAAGTTTAGAAATGGCAAAACTGATGGGGGACACCGGTCATTCTGCATGGGAGAAGAATGTCCACAAAATGAGATGGCCGGTGTGCAGTGTCAGAGCTGGAGATGTGTCCCACTATGAGGGTCTTATCACAAGAGGCAGCAGCCCTGTCCTCCTCGGTCTTTGGAAGGTACCTTGTACGTCACGACCCTTTCAGAGGTGGGAGGTTTTGGGGCCCAGCTGCATGTCAAATTATAAATCCTAATGAGCAAGCTTATTTGGCAAACTTGCAGCAGACCTCAGGGAAAAAATCTGACTCTGATGTAGAGAGAATAAACATTGACAAGGATGCCAGTCAATGAGGACATTATAATTGGAGATCAGGTTAGGAATGGGGGCTTAAAGGTGAGGATAAGAAGTGCAGGTCTGCTGAATGGTGGGACTGGTGAAGTCAGAGGGCAGAAAGTAGAAATATTTAGCAAGGTCATGTGGCATGGTCATAATACTAGCAAAGGAAGATGCTCCCAGCAGAGATGGAGACGGAGTGGAGGAGAAGATGAGCTTTGGAGGGTTGGTAAAGAGCCCGTGACCCTTGCTGTGCTCCTTTTGCAACTATGGCTTGTGGGAGGTTATCAGGGATTCCAATCTAGAGGAGGATAAGAGATAAAGGAGTAGATGGAGATGGCTGGAAATCCTCATTAAGTAAGATTCTGCAACATCTGCAGTTGGTATTCTGGAATCTGAGTGGGAAGATTAGACTGTTGTATATTAGCCCACAAGGCTAAAGTGCAGCTCTGCACTGTTGGTACTTCTAATCAGCCTTCCGTACGGCAAATACTTTGGTCTTGATGTACAAACAGTTTTCATCTGTCAGTGTGCAGATCTTTTGCTAAATGAGTTTGTATTATTCCTGCCTTAGAAATGTGGAAATTGAGCCCTGATAAATTTGGTGGCTTGCCTAAGATTACAGTGAGTTACCTGGTGGCCACACGTTGGATGTCCTGCTGCTGCTGTACTCTCTAAGCCAGCCATTAATGATCTGTGTACCTGAATGGGACGCATACGTAATATATTCACGGTGTAATATTCTCTGCGTACTACCCTGCATCTCGCAGGGCTTCCCCCTTCTCACTTCAGACATACTTCTCATTAGCTGAACTCTTCCTGGTATTCATTCTAAGACCCTTGACTTTCACAAGTGATGATAAATGCGATAAATCTCCTTGCTTGCCGATAGAGAGACATGTTGATTCACTCGGAAAAACGTCTGAAGCGTTTGGAGTAAATTCAGGTGGGTGGAGTTATGACTTGGTAACTTAGCTTGGGTTTGAAAGCAAACGGCCATGAGATAAGAGCTGTGTAAACTAATGGTCTGCTGACTGTTGGAGTGTTGGGGCTGGTGGAGTCACAGGGCAGGGCTGGTTACCACTGAGTAACGATGATACTCTGCTGCCTGAGAGGTATGCTTCCCATTCTTCAATCCAGCTGCTGGCCTGTCTTCTTGAAAATATGCAAGAATGTGAAATAGCAGTTCACTGGGTAAGGGAGGGAAGGCTATGGGCAAAAAAAGGTATTAGCGAGTTACGACAGGAATTTCTAGTTTGAGAGAATCAACGAAACGCTTCTCAGCCCTGCACTTTGAGAATCAGGCAGTTGCCACTTTTGTCAAAAAATGTGAATTTCGCAAGTGTCTGAGAGATTAAAAGAGGTTAACCCTTGCCTTGGGAAATGACTAAGTACAGACACAGACATGAGGTAGGATACAGCGGTGATCCTGGATAAGTGGAATAATATTGACTGTGTGGGCCAGCACAGAATTCCTGCAAGGTCTTGAAACAGCTGTCCTAACTTTTCTAAATAAAATGTCTAAACTGCTTTTCTTCTTGGCTTAGTGGTAATTTCTGTGTCCAGGGCTGCATTGGAAAGTATCTGTCAGTATATCTGTATTTCCAACGCGTTTTATGTTTTTTATATATTTCTGCAGCAGACCTTTTCTATACTGAAAGGAAAATTAATTTTGAATGTGTGCTAAATCTGCAAGCCTTGTTTACCCAGAATGGAAAATCCTTGATTTTTGTGGATTGGCTACGAAACAAGTTCATGTACTCGTTTTGTGGGCGGACAGCCATACCTTGATTCTGCGCTGCGAAACACCGAAGCTGCCTGAGGTCAGGCATGTTGCGTATGGGAGACTGTACGTTAAACTAGCGTTGTGTCAGCTGGGCAGCTCCTTTTTTCTTTTTAAATCAAGTTAGTTCCCTCCAATTAACTGATGTAAGGGTTTTTTTTTTAACTCAAGTTAATAGTAGCTATATCAAGGTATGGTAGCAGGGGAGAAAACACACCATCCTTCCTAATTAAATCAGGCCTTGTTTTAAAGCAAATTTCTTTGGACTAAAGAAATAAACGGGGTGTTCCTCCCTCGGCGGTTATGTCAGGTTTCTGCAGCATGGTTGGAGACGGACCCTCGGCAGAGGCTGTGGTTTCACCATGCGCTGGGTCGGCAGCAGAGCCCCCTGCCATTCCCTGTCCCCTGGGCTGTGCTGGCTCTCCCCTGCCCTGCCGCCTCCGCAGGGGCTGCCTCCCGCTCCCGTGAGGAGGATGGAGGGGCCTGAAGGGCCTCTCCGCGCCCGCGGTGGGTTTTGCCCCCCGGGACTCGCTTGCGCGCTGCCGGGGGATGCGCTGCCGGGAGCCCGGTGCTGGGAGATGTCCCCCCCGCTCCTCTTGAAGG
>VXBO01000349.1:446704-480654 GCA_013400135.1 Rhinoptilus africanus
AAAGGGCGGGGGGGGGGGATTGTAGGATACATCCCTTTGGGAGGATACTGGCAAATAAGCAAATTAAACAGAAAGAGAGCAGCGTGTTGTCATAGCAACAGTGCAATTAAATTACTGTCAGCCATCATATAATTTTCCTGTTTAGAAGCTCATGGGACGTAACTTCCATTTGGAGTCAAAGTTGGGGGTGCAGCTTGGGGAGGGGACGCGGGTGCCCCCGGCCGCCCCGCGTTTTCCTGCGGGATGTGCTGGAAGTGGGACCTGCCCAAGCCCGGCCTCCCGGTGTCTACATCTGCCTCGGGTTTTTTTTATTTTCCTCTTCCAGATCCTCGTGTAGAACCGCACACGTTCGCTGAGCGCGGTGGGCGACGGTGTGTATTAATGGGCTTCTGTGCATAGAAGTTCTGTATGTTTCTTCTTCAGTACAGGCTGCTTTGGTCTAAAGTGTTTATAGAAAGACCTGAGGAGCTTTCCTGTTTCGTTTTTGCCCTTTTGAAACTGATAAAACAAAGTCTGTCATTTCTCTTTCACAGAGTGGCTGTTTTGCTCTTTTTTCCCCCTAGGTAGGTGGTTCATTCTGTTGTTGCCAGTAGGATTTTTTCCCTTCGTTTACAATATCAACTATGTGACTGCATGACTTCAGGGAACTGCTGAGGATACGTTTTAGATAGAGGGAATCATGATCTTACTCAACATTTGCACAGGAAATTTCGTCGTTTTTAAATACGTTATTAACTCTTTCCGATTTTTATTTCACTGCTGTTTGCATCTCCAGACCTAGATCCCTGTGGTTTTCCTTTATGGAGTACTGTCGGAGAAGCTCAGGGAGCCTGTCTCCTGCTTCTGAAGTAGAATTGTTGGGCTCCTGCCTGCTGCTTTTGAGTTGGGCCAGTGCCCAACTTCACCAGCTTCTGAAGGGCTCGTGTCCTCCCAAATATTACTGCTAGCGGATATTCCCCCCCTCGCCCCCCTGGACCTGCTGTTGCAGACCCCTCGGCAGCTTGTCCCACCTCTCCTGGGCCGCTGTTGAACATCACAGCAGTCTTTCTGACTCCGTCTTCTACCATGTTGGAAATACAGTCCAGCTTATGTTAAAATCTTCTCTGTTTACATACATTTTTAAAGTGCTCTATTCCTCTGGCACTTGTTTCCCCGTGTCTTGGCCCTGATCCCAAAACTACCGTACTTTGCTTTCCCTCCTCCCTTCTCCCACCCTGCCTGGTTTTGAAGTTCTGCTGTCATTTCTGAGTGTGGTTGCAACAGCGATGGTAGTCAGATTGGATGGTTGTCTGCCACAGCCTGTAGCCAGAGTGACTTTAATCATAGTGCTGTTGTATTGTCCTCAAAAGTGAAACAGCTGAACTTAATCTGCAGCAACTGGCCTTAAGTCCCTCTTTTTTTAAAAAAAAATTTTTTTTTTTTAGTTTACATGCTTATTAAAGCGATACAATCGGAGTAGTCAATGATTTGATACACATATTCATCGTTAGAGAGACATGTCTTTAGGATTTCCTGTATGGGGCTTCACATACATGCAGAACCGAGGTGTATCGGGATTATGGTTTTATTCCATCAGCTGAAATTTTTTCCTTCTCCTGACTTTAGATTATTTTACTCAACAGCTGTGGATGAGTGTTTATGTGAATCTGTCATTTTTAATACCGATGGTAAAAGAGCGAGTGACCAGTTAGGGAAAAGCTGTCAAAACCTTATGCAGTATCTTTTCATGAGCTCACTTTTCTCTCTGTTTCTTTCTCTCCTTCCTTTGGATTCCGTCTCCCAGGAGCTGCTGTCTAAATGGGTCCAGTCATGCCTCCCAGTAAGAAGCCAGAGGGCTCAGGAATTAGCGTTCCCAGCGGATTGAGCCAACGTTACCAAGATAGTGATATATCAAAGGCACTTCACGATGACGAGGACCTAGATTTCTCTTTGCCTGCCATCAGATTAGATAAAGGGGCCATGGAAGATGAAGAACTAACTAATTTGAACTGGTTACACGAGAGCAAGAACTTGCTGAAAAGCTTTGGGGACTCGGTGTTACGGAGCGTTAGCCCCGTTCAGGACATCGGTGATGACACGCCGCCGTCTCCTGCCCACTCTGACATGCCCTACGATGCCAAGCAGAACCCCAACTGCAAACCTCCTTACTCCTTTAGCTGCCTCATATTTATGGCCATTGAGGACTCGCCAACCAAAAGACTGCCCGTAAAGGATATATACAACTGGATCTTGGAACACTTTCCGTATTTTGCAAACGCACCCACTGGATGGAAAAATTCTGTGAGACATAATCTGTCCTTGAATAAGTGTTTTAAGAAAGTGGACAAAGACAGAAGTCAGGTAAGTTTGGAACTACGGAAACCCGTTTGACTGAAAATACTCACCTGCTAATCCCAGAACATGTCTGTAACAGGGAAATGCAGAATACGCAACGCTGTCCCTGGTAACGTAGTTCATTAAATTCAGAAAGCAAACATTTCTTTAGCGTGGCTCATTCTGATTTTATTAAATTCATTGTCTAGACATCTGTAAGAAAGTACTCAGGGGGGGTGTGTGTGTTTTTTCTTTTCCCCCCAGCTGGTGTCTTCATGCATAGTGGTTAAATATTGTTTTTAGTTATCATGCTGTGGTAATGGTTTCCAGCTATACTAGATGAATGTAATCATGTTATAAATAGGCTGCTTGCTGTTCTTGGCTTATACAAATGTATAGTGAAAGGGTATGCCTTATGTAAGAGTCCATCGCTTTTTCCCTAGTCTGTGTTGTAATCTGAAAAAACTTCTTTCTTTTAAACAAGCAGAAGTAGTTCTGAATTTTGGTGAAGAAGCTTTGTTCCATTTCAAGCAGGTTTTAGAGAAACCCTTCAAAGAGAAGGAGACAGGTCTGGCAGCAAAGGTGAAAGTTACCATTCACTGAAATGTCAGTCATTCCCTTCCTGGGCTAGTGTAACTCCTGCAACTGGTGCGGTGGCAGAAGCCTGGGGAGCACGTTTTTGCTTTTGGATCTCTGTTGTTGTCGCCTGGTTTCGCTGCTGAATCCTCAGTGGCGTCTGCAGGAAGAGGCTGTGTGTGAGGGAATGGGTAAGCCAGCCGAGCGCTGGAGGCAGTCCTTTGCAGAGCCTTCCACCGCCTCAGTCCTTCTGGGAGCTGCTATCGGTTTCCGAAGGGGACAGTCTCCAGGAGCAGTGGTCTGGATGAATCTTTGGCAAAGCAGGAGTATACTGATAAAAATATCAGTTTGCAGATTGATTTCACAGGCCTTCTCACAGGTTAGTGAAATAAATAGCAGGTAAAATCGCATCACTGACCGTCTGTCTCTGAAATTGGCTGAAGATCAGAAAGTGGACGCTTTCTCCTGGCAGAAACAATAGATGCACTCAACTTTTGTATTTCAGTGAAGTAAATGCCGTGATTGTCTTGTAACTGGTTACCCTGAAACTAGACTTCTGTTGGTGGTGCTGTTCTCCCTATTTTGTGTGCGGTTTAACTTGAAATGCCGAGGAATAGGAGCTGAAGTAGCTCTAGAGGAAAAGTCATAGATTATGCTAAACTATCAACTTTTCATTTTGGATTCCTTAACTTTATTTTCTCTGAAACTTTCCTTTTTTAAATGATCGATGCTTTTATATTCTTATTTTTTTCTCCTTTTTTTTAGATGTTATTCCCTAGAATCCACTGTCCACATGCTGCTGATCACAAACTGTACATTGGTATTTTTATACGTTAGGTGCTGTGAGAGATTGTGTGTGAGATTAAAAAACCTGTTCCTGAACTGGATCTTGTTTTGAGTAAAACAGAATCTTAAATTCTTGTTTGGAAGTGAGACTGTAATAACAAGTGCCACACCAGACTTTTACGATCCTGTCCCAGACCATAAGAAACCTTCACACAATACGTTTTAAAAACCCCTCAAATATTGTAACTGGCAAGGCATGTGTTTAACGTTGCTGTTTGTGTTTTGTTCTGTCCCTCTTCCTCTGTTTACAAGTTGACTGTTTAGATTACAGCTTCCTTCCTATGAGGAACTTGTCTTCATGTCTATCTGTCAAATATCCGGCGGTCTGCTGAGCTCCTATGAACAATACCGCGACGTGCTGCTTCTCCACGGGGAAGTGGCGGAGCACAATGCATGACTAGTCACCTACATCTCGAATCCGTGATTAGAGCCATGGTTACAGAGCTAGACAACAAGGTGTGGTGGGAGGCCGTGCCTATATGAATACTGAGGTGGGGTTTTATTCATTCCTGGAAAATCCCGGGTTATGAGAAAGAATTTCTTCCATCTCCTGGAGATGCCAATAACTGCAGGTATCCAGTATTAAGGTGAATGAGATGAGAATCTCAAACGTAAAATGCACCAAGGGAGGTCGTTTAGATCCCCTGCTGGGTTTTTCTTATGTCCTGGCCAAGGCACATAGCAGAGACAGTCCCGAGAGCAGAATTGGCTGTCGGTCAGAGTTGCTGAATCAGGTGCTTGACAGCTAATTGTGGACTTGGTAAACATCAAATAAACAACTGCTGGCTTTGAAAATACCTTTGTGTGTGTGCAGGCACACACTTGGGGTTGATTGGAGTCCCTTGCAGCAGGCATCTCTGCTGTTCAGAAGGAAGGTGTCCATCTAAAAGGTTCTCCGGTTTTGGGCTGGGACTTGGGGCAGGGTAAGGCGGGGACTCCCCTCTATAAGGAATCATTTCATGACACTTCTTCCCCTTAGCAGCCAGATTCTGCAAATTACAGGTTTGGAGCCTGTCTGTCTTACCGTTTTCATGTGGGAGGGGGAAAAAAGGCATTTAGGAAATAGCATGTTATAAAATGCTAACGATGGGCTCTGAACCATGTACAGTATGGGGGGAAGGAGTTAATCAGTGCTGGGAATTGCAAGCATTTGCTGGTTGATGTGCATTGACACACTGTGAAAAGCTAGAAGCTTTTCCTCTCGTAGTTGTGCTTTCCAGTGTTTGTGTAGCCTTTCAGCAATCGTTTTTCTAAAAAAAGTTCTGCTGAACGCTTAATTCTGTTTTGAATACCCTCTGCATGGTAGTTTTCTCAATCTTGGGTTCCACTAATTTATATTCATGGGGCTAAATATGTATTTAAAGGAGGCAGCTTTTTCTGCCTGCATATGAATGCTTGCATTTCCTGATGGGAGATCCTTGTAACAGGGGAGGGGGGTGGGAAAAAGAGAAGTAGAGGCTGTGTCACTTGAGTTTTCGGCTGGTCCTGTCCTGGTGCTCTTATGTGTGCCAGGTAAAGACATTTTTCTCCTCGGATTTGTTTATGCACTGCTGCTATTCCACTTCAGCTGCAATGCCATCAGGCTTACCTGGCAAGCCGACAGAGTGACTATTCGTGTAACTTTGCGATGAGGCTGATCTCCTGGATGGAGACAGAGGGCTGGGCTGAAGAAGGGAAAATGCTGAGCCCTTGATTGTACAAACCTCTTTGCATTGAGCTCAGCAGTTTAATAATAGTTGGCCAGAATGTGAAGTATCACATGATGGGGAGTCGACGAGGAGTTCCCTGGCTTTGTTTATACTGCTGGACCTGTGAATTCAGTCGTTCAGATTAATCCTATTGTGAACATACAGATCTAAATGTCCTCTAGTCTGTGTCCCATTTAGTACAGTCCGTTAGCCCATGACTTCCCTGACTTCCCTACCATCTGGTCCTTGGCTATAGAGAGGAATTTTTCTTGTATATGTGTCTCCATAGCAACGAGTTTGCAGTTGATATGGAAAGTAAGCAGTTGCCCTAGCAACGGAGTTACTGATGTGGCAGCTTCTCTGCTTGCAGGGAAAGGGCTAAGCTAGTTCAGACGCATTATGTAGGTTTGCTGTAATTATAGCTGCGCCCACTAGTGCTGCTCTCGCTAAGGGTCTGTTGAAAAAATTTGTTATAAGCCCTGTTTCCCCCTCCTTTCAAGATTTATTTTATTTGTGTAGGGATTCCTGCTTTGAACAAAGGCTGGTAGGATTGTATTTTCAGGGCATGTCATATGTCTGTGCCTTTTATGAATGCAAACTTTCTCGATCATTATTATCAAATGGGTGGATGAGGGGAGAGGATGTTTGACCCTGTTGGCTTCTCTGCAATTTTTTTTTGTCTCAGAGAACAGCCCACGGTTACAGGAGCTGGGGCTCTTGTCCCATGCTCCTTTCCGCTGTTCTGCCATCTTTTCCCCGGTCTGTGCTTCTTCAGGCATCCATCCTATCAAGGGTTCCTCTTTGTGTCTGCTCTGCGTTGTCTGAGATAGGGAAACGCACACATGCTCCTGGCTGTGTTCACGCTGAAAAAATTCAAGTCTCTTAAAGGTTTGTTTGGCACTCGTGCTGAGGGACGTCTTAATAAAAATGTAATGAGGGTAAAGGATATGTTTATGGGGCCGGGAGAAGAAAATTCTCCTCGCTTGATGTGGGAGTTATTCTTAGAAGTACATGGTCCATAACTGGGTCATGGAGATCCAGCCAGGCTCCTCCTCCGTCTGGAGCAGGCTCTGAGATCCTGAGGGCTCCCGAGTGGTCCTTGGGCTCTGCGAGAGCCAGCATCCAACTTGTCCTCGTCTAATGCCCTGCCTCTCCTAAGCGCTCTGCCAGGGCACCTGACAGGAGCCGTGGGGGACCCTTTGGACACAGAAGACTTTTCTGGAATCCCTCCTGCCAACATTTGTTCTCTGATGTGATAATGTCTGAGCATTTGACAGGTAAAACCCTGCAGAAAGATAAGCGCTGGCTGGAGTGAGAGGAAAAGGAATCCTGCCTGTTCTTCCTTAGAATTTCCTGATCCAAGCTGCATATACACAAAGGCGAGGGACCTGGGACCCTGTCCTCCCTCTTTTAATGCTATTATTCAAGAATATTTCAGAGGAGTGTGAAAGATCAGGGGCACTCTGGGGATAGGAATGATCTCTTACGGTTTTTACATTGTTATCACCTAGACTGACCCAAATAACACAAGCATCATAATTTCACTGTGTTTGTAACATCTGGTGGAGCTAAAGTATAAAAAAATGAGACCACAAACAAACCAACCCAAACAACAAACCAACCCCTCACATTCATGTTAAAGACTTCAGATGATGTTGATTCCATTAATAAAATAATGTCCTAAATAAACTGGTCCAACCGTTAATTTCCCAAATTGTTAAAAGGAGGTGTTGTGTTTTGAAACTGGAATTCATCTAGTTTAACTCAAAATCCATTTTGTTAGATAGACCCCAGTCTATCATACTAAAAAACTCTCTAGCATCAGAAATTTTCTCCTCAAATTGGTGTTTGGAGAAATAAGGGTCATCTCGTTCCAGACCAATCATTAAATTCTCTAGAACCGTACTTTAATACGGGGTTTCCAGATGTCAGATGATTTCTGGAGTGCTTTTCTCAAACCCTTTCAGTTTTGATTCTGAAGTGCAAACCCAAGAAATTATACCGAATATTTAAATAATAGATTTCCTAAAGCTGTGTATGGAAATAATACGCTTTTGTTTCACTGGCTTCCAGCTGATTGACTTTACATCAGAGCTTACTCTTTGCAGTCGAGTCTGCCTATGTTAACTGGTTTAGAGCTGTACAAAGCATAATCAGTTCCTTTTCAAATAACGATGAAGAGCTCGCAATATCTGGAGAGTCCTCTGAACCTTATATCTAAGGTATTTATGTTATCTTGTTCTTGGTTAAGATAGCTCATGAGCAGGTGCCCTGATGGGTAACTGGGGTGTTAGTTGCACATTGACAGGCTATTGACTTACCTGCTACTTAGGTTGAATGAACTGGAGTAACTGGCCATGTCTGTGCTCCTAACCACAGCAAAGATGGTACGAAGCATATTAAGCAGCACTGAAAGAGCCTGGACAGGAAAGCAGGAGGGAGCCACTCTTTACCTGTTGGGCTTGGGCTGTGATGGAGTTGACGAGTCTGTTTTTCAGCCATGCTCACACCTTCCTTTTTCCTGGCTGTTTGCTCCGACGACTTTTGTGTTTCTGTGACAAACCACAGATCTGGTCAGGGATCTTGAGTTGCTTTTCAGCTTAGTTCCCTGATTCAGGTGACAGCGCAGTCCAACAAACAGTTGTGCCAAGATGATGAAGGGAGTAGAGATGATGGGAAGGCTGGAGAAGACTCTCTGGTTTGGATTGCTGAGGATGTAAGCCATTCCTACCGTAAGAAAAGCCTGGTAGAGGCTGGCAGCTGCACGGAGAGTTGGTGCAGAATGGCTTAGTGGGGTAATGGATGTGGTCCCTACCACACGGTGAAGGCCAGGGTGAAATGAGAGAAGAAGTTTCAATACAGTAGGAGGCTTTCTTCTGCTGGAGACATTTCCTCTGGGAGCAGAACTGTGCTATTTGTTTTTCAAGTGGCCTGTGTTAGCTGCCCTTCGTGGTGTTTCACAGGTGACTTAAAGTGATCAAAGTCTGGGCTGCCCCCCATCAGGCATGGTCCCTGCCCAGCCTGTCTGCCTGGTCCCTTTGCTGGGGGATGGATCTGGGGCTGTATTGCCAGCCCCTCTGAGCTCATACTGGCACGCGTGTCACCACGCAGCGAGCAGGCTGAAAACTATTTGTGTTTATTTTTGTTTGGGTTATTTTTTCAGTAGGCGAATTTACTTGGATTCATTTTCAGCTCCCTGCTCAGCTCATGGTCACTGTGGTCAGAGGAGCACCAGTGTCAGCAGGGGCTGTAGGCTCAGCTCTGTTTAATCAGGCATGAAACCGAGCCCGCAGCTTTCATCCAGCTCAGAGCTGACCCCATGGCAGCAGGAGAAGGTGGGGAAGGGAAGGGTCAGGGGATGCCCTTACCTTTGAGGGCACAGAGCGCACTTAAACCGCGGGCTGCTTGTCTGTTCAGTCAGGTCTGAGCTCGGTGCTGGGTTGGGCCCGTACGACGTGGGTGAAATGGCCCTAAGAAAACTGCACAGGGGTGTTGCGTGTGCACACACACATCTATGTTTTATCAGCTTCACAAGGTTTGCTTCTGTCTGTTATCCAAAGGTTTTAATATTGGCAGTAGGAGTGGCTTTGAGTGGAGCTGTGCCGTGGGTACTCTGAATATGGAAAAGGGAAGGATGACCGTAAAATCAGTTGTCAGGCTTTTCCATGCTGCTGTCTTTGTGTCCTCGTCACCAGCTAGGTTTCTTCCTAATAGTCAGAGGCCTCACTGGTGATGGGGCTGGAGAATGTACGTACCCAGGAGCGTGTTGTGTGTCCATTACTGAATGCTGGCCCGTGGGGGATGACCGCAAAACTCCTGCGGTGGTAGGCAAGACATGCCCCTCAGCACCAGGCCACGACAGCCTCTGCCCTTCCTCCGGTTGTGGCTGAACATCAGGTGCACTGGGCCTGCTGCTCTGTCTGAGTGCACTCCTCTGTCTCGCGCTCCAGTTCTTCAACGAAACATCAGAGAATCCATTTTTATTACAAAATACGTGTCCCTTAGACTTCCTCCTTCCTTTCCTAAAAGGGAAGTGAAACGTTTTACAGTAGCATAGCAAATTGTGCTGCATGGCTTTTCCTGGGTGAAGACCTGGTGAAAAAGCATTTAAAAGACTTGATGGTAATTGAGCAGTTGAAAATAACTGAGGAGTTGAAAATACTCTTCAGGCAGCCTGAAGTAGCCACTGAGTTGCTGGAGAAGGTTCCTTCCCTTGCTCTGGTTTCAGGCAGTTGCTGTGTCCCACTGGCTGACCCAGGCAGCTGAAACCTTGGCTCGTTCCTGTGGCAGCTCCACGCTCCTGGTAAAGTCATTTGGATGCCTGTCCCGGTGGGGTCTGAGAAGGAGTCTCCAGGCTGCTCATAACCTTCTGTGTTATTTTCAGCTAATTGCTGTATCTTCACCATAAATCTAGTTAAAACACATGAATGGTCTAGTGTAACACAAGCTGAAATCCCTATGAAAAAGGGACCCATTGTGACTCTAATTTAGTTCGTTGGTATTTGTGTGTTGGTCAGTGGTGGCTTAGCATGTAGAAGTAATTGACTTCTGTAATTTCAAGACCGGACAGACCATTGCTAGGTGAAGTCGTGGTGCAAGCACGGTCCCCGCGTTTAACAAAGCCATGTGTTATGCTGCAGTTAGTCTTGTGAACACAGATTTGCTTAAAAAAAAATCAAACACGTGGCTGCCTCTGGTCAAGTTTAGCTCAGTAAGCATCTAGGGAAAGACTACTGCATGCTTATATGTATTTCTTAAGCTAATAAATATTTCCATCTCTAAGTATTTGCTTTTATCTTTTGAGATTCATAATGTTGTATTTTGAACGACTATAAGTCAATTCGCCTGTCTTCCAGGCAAAGGAAGATACTGAAGAAAGTTTGCTTTAATGAGACGCTTATGAATCTTGCTGGTTTTCTGGAAGTTCTGGTTTAAGTCAGTTTGTTACTAAGTTGTTTAAGAACAATGAGATTTTGTGTTCTTCAGTAGTAGCAACTGGCTTCTTATGACTGAGTATTTAAATTTTGGTCTCAAGGAAAAAACTGTTTAATTTTGCTTCCTAACATCTGTAATTCAATCTAATTCCCAGTTAGTTTCAGTCCCTCTCCCAACCATTCCCCACCTGCTCCAGTGTCTCGGAGCTGGCCAAAAGCAGGGCACCTGCGCTGCACCAGAACTGGGAAATTACTACAGGTGTGCCGGGGGAGAGAGGAGGGGCCAGCACTGATTGTCTGGCAGTGCTTAATTGACAAGCAGCAGAGAAACACAGGCAGTCCTTCAGGTGTGCTTAGGAGTCCTTGATGCTTGTGCTTTGGTGTCTTTAAAGGTAAAATGGATCAGGTACGGCTGCTTGAATGCTTGTATCAGTCTCGTGTCTTAGTTTTTCTGACTTAATTACTCCGTGTTTTCTCTGGTTTGGAAGAATTCAGGCACAGAAGTTGTACTGTACATTTTCTTTATTGTGGAGACAAAGACAGCTCTAGTGAAGGAGCAGAAATGTTGTTGCTGTTGGTCAGTGGCCCTGTGGGACACTTGCCCTTCAGCTGGCCTGGGACTAACTGGCCTTGTAGGCGAGGGCAAGGAGCACCTTCCTCAACTGTGCTGCTTTTAGCGAGACCTTCTTGAGATGTTTTCCCTTTGAGCAAAATCAGTGTCTGGGACTGAAGTTCACAGCAATTCCAACCTTTAATTACACAAGGGAGTGCAGAATGCCTCAGCTCTGCCTGTCATCCTGTCCGTGGTTCCTCTCAGCCTGCCTTCAGATGTTACTGATCTAGTGGCTGCAGCTGCTGAGATGCCCAGTAGTAGAGGTCCTGCACCCACATCGCTGCCATGTCTGGTCATTTATGCAGATT
This sequence comes from Rhinoptilus africanus, assembly GCA_013400135.1. NCBI lineage: Eukaryota > Metazoa > Chordata > Aves > Charadriiformes > Glareolidae > Rhinoptilus > Rhinoptilus africanus. The sequence continues at coordinate 457,983 of VXBO01000349.1, forward strand.
ATTGCAATGGCAATAAAACCGTGGTTATCTTTTCTGGAGAATAAACACATCTATAACAGTCTGGATGCCGACAAGATTTATCTTACTTGTTGGCAACTCAACTGGCTTCTACAAAGTCCTAAATTTCTTGTACTTGTAAGTGGTGTCAGACTCATCAGTGATAGAGGTCATGTAAGATAAGCAACAGTAAGAAGGAAGAAAGGGAGTGACCTTCCTACTCTGGCATAATTATTTTTCCTTCTGAGTTTTTAATAGGTCACTATTGACGCTTCTTAGCCTGAAACATTACTTGTTTTCTTCTGTTCTTCCACCAATTTGGACTTTTGAGGAGCTGCTTTTGATTTACTCTTGAGTAAACAACAGCGGAATTGGGACTGAGGGCTGGAAGATAGCACTTGTGGCCAAAAATGATACTTCTGGGTCTTACTCAGTTATCCATAATAGTAATTTTGGAGACAGTACATTTTAATTCCTTAGTCATGTTCTTCAAACTCCATTCTGGGTGTTATGGAAACTTTGTCCTGGGAACTAATGTAGGAATTTGTGAGAGGACTCATTCCCAGGATCTTAAATGTGAGTTGAGTTTTTCCTTGCTACAGTAGAAAAGAAACCAAATTGTTGCCCTTAGCCGGTGACTTAAGATACCAAAACACCGTCTACGGCATGCTGAATTGCTATATTTTGCTGCAGCAGTGAGTGGTAGCAATTTACCACTAGCTGAGTACTATCAGGATTTTGAAACGCTGGTGTAAGTCGCTGAAAGACGACTGTTGGGAAGCAGAGGAATGAACAGGCTTCTGTATGGAGAAGTCTCAGTGGCATGGAAGAGTGTCTGTGGCAGTACACAGAGCAGAAACGTATTGATGGGATTTTGCATAAGACAATCTAGTTGAATGCTGAATTTGTACTCATTCAAGCTACGAGCAGAAAATTAGGGGCTGCTCCAGAGCTGTATTTATGAGATCCTGTGGCTGCCTACTGTGGGGGGGTACTCAATGAGATGAGGCAACTATTGTAAATGTTTTTCTGAGTTTAAAGTTGAAAAAACCCAAACACTTACAGTGCAACTTGCAAGGGCTGCAGGGTTAATGCAAGATTAGGGTTAGGTACTCATATGCCTTATCTCAAGCTTTCATTTACATATTTTTTTCCTCTTTTCTTCACCCTTTAGGGTGGAGAGCGGGAACACATCTCTTAGGTTATATGTGTTCCAGTAAAAATAGAGAAATCGTTCATGAAATATTCTGGGTTTAGATTAGGGGGAGGCGGACAAACACTGTTTAGGTTAACTGATACAGAATGTAGTAAATGTATCAGTTTTGCAATTAGGTCTGTTTTCTTTAAATTGTTGGGGAGAACTAAATAGTTCTTGTATGGTTCATCTTTAGGAATAAAGTCCTTGCCGTGCAGGAGAAGCTGTATTTGCAAGATTCTCCTTAGTACCGCTGACTTGCACTCGCGGTCTGCGTGCAGCCTTCTCCAGCCCTAGAATAACAGAGAAGCACCGTGCATCCACAGGTCCTCACTGCTCCTGGGAGTGCTTCGAAGGCTTTTGGTGAGGAATGCTGGCGGCTTTAAGAGTTGCGTGCTGCCGGCTCAGATGGAGCTACAATTACAGTTAGACTTGGAGAGAAAATGTCACAGAGCTCCTGGGTCAAAAGGTATTTAGTTCTGCAGGAATCCCCTTCAGAGATTATATTTATTTATAAACTTAACTGGAAGTAATGATATGATTCTTACATAATTCCACCCTTCCTGAAGTACTTTAGGACTAAGGAGCTGTAGATGAATAGTGTAAGGAATTCCTTGGCTTGCCGGCATAGCTAAGGTAGGAAGGAAGAAATGTGTGGTGTGCATGGGAAATGCAGGTTTTCAGGCTTTACCTGGGAGAGATGGGAAGTTGGAGGGTCAGGATGTGGCTGAGATGGCTGGGAATCAGACAAATGCTGGTGCTTTTAGCATTTCATGGTTTGTTTTGAAGCAGTTAGATGAACTGGTCCAAAATATTTTTTCCTGTTTTGGCAATTAACGTAATGCATTTATTGTTACATAATTACCCCATTGCACTAATTTATTTGCGTTTTCTCTCTTTTACCCCCCTTCCTTACAAATGAACATTTCCCCCCTCAGTCTCGGAGTTAAATATACAAACCTTGTTGTAAAAAGAAGTTAGATTTGTTTTTGACAATTTTATATCAAGTTCTAATACTTTCTAGACTTCTGTCTGCATGGCAGAGAAAGAGGAAAGAAGCTGTCACAGAGACAAATTGCACCAAAGACTCAGTGCGGTGCTAGCTTCCAGCTATTGAGACAAATGGGGTTTTATTGTTCAGGCTGTACCTCCTTTTCTGCTTAAATTCATTGATTCTTGTATCTCTCTGTATATGTGTGTGTATAAAAATCTATTTTATATATAAAAAGCATTACATAGTCACATTGTTTTGTAGATCACCCAGACATTTTTAAGGTAAAATGGGAGCAAAAAGTAGTATGGATTTGGGTTGTCACACAAAGCTTTCTATCTACTCGCACCTCTACGTTAGGAAAACAAGATGCTGTCATAGTGGTACATCTCTCCAGAATTTCCTTAGGACAGAGGTGTTCTGTTGCCACAACTGGTTACCAGTTAGTCTAAACAGATAATTCTAAATGAAGAGTCTCACTAACCTGAACCATCTCTCTTGCTTTTTCCAAAACAAGCCAGCACTTAAAATTTAGTAAAACACCTCCACTTGGACTAATTTTTTGTTCTTTCAGGTTTTGCTAAAACACCTGTAAGACTTCACTGCCTTTTGGGCAGCTCTGCTTTTGTTCAGAGGAAAAAAGTTCCTTGTTCTTGGCTTAGCAAGGCTGCTTTGATGTGTCATTTGCTGTTGGCTTTTAGAGCTGAGTAATTTTGAATTTGGAAAAGCAGAAATGTAATTATGACCCTTCCCATTAAGAGACAAGCTGTTCTGTCATTCTTGTTTGAGGAAAAAATATAAAATTTTCATTTAGAAACCTTTGATTTTAATTTGTAGTACTGAAATTGTAGGAAAGATCTTGCTTTTTCATCCTGTTTTTCTGCTGACTAGGAAAAAAAATAGGAAAATGTGTGTGTGTGTCCCCCAGCTAAAATGCTTGCATTATTTTAGTTTCAAAGTAAACATGCTTATGATCTAACCACTTTTGCTAATTACCATCTGCTCCTTCATCAGCACTTGAGTCCCACTCACCCTCCAGTGTCTAGTATGCCAAAAATGTGTTTGCCTGGGCTTGAGCTGATGGGACAAGAGTCCGTGTCTTAATTATGGTAGAATTATCCACTTTTGTGCCACATCAACTTTCACTTACTTCCTTTGCAATTTGTAAAACAGGGTCCACAGACTTGTTGAATTTGCACTCTAAATCTTTTAATTTAGACATGCATTATAAAGGAGAAGAATTTGCTTTGTCAGTAATCTCTTGGTTTTTTTCCTCTTTTGACTGTCTGTTGATTTGTGTTATTTGGCATCAGGTTAAACAATAAAATAGTTCCAGAGCTGGTTTAAATGGCTTTTCAATCCACGCCATGTGTAGCCTCAGCCTTCTCGCACTGTGTAGGGAGACATATTTTAGTTTGGAAAGGGGGGGAACTCTCTGTGTTTGTGTTGCGCAGCTTTTAAGTTAGACCAAGTAGTGTTAGCATCTAGGTGTGTCTGTGTGTAATAATATATGGATATGATAAGGGTGGGGGGCTATTTTATAGAGATCTGGGCCTTAGAAGTTATGAAATGGGCTTAAAAATCATGGGAGGGGGGGCGGGGGGGAGTGCCTTATTTTAGAGCCTTTAAGATCTTTTAGGGGCTCGTTTGCCGAAGTGGAGACAGCTGGAAACATTTTGGTTTGTTTTTTTGTTCCCCCCCATGATTTTGCCCCATCTCATGACTTTCTAACAGAAACACATAGAATCCCAACATGCTAAAAATACTATGAATCATCAGTATTAAAGCCAGATTCTGGAGGTTAGGATAAAGCTGTAATCTGTCAAGTTTTTCTCAAACTCTTTTGTTGATGGCATGTTTAGTGTTGCCCTGGAGAGTCTTTTGCAAGGAAAACACAGCAATTACAGAAATCTTCTTCCGTACAGTGCAGATGTCAGCATTTGTGGTCACTGCGTGTGACTGTGAAGAGAAGAAGGACCCCTTGGAGGATGCCAGCCCTTTTCCACAGGCTGGCACTTCGGAGCTGGTTGTGGGCCAATCGATGGTAGATATTTCACACCACCAGCGTGCTCAAGGGCTGGTTACGGTTTTTCAGCAGGATTTGGTACATTGCAAAGCTCTGAAAGGTTAAGATCGCTGCTGTCAAAGTTTTTCATCATCGGTAGGACGGATGGAGTCAATTATGAGGTGCCCATTCCTTTTTGCTTAGCTTTTGGATAGGACCTTCAGCAGTGTGGATCTCATTTTCTAGCTCCGTGTTTTTCTTTGCCGTGGAATTTGTATGTTATTTTTCATTGTTTTTCACGTTCAGGTATTAATTTCTGATTGCTATTTTTGTGGGTTTTCCCCCCTCTTACTTCTCTCTTTTCTTCCTTGCATCATCTAGAAAGGGAACTGTTCGTAAATGTCTGTCTAAGGAACACGTGGCAGGGACAACTGCTTTAAATCATCATTGCGCTGTGCTGAAAGTGCATTTGCATTTTGGAAAAGAAAAAAGTTGCAACCTTTTTTGAAGCAAGATTTTAATTTGTAAACCATCTGCTATTTTTGGTGTGTCAAATATGAAGGCTTCCTGTGTGAAACCGATAGAGAAAAAGATCACAGGAGACCTGGAGCAGTGACTCAGGTCACAGCAGGCCTGTTTGCGTGACACCTGTGTCATCAAAATAGCCTTGCTTTGGCATCCTTAAATGTGATTTTCTTTTCCTTTAGATGGTAGATGTGTTCAAAGGCATATTTGATCATGAATAATTTGGAGGAAAACAATTTTCCATCCTTCTGAGAATACCATACATTATCATCTTATAGCTTCTGAACTCTTCACAACATCAACATCTGATGTTGGGCAAGTTGTCAATTTTCATTACAGGAGTCTGCTCAGAAATTGTTTCTCCCTGTTTCCTTTCACTTCATGCATGTTAAGTCAGATAAACTCATACACTGATGTTTAATCACTGAGCACTAATCACCCCTGTGCAGTATTGATCAGCAGCCTTTTGGTGTGCTATGATGTGGATGAGTGACAGCTTGCTAGCAAACACCAAGGCATGGGAGGGTGAAGATGATGAGTTAGCCCAATGTAGAAGTTGATGCAGCTTTTCTCATTTCCAGAGGTTTCTAGACTCCATCAAACAGTGTTGTCTTCTCTTTTTCTCCTCCCCTGCTCCAAACTGGTTTTTTTCTTGTTCTTGTGTTCAAGCCAAGCAGTAATCCTTCCTTTCTGTGGATGGTGGTGTCTTTCGGCAAGTGCCCCAGGCCCTCTTCTCAGGGCTGCTGGTGCTGCTCAGGTTGTCCACGGTCTCATTTTCCCGAGGAGCCTGTCCTTTCTCCTCCTCCCCGCGGTACACTTGGAGCACGCTCAGGCTTCCTGAGCAGCCCTATTTCACGGGGGCTGCCTGTGAACATTGCACTTGAGAGCGGCTGCTTGCGAGATAATTCAGTTAAAAAGAGACCAGGGAAAACCCAAGCAGGCAGGGCTGCCTGTGTGGGTTGAAAGCTTCCCCCCCGCCCCCTTCCTCCCACTCTTTCCTTACCGGGTAAAAGAACCCGGTCTGTGCCTGAACTTGCGATTCTGAATAACCTCTTTTCTGCGCACAGCAACTGATGCTCACATCCTGTTTGCTACCAGCTTAGCTGAAAGAGCGCCCTGAAGAGTGGCGTTTCTATTTCTGCTGGGTTTGTTTCAGTGAGTTTGCAGGCTGGCTCTTTGCTGCTGCCTCCATCACGTGCCTTTCGATTCTCTTCTGTGAATTTGAGGAAACCAGCTTTTCCTTTGCTTTTTGTATGAAACAGCAAAATCACTGTGGGATTTCGAACCGCATCTGGAAAAATGAGATGGACTTTAAACAGAGGAAGAATCTACATTGAGTCAGGATCCATAACTACTTTAAACAGAGGAAGAATCTACATTGAGTCAGGATCCATAACTATTTAGACTTTGATTAATGCTCTGCTAATGCAGAACTAGTCTGCCCGGGAAATAAGATGAATAAACCTGTGAATCCTATTCTTGCCAAGCTGTAGGTTTTGATCAGGGACTTGCTAGTTTCCTTGGGAAAAAAAAATCTAGATTTAAATATTCATTTTTTTAACTTTAAATCCATGCACAGCAGTGGCTCTCTCTTATTTTTCTAATGTAATCACTTTGCCATGTTTAATAAACTATCTGCACACTTTCAAATCTGTTTTACTGGTGGAGGTGCTCAGGGAAGCTGAAATGCAGTATTAATTATCCACTCTAAAATATGCTTGATTGAGTGGCTCATGCTGCAGAAGTTCCTCGTGCCAGGCTTTGTTACGTCTGCTCCTTTTAGTGTTTTACCAGTTGCAGCCCGTATAGCCATGCTTGTAAAAATACAGACACTTAAAAAACCCAAGGAACAAAAACCCAGTAATTGTCAAATTTATTTTTGAGATGCTGTGTGGAGAAAAATGATAAAGGGAGTCTTACTACAGTTTTAATGAATCTTAACTGTGAATAAAACTTTGAAGGCTAAGAGAGTTCATCTTACTGTTTTTACAAGCCTGTACTTCTACAGCAGACTTAAAGTAAAAATGGGAGGAAATGTGAGCACATCCGAAATAACTCCCACAATGAGAAGTTCCCGTGTGGTTCCTTTTAACTTACTCCACCTCGGGGATGACTTGGATGAGACCCGTCAACTAGCTTACTTTCTCACCCTGCCACCACATCCTTCTACTGAGAAGGACAGTTTCTCACCTGCTTTTCCCTCCGGGGTAGGATGCTCATCCCCTGGGGCTGGACGCAGGCTCCCCATCTGTGGCACAGCAGGGGCCATACAGCCGCAGGGAGAGCCAGGGCTTGCCGGGGTGGCGTGGGTGGGAGGGCACGCTGTGCCAAACCTGCGTGCCACCGTGCCTCCTGTTTGCACTTGTGGTAACACCATAGCCCTGGCTGTCTCCTGCCACCGCTGGTCTGGGGCATCTCCCCGGCTGGAGCAGGAGGAGCCTTTGCGCACTTCGGCGCAGGTGGGCGGTGGGGCAGCTGCTGGAGGAGCCCAAGTTACAGCTAGGATGGGGAAAGGGCGCTTTTTAGTAACCCGGGACATGGTAGGTGGTGGAGGCAGACAGGTGGCCCAGCAGCCTGCTCCCCGTCTCCACCTGGGTGTGTAGTTCCCTTGGAATCTTGAGGTTGGAGCCTCCTGCGCTGGAAAGCTTTGGTGCAATCCAGGTGTGTTTGTGCCTCTCCTGGGAAGGGTTCTATGTCTGGCTCTCCACAACATGCGGGAGAAGGTTAGTGCCAGAGGTGGTGGTGCTCTTCCTCTGCATCTGCGCCCGGTGGGGGCTGGCTGCTCCCCATTTGTCTGTGTGTAAGTCTCCATGGTGTTGCTCTCCAGTGGGATTTCTTGCTTGTTTTGTATTACAATAAAAACAAGATGCCAAATCCCACCAGGTGAGGAAAGCCCTCTCCCGCAGGCACTGCCATTCCAGTCCCACCAGGGTGCCTGTGTCTACGAGGGAGTGTGCGTGCTGGAGCGGCTGGGTTTTGACCTCCCTGCAGGAGGCTGGTTTGCTCCTGGAGCTAAACTGGTCCTGCCCTGGTTGGCCTTCATTGCAGAACCATTGATCTTACTGACTAATTAGGCGGTGTTTCTCTAGAGCCTTGTGACAGTGCCTGGTCTTGGGGAGGAAGGAGGATTGGTGTAGGCTGCCTGCAAAAGTACCGAGTTGTGGTGAAGTCTCAGGTTTTTTGGAGTCCATGAGGTTTGACATTTGGGCTGTTGAGGCTCCTGAAGCCAGGCCCTGTCCTGGCGAGTTTGTGCTGATTTGTGCCGCGTAAGTGAGGTGAAGGCTTCAAATGCAGTCAAGAAGTTGGCTCATTTTGGACGATGTTTGCAGCGTGGTGGGGGTGTTTTGTTTTGCTTTCTGAAGTTTCATTCAGCCATGAGAACGAGGAGAGGGAAAGAGAGATGATAGTAAAAAAACAGTATCTCTGAACTTGATGTAGAAATAGGACACAAGCAGAGTAGAGTATGTGTATGAAAGTGGCAGAAATAATTTGTGTGTTGATAGATGTGCGGTGACACCGAGGTCTCCGTTGCAGGGGGACAGTTTTTCTTCAGCGTGTGCCTGCAGCAGGTGACAGGGATCTGTTGAGGCTGCAGAGCCAGGCTCAGGACAGAGCACTGCTTTGTTTCCTAAAGAGCCCAGGGAGACTTGGAAACCCCCACGTCCAGGCAGCCTCTCAAAACCATTTATCAAAATGCCTGGTTTTCCCCCTCAATTCTTCGTGTGAACCAATATTAAATACTGAGCAAGGAAAAACCCCTATGTTAAATAAACAGTTATAGGGGAAAACGGTGCAAATCCATTAGCTTTTGTCAGGTCTTCCTCATTTCTATTTTTATTTGTCACTGCTAATGGATTTAGTGCAACCTACTCCCTCCCACCCGCCTCTACTAGCTGTTAACCCCTTCCCCTGGAAATTCACTCACTGGTTTATTTCATCATTAATACACCAGTAGGCAAAAAATGACCTGCAAACCTTTAGCACAGATATAACTGTTGAATAATTTTTTTAATATCTGTGGGGCGAAGGGTTGTGTTTTAAATTTGTCACTAGGTTTTCATACACAATGTAACTATTGATTTGTAAGAAAAGGCAATTTTTTCCCCCCAGTTTTATAATCTAGATAATATTAAGTATATCAGATGAGCAGTGGGTGTTTAAATGAGTGCCCCTCTGGCATGAAATTAGCACATCCCATTAAATGGGCTACCGGTCTAGAGTCTCTGGGATTTTTTCTTTTTTCTTTTGCCATTGACTTTCTGGGTGACCTTGAGCACTTAACTACTTTTTTTCATCCTTTTGTTTCTGTGTCTCCTCAATTTTCTTTTCAATAGAGTAGGGATAATTGCACTTTCCATGTATACACAGGAATTCTATAGGCTGAAACGGCATTATTAATGCTACTTGCTACCTAATCTCCCGCAAGTATTCCCTGTGACGTCCTGTCATGCTGACAGGCTTGTCTTCCAGGCTCTCCTGCCTTCCCAGCCCAGCCTCCCTGCCTCTGTTTGATCTTGCACTTTGTTCCTCCCTAGCAGTGTCACAGGCTCTCTTCTCCAGCGCCCGGACTTTGCCTTGCCTGGGGAGGCTTTGGGCAGCGTCTGGAGTTGCTAAGCACTTGCATGAAATGACATACTACTGCTTTATATAGGAGCCAGGCATTGTTTAAGAGCAGTCAACAACACTGCTTTCTTCAGTTGCTTGCAGGATTTCCATAAGGCAGCCTAATAGCTTTATTGGGTGGTTTGCATATAAACTCAGCAAGGAGATATTTAACAAGCTAAATATGATTCTTGGAGTTATGTGATATGGTGCAACACCTCCTGAGCCTGTTGGAGGAGTCATTTTGTGATGAGAGCAGTAGGAAGCTAATGTAGTGTAGCAGATCCACTGCAGGCTGTAGACAACAGTACTGTGTGAGCTTACCTGTAAGAATGGACACGCATGGAGTCGTAGAATCGCCTAGGTTAGAAGGGACCTATCAGATCATCTAGTCCAACCATCAGCCTAACTCTGACAAAAACCATCACTAAACTATATCTCTGAGCACTATGTCTACCCATCTTTGAAATACCTCCAGGGATGGTGCATCAATCCCTTCCCTGGGCAGCCTGTTCCAACGCTTAATAACACTTTCAGTGTAAAAATTTTTCCTAATATCCAGTCTAAGCCTCCCCTGGTGCAACTTGAGGCCGTTTCCTCTTGTCCTGTCGCCTGTTACTTGGGAAAAGAGACCCCCACCTCTCTACAACCTCCTTTCAGGTAGTTGGGGAGAGCGGTAAGATCTCCCCTCACCCTTCTTTTCTCCAGGGAAAACAATCTCATCTCCCTCAGCTGCTCCTTATAAGACTTGTTCTCCGGACCTGTGCTGGTGTGCTGGAGGAGCGGTGGAGAGGCTGGAGGAGGAGCAGTGGACCAGCTGTGCCCATGGTGTCATCTGGCAGTGGATCACCATGACAGAAATAATGATAGAGAATCATTCCAGACCCATCACTGAAGTGCCCCTTGTGGGATCAGGAGCCTGGGCTCCAGGGCCATGCCTTGGCTTGGTAGTCTTTGGTGGCAACTTGGACTTGCTGGATGTCTAGGTCATGCACTAGAAGACATTTCTGACTTCTCTGTAGTTGTGAGGGGGAGTGCCGAGGTGAAAAATTGCTTAAAAGCCCATGAATGCCTTAATTTGTGTAAAACCTGAACTGCCTGTGCACTCATGTGCCCTCTTGCAGCCATTGCTATGAGACTTTACCCTCTGTTTCTTTGCTCTGCTTGTGGCAGGTAGACAAGGCCACAGGACCTATGCCCGTGACTCTACTTATATAGTGCTCTTTGGGGATTTATTTGGGGTGTCAGTCTTTAAAGTCCCTTCAAGGCTCTCCACTCTGATAGCACATACAAATCCAAAGGTACAAAGAGAACTTCCAATATGTCTTGTGCTGGTGAGACTTGAACTCTTTTAACACTGGAAGACCTGGACAGCATGCGTTTCGGTAGCGCTTTCTTGTCTTACAGGATCTTGCACTACATCTTGCCTGTGAAATAAGCGGGGGGGTTTTTTTGACTGTGAAATACCTCAGCCTTTTCTTTTCACTAGCTGCTCTTCATGGTGCTGGTTTGGCCTCTTTATTCCTGTAGCACTGTTTATTTGCATGCTTGTCTTCCCTTTTGGTTTGAAGGTTTTTGTTTCATTTTATTTTGAGTCTAAGTAGTCCTTTTCCACTATAATCATACCTCTGTTCTCAGTGAACTTACATACCCACCCAACCTCTCGAGTCGGAAAGACAGTACCCATTTTGTAACTGGAAGGACACCAGGGGCATGGAGATGGTTAATGCCCTGGCACCACTTGGGGCAGAATCAAGCCACTTTCCTAAAGGCAAACCAGGGGTTTAAAAGGTTGATGTCTGTGTTGGTGTCTGCTCACTGAGCAGGCGAGCTAAAATAGCAAGAGATGAGCATGAAAGCAGGGACTTGGACTTGTGTGATTTGAACTAATGGATATTTTTACTTGGAGCAAAATAAGATTTGAAAAGGCCCAACCTTTTGTTTTCTTGAGAAAAGCCAGTGATTTCGTGATACTACTGGTTCACTTTGGTTGAACACCATACTCCATCAAGCCTTACCATCAAAGCTTTAATTTCATGCATTTAATGAGCATTTATTTATGGTAATGTAATTGTGTTTTAGCTAGTCAGAGCTCTTTGTCAGCTTTGTGCTTGAGCTGAGCTGTGACTGCTAGTTTCCTGAAAAAAGAGTTGAAAACATACAGAAGTGGGTGTGAGGGTTTTGTTACGCTCCGTGCAAGCGCTACTTCAGTTTTCTCTTGGTGTCAAGCTGCCATATATGATTGCCAAACTTTCCTCGGAAGGGCAGGGGAGGTTTTTGAGGTAAGGGGATTTTGAGTGAGTGTTTCTGAAAATTAAATCTCACCATGCAGTTGTTACTGTCATTAAAATTGCTGTTAAGGTCTATAGTGTAATTCTTTAAAACTGGCCATATAGAATTTTACTGGTCTATGCTAGAAATTTTGGAAGAGAATGAAGAAAATCTACCCTTAAACTGCATGAACAGTTACTTGTAATTTTTATGTGAGATTACAGTGGATCTAAGGAATGTGTTTTATAATAATAGCACTCGTTGGCAGTGGCTTTGTTTTTCTTTCTTTAAGAATTCCTTAGCAGTTGTATTACTTTTTTTTTTTTAAAAGCAGCTGACCTCAGATGATTCAAATGCTCTATTTATGTCTTTCTGCGAATTACTTAATTTGTATAAATGAGGAGTAACTAAAGAACCCACCAGCCTCATCTGCAAGGTACATAGCTGTTAAAGAGGATAAAAGTTTACTGTTATCTGTGACCACTCATAAAACTATTTAAAACTGGAGAACCAATGTAAACGAGCAGAGCAAGCAACATTATGTCTGTCTTGATAACTTGAAATACAGATGAGTAAAGATAACCAACAAAATTTTAAACTGACCAGCAGAGTAACTTCAGCATCTTAATTTTAACTCTTCCTAAGCATATGCCAGCTAAATAGTTTAAAATTTTTTATATAGTATCTTCCCCCCTTTTTGATACTAGTATGCTAATTCTGCCTCATACGAATAAGAGAACTACAATTCTACATTGGTCCTATTTTAGCAGCTCCGTTTAGAGGAGGGCAGTACTAACGTGAGGGATGGGTAACTGAACTGAAAAAGTAAGGTGTGCTTTTCTCGGCATCGCAGTCTGCAAGTGAATAGCATTTGAGTTGTGTTCCTGATTGCATGAGTTCTCTTTGGGTATTGAAAAGCCTCCCTGCCCTTGCTGTTACAGTGATGATTCAACACAGCATCAGGGGTCACAGTGGACTTGCATTTTCTAGTCTTGGTGAATTTTGTAATTGTGAGCCACTTGTTTCCCATAGTGCCTGCACAGCGCTTGCAAACGTTCAAGAGTAGCGGTGTATTTGGTGTAGGATGTGTAATCTGTGTTCTGTTGCAGGATGGTCTTTAAGACACTTGGCAGGTGTCTCTGCATAGTGCAAGAAAGTTATTTAATCAAGTCACTGGATTTTGGAGTGATTATTTTGTTCCTCTTCATGAGTTTCAAAGCTGAAGGCAGGGCGTCATCAGGTGCCACTTGGAAAGTATTTTACTTCATTTCCTCCTGCCTCTCCATCTTCTCACAAAATTCCCTCACTTTTCTTAATGAAATAGTTTTTCACAAGGTGAGAAGAGGGGTATTTAGGAATTCTTGTTGTTAGTTTGCTGTTCCTGGGAATCAACCAGAAACCTGTTTTAGTCAAGGTTTCCAGAATTGCTGTGTTTTGCATCGTCGGGTGGTGAGTGAAATACCCTGCTCTTTTCTTGGGTAGACATTTCCATCGTGCCCGTTTTCCTGGGAGCTTGTGTGAGTTCTTGCTGCCTGTCAGCCCTGGGCACCGTGCTCTCGTCACTCCCAGAGGCTTCATGTGCCGGTGTGAGCAACCAGCAGCGGTTCTGGAGATGCAGCATCTGTGAAGAGGGGGCTGATGACTTCGTGCCACCACGTTAGATTTTGTGCAGACATAAAAGTTGAAAAACATTGTTCTCTCTCATACTTTATGTACATAAATCTATTCTGGTCTAAAATGGTTATTTTTTCGGATTCTGATCCTGACTGTAGCTACTCAAGCAGTTGTAAATTCTGTGGTGACATCAGGGGTATTTCTGCCACCCAATTCTTTTCTTGAAATTTGCATTTCAAAAACCAGTTTGCTGAAGCTTAATCGTAGAGAAACGCTTCTGTGCTCACATGGCATACTTGAACACCTGTAGAAGCTGCACAGCATTCCTGTGGATGAACTTGTTGGCAAATCCGTGTGAAGAGTTGCTTCAAGCCTGCTGTTGCAGGGTATCTGGGGGCAAGGAGCTCAGGATAAATATTTCCTTAGAGTAAGAATCTTTGATGCCCAGTAATCTCTTCACTATTGCTTGCAAAGAGGTCATTTGCTGTAACAATAGTAGGTTTCATCCATGCTGAGAGCAAACCTTTAGATCAGTAATGGTGAATACTGGCACCATAAGGTTCCTCATCACTGCAGAAAATGTCATTAGTGTTATCCCTAGGTCCTGGGTTAACAGCTGCAACACTTTACACTGAGCTAGGCAGGGACTGATAAGTCACAGTGGTGTGATTTCCAGATTTGATAGCAGATGCTAGTTGGAAACGCCCTTTTTTTTTTCAGTAATAGGAAATTTCTATGTGTTCTTACAGTTCCTCAAGCATTCTCACCTCAGCAACGTGGCATACTTCTCAAAGATGGTGTGCATCTACACCACTTCATCCTGGGTACCTGCCATATGCCTAGTTCATACTGCTGACAGTTTGGGTTCAGGACAGTCTAGCCATGGCCACTCTTCCCCTCCTGGTTTGGTAGTGGAGAAGAAAAAGGACAGATCTACTCAGTGGGAGTTGTTGGCTTGGTTTCGCTTTTGTTCTCCTGTTTAAAATAGCAAGGTCCTTAGCTCAAAGAGTTCAGTTTAATAATTCTCAGCCTGCTGGCATAGCCTGGGTGCCTGTGCAGAGCTGTGTGGTCGATCACGCACTCATGGGTCTCTTGTTTCTGTTCCTCTCCTCCCAGCCCACCCGGCTTCCCCTGGCGCCCATATGTCCGTGCCCAGCATCTCGGTGTCTCTGGGCTCAGCTGCGCAGCTCTCCTGGTCTTTCCCTCGGGGCCATGTCTGCCAGCCCACCCCAGCTCTCCCGTGTATGCCTGCTCTCCAGCATGCTGCTTCTCTCCTTCCTTTTCTGAGCTGCTTTTGTGTCCAGCCAGGGTCCTGTTTGTCCTTTCTTGGTGTGCTGTTCCAAGAGATGCATCGGGGTGCCACCACAGCCCCTGCTGCAGAAGGGGAGAGCTCCTGTTTCCCTCCCTGCTCCCTGCATCCATCCCCTGCTTTGCAGCAGCGCTGGGTGACCATCAGACCCTTCATGTGAGTCAGCTTAATGAGTTTAAATGACACAAAATCGTGCCAGCAAAATAGTTTTCTTTGAGGAGAATCACTGAAATGGGCTTGTGGAATAAAGGCCGGGTACATGCCGGGAGGAGGAAAGTGCAGCAGGGATCAGGGAAGCAGCAGCTCAGGCCCCTCCATCCACTACATCCCTTATGGGGAATGTTCCCTTAGGAGGTTGTTCCCTTAGGGACCCTCTTCCTGGAGAGATGTGGGCGCCTGGAGCTTCTCCTCCCTGGTTTCAGCACAGTCCTGTGCAGATTCAAAGGGAACGTGTAACTGGAGTTTCAGAGGGTATGAGCCCGCATGTTTTGCAGTTCCTCTATCTGCTCTCTTCCCAGAGCTTTATTTTGGGCAGGCTGTTTGTACGGCAATGAAAAGAACAACCCCGGAAAAAAAGTTGCGTTTCTAACACATTTCAAGTCTGTGCTAAAATAACCAGGGAACAAAATTCCTCAAATAAACATTTGCCAGAATTTTTATACAAAGAGGCTATGTATTTTTTTCCCAGCCATTGCTCTTGGAAGGAGCTCAATGCACAATGCTTTGGGGAGATGACAGGTGCTGTGTAAGGCTAGGCACTTAGTTGTGAGGTATAAGGAAGCAAAATCTTCATAATGAATGAGTTTTAGTAGTGGATAATGCTGTTATCCCCAACTATAACAACTGAAAGAGCTGACAAGTAGCATTTTAATTCATTTTTACATTTCAAACTTTTTTTCAATTCTACTGAAAGATGACAAAACGTTTTTGTTTGGATCCTAGCAGATTGTGTAAAGTAGGATACTAAAATTTTTATATGCAGTTAATTGGGAGAAAAAACAAATGGACACTGAGTGTATCATGTACCTTTTAATGGCAATGCACTGGTTTTAATTGTTGGGGGGGGATCAGATTTGTTTACTTGAGGTATGAGAAAAAGCAAATCTGTTAGTAAGTTGGGATTTAGTACACAGTATCCTGATACAATCTATGTGTATATTAAGTGACAGAAAAAGGCCTAACAGTTTCATAATAGAAAGATAATCAGGAATTTTTTTTTAAGAAAAATATTAAGTCATTGACTTTTATGGAGTAACATCTATGTGTTGCTTTCTCTCCCCATGAGTACCTCTGAAATAGCTTTACCTACAGCTGTGGTCTACTCTTGGACAAGGGGAAGGGGACTCACGGTAACGCTCCCCTTGTTTTTAATAACCGTAAACTCGGGGGCAGAAGCAGTAAGCTGTGATCGGCAGGAGGGAGGCGGCTGTGCCTGGCCCGGGGAGGAGGTGGCGTGTCGGGGGGGTCTGAGAGCACTCCAGTGCCGAGATGATCAGGGGGCTGTTACCCACTCCTCAGTCACTTGTTGCCTGGGAGATAAATGTAATCCAGGGATTCCCGCCCCCCCCAACTTCCTTGCTGGTTTTTGATTGGAGCCACTATTGACTTTTGGCTTGGAGGAGGTAGTGAAGCAGCACGCCAAGTGTCATAAGATGGAAATTAATCACTAACCGATGGGTCCGAGTTCCAATGATTCCAATGATTTCCTTTCGTAGGATTGCTCTGTGTACGGGAAGACTAATGACACATCTAAACAGAATGTTAACGAAGCTCTTCACACCTCCGACAGTCAAGGATTCTTAACCCAATGACACTTCAGTTTTCTTTTTATTTCTGCTCTCTGGTGTGATTGTGGAAAAACAAAAGTAACTATCTTTAAAAAGCAACTTTGCATGGTTGGAGAGCTTTGCCTTAAATTGCGTTTGGTTTTGCTGTTAAATTGTAAGTCAGCTCGGCTGCAGTGAAAATATAGAAAATCTGCCTTTCCAGTGTTTCATCTAACAAGGAGTATAATTCTTCTCAATACTTTTTGTGTGAGAGAGTTTCTGGTTTTCAGTGAGATTATTTTTGGCTTTTGCAAGGATATGGACAAGCCAAACAAATTTAGCTTAACAGTAATGAACGGTTTTGAAGTTACTCTTCGGTGGTGACTTCATCTTATAAGGCCCTCAACTTGAACTAACTCCGGTGGGTTTGGGGGAGTAATCTCTTCCAGGTAGATGAAAAGTCTGTCTTGGAAGTAAATTAAAAAACAGAGAAGTTTGGAAAGAATATGTTGTGCTCCAGCAAGTACAAATAAGGTAGATGGTATTTAAGTGTAGCTTTTTTTTTTTTTTGTAGGCTTATCCCATGCTGTAAGGAGTAAGGAATCCAGCAAAGGTTTTCTCCTGAAAAACGTTCCTAGTTTTGCACATTGCTTGCTTAAAAGGAAATTTTATGTTCTTCTTGCTCTGGCTCTTGGATGGAGCATGGAAATGGAATTTGAGAAGTTTGGATTCTATTTTTGACTTTGTCCTTTGCCTAAAAAGTCACTTACTAGACTTACCATGTCAAGTCTCTGGCTCATTGTCCCATATTTAAAAGAGGACTAAACATAACAACCTCCTTTTTGCAAACTGGTTTGAGATGTGTGGTGTACAGCTTCCACCACTGACACCGGCAGTGGATCTTTCAGTCATCTGCTGTAGTGCTTTACCGAGGTGAAAGCCCAATAGTCTTCCTTGCACTCTCTCTCAGACCCCTTGAATCTTGGACTTTTTGGCCGTGCAGGGGCCCTGCTTCACCTTGAGAGCTGGAGGATGTCTCCCCTTTGACTGTTCAGTGGCCTTCTGGTAGGGTGCCCTTGGGAAGGAAGGGGAGAGACAGGCTGAACCTGCCATCCTGAAGAGGCTTGATCCATGTTCCTGGTTCCACCAGGATAGCGTGCAGAAGATGGTGCCTGCTTCATCCCCTCCAGCAGATGTGGTTGTTTCCGAAAGAAAGTGGTTGCAGCTTCTGCGGGTGTGCCAGCCCCTCTCCTTTTCTTTGAAGCCAAGTCTCATACTGTGCTGTGAATTTCCTAGATGCTACCACGCAGCCATCCAGTGATGCTGGGGAAGATTTTTCTTTGTAATTTTTCTATTTTGAGGGGACGGAATTTAATGCTGATCTGCTGTAAGCTCAAAAGGAGATCTGTCAGCACTTTGCATGTTGCAGTGTGTAACCATGAAGCCTTCCAAGAGGCAGAGGAGAGCTTAGGAGTTGGTAGGGCTCCACAAAGATAAGTTTTCAAAAGGAAACGTGTCTGGTTTTGGTCTTCCTTGTGGCTTTAGAAAATAATATCCCACTTTCAGTGTGATGTGTGTGTGTGTGTGTGTGTGTGTGTGTTTATTCTTCAACACGTGAAACCTTGCTTTGCTGATAGAAGTTGGAGTCAAGAAGGATGGCCCTGGGTTGAAAAGAGGCTTGAGGCAGTAGCGCAGCTTCCCCTGCCTGTTCTAGAAGACGTCAAAATTTACCAAAACTCATATCATAATGCCTTGAAAGCCTGACAGTGGAACTCAGTCAATAGTTAGGACTGGTGTTTGTTTTTACGTATGCTCAAGCAGACCAAGGCTGCTCCTGAGCTCTCATTTTGTGTGCTTTCATAGCGGAGCTGGGGGAAAGTTGCTTTCCTGTTTGTTTTCGAGAACTCACACAAAACAATTCAAAATATCCCCACCCTGACCTCTGGTGGGATTGAGACAAAAGCTGAAACTGCACTGCTCGTAACTGCAGAATAAATCCTGAATTTTAGTCTAGTCTTCCTGTTACAGATTGGCTGCTTGAGTTGCTCCGTGCATCCAGAAAGGGTAATTACACTAACTGTTGTTTTAACCGATCACGATTTCACAACACCCTTACATGGTTTAAACTCTGATTATGCTATGGTCTTTTTTTTGTTGTTTTGGGTTTTTGGGGTATTTTTTTTCCCCTTAGGGGAGAAAAGATGATTAATTTCCTCTTGTAGTATAATGGCACTGATGTCACGTGGTTAAAGGATTAAGTCCTTTTATTTTTAAAACAGTTGCTAGGGTGTTTAAACCACTCCTTTTTAGCCTTCTTTCTTGTTAGTATAACAACAAAAGGCAAAGAAAATCACTTTCAAAAATAATGTACTTTTCTTCGAAGTTTCCATTTAACAGTGACTGTAGCTTCTTGTTTTTCCAATATGGGGTGGTGGGGAAATGGACAAATATTATTAAATCATAATACCTAGTAACAAGGGGGGGGAAGCAACCAAACATTCATTCTTACTTTTTCCCTCCCAGAAGTGTGATTTAAATCATACTGTTGCAATACATTAATCTCTGGCAAGCAAACTTACGTTCACTTCTGTCAGACAAAAACCCCAAACCCGCTGCTTTTCCTGACAAATACTGCTAAATAAATAAGGCTATACCGTTAGAGCAAATATTTGATTTTTTTTTTTAATTCTTTTTTCTTTGCAGAGTATTGGAAAAGGGTCCTTGTGGTGTATAGACCCAGAATATAGACAAAATCTTATTCAGGCTTTGAAAAAGACACCCTATCACCCATATTCGCATGTGTTCAGTACACCTCCCACATCTCCTCAGGCATATCAAAGGTAAGAACTAGATGCATTTTACAACTCTAAATGTTTTCATCCAGTGTTGCCTATGAATCTTGGGTAAGAGGTTCAATGTAATTAAGCGGTGCGGTTTGGAAACGCGCTAACGAAGAGAGCCCGGGAGTGGCGGTGGTGGCGGCAGCCGGGTCTGTGGGACGCCTGGCCCCTGCCCGGTGGCAGCGAGTCCCCGGCGGAGCTGCCCGTCCTGCTCCCACCTTGCCCGCAAAAGAATGCCTGAAATTAAAGTATACATATACGCATATAAGCAAATATATACGCATATAAGGAAACGGGGAGCTCTGAGGTGTCGGCAACTCCGACAGCCTCCGCCGGCCCTGCAGCGATCCCAGAGGGGTGCGGGGCAGAGCAGCAGCCATTTTTCTGCCCCGCTTCTGTGGAAGGGGCATGGGGCGGGTTTTGTTTTTTCATTTATTTTTGATCTGGCCATTGGTTACGGCTAACCCTTAGCGCAGGGAGAGACGGCACCTCCGGCTGCCGGCTGCCGGGGGGGCGGCAGGCGCCGGCTGTTGGCACAGCCGCGTTCCCCCCGCCGCTGACGGGGAGGTGGTTTTCTGCGCTTTCTCCCAGCGCGGCAGCGCGGGGCTGACGCCGGTGGCGGCCTGCGCCCTACCGCGCCCCGCCAGACCAGCGCGGTGTCGTCAGCCGGCCCTGGCAGGGCTCAGCAGCAGCAGCGGCACCGGCACCACGACGTGGCCGTGATGGCTGTTGGGGGGGGTGTGAGGCTTTTTTTGGAGTATTNCGGGAAAGGGGGGGACCGGGTTCTCCCCGAGCATCGCGGCGCAGGTCGCTCCCTCCTCTGTGTCACGAGGAGCTCCAGGAAAATATTTTCCATGCTACGACCTTTTTTTTACCTCCACTTTTGCTTTTCCCCTGCTCCCTGCGCTCCCACCACTGCTGTGCTTCACAGAAGGACAGAAAGAAAAATAATGGAATAATGGCATTAAAATTGTAACTTGGGTCTCTGCACAAGGCTGGTTTCCAGAGCCTCGCTGTATCATTTCTGTTGCCTTTTTTAAGAGTATTTTAATCGTGCCCATACAGATTTATTCAGAGATTCTCATATCAAGTAAGTGTAATGCACATCTGACATAGAAATGGAGGGATTTTGATCCATTCTAATCCCCACAAGCAAAAAAATCCAGCAGACACACGCAGTGGAAAGCAGGAGGATCTCCGATTTATTATTTTTTTATGCTTGAAGTGACTGTTGCCTGCCTGGGCCAGGTTTGCCAGCCCACTCTGCCATTTGCTGGCAAATGTTGCTGCAGGAGCTTGCCGGCTGCGTTGCCAGACTGGGCTGAAGGGAGCGATGCAGCGGCACTGGCTCGACCCGTCCTTGCAGGGACAAGCCCTCAGGGATACCCCGGGTGGGTGCTGGCCATCGGGGAGCCTGCCCAAGCCAGCTACCCCTGCATCCTCCGTGACCATCTGCCCACTGCTCGCCCCTCCTGGCTGCATCAACCCCTGCAGAGCTGCGGACCTGGGGCAAGAAGTCATGCTTGCCTCTTCTTGTAGGGTGGGTAGCCAGAACCTCAACCTCACAGCCTGCTCCCACGTGTGGGAGAGGTGTACCGGCACGTGCCAAACGGCACGGGATGTAAGAAGGCATTTTGAAAGACTGCCTGCTCTCAGCCATGCCCAGGTGTAGCTGGGCAAATGGCAAAGCTGTCTTCTGAGCGAGGGAGAGGGAGGGTGGCTACTGAAACACCTGTGAGCGGCTCCCAAAACTCAAAGGGAAACAACTTCTCCCTGGAAACCCTGGGATGTCAGAACTGCTGCTACGCTGTTTGTGCTGCCAGGCGCTTTTGAGTCTTCCGTGTAATCACTGCATCCGAAAACAAAGAGCTTGCCTGGCTGCGGGAGCAAATACCTCAAAATAGAGGCCCGAAAGAGACCGGATTTTGTATGACAAAATTGTGATCTCGCTATTATTTTTAGCTGGCTATCTTTCTGCAGTTCTGCTGTCAAATAAAACTTAATCTTCCCATGGTCTCGTAAAATATTTATTTATTCATCTACTAATGACTGGCAAAACATCAACACAAGGCTGGTCTAGGCCATCAGTGACTGTTGAATTAATTTAGTTAGGCATTAGCAGTTACGTGGCAAAATAATTTTTTTTTTCAAATATATTTCTGATATATTCACAAGAGGTTGAACATTCCCTGTGCATTTGGAAAAACAGTAATTCTGTATGTAAGTGGTGGGTTTTGCATGTGTGCAAAGACTTTGCAAACGGGTGGAAAATGTAAATCCACTCTGCCATGGTCGGATCTCCAGAGCAATACATCGTCATAGTAACAAATTCCAAGGGAAATTTTCCTGATGGTGGAGATAATATGTCTAGGAAAAAATCCTTGGGTGGCAGAGGTTGTGCTGTCCATCCATCTTACGTAACTGAAGCCCACAACTAAGAGAGAAACTGTGTCACCTGATATTAGTGAAATATATCTGGAACCAGATAATTCGTCAATATTACTCCTGCCTCTAGGAACGGGATTAATTGGAGGAATTACAAGGTTTATAAGGATCAGTTGGTGCGATTCCACAGGGGCAGAATGACCTATTGCTTGTCTTTATCAGATGTTTTAAAAGAATAAGGATACACAAATGAATCACATGTTCTGTTTAGTATCTGCGTAAGCAGCTTAGGGGTGAATTGAGCACAGAGTGGAGGAATGTATTGTAAAAATATCCCAAGCAAGATGATCACTGAACAGACAGATTCTCCTTTTCTGAGCAGAGTTAATTACATCAGATAATTTAGCTTTACAAGTTCTTTAGAGCATCCTGCATAAACATAACAGGGAGGACCTTTTATGAAGGGGTTTTGTGATGTGAACCCACACACTTGGGTGGCTGAGCCAGTGTTGGACTAGTGTCGTTTGAGATTGAGCATATGACTCAAAGCAGGAAGTTTGAATTACATTGTGTTCCGTGTATAGAAGACCATAGTTTCAGGGGAAAAAAGCAACCTTACAGTGTTTGAACTTAAGAAAGAACTCAGACTACTGTTTTCTGAATTACTATTGCAGTTCAGAGTGAAGTTTATCTGTAAGTTGTAGGAAGAATAATAATAATAGTGATGTGAATTATTTCATTTCAGTTGGATTGGATGTGTATTTTTAAAACACAATACTTATGCCAAACAAACAAACAAAAAACCTTGGATTTTTTTCTGGTTCTTCTAATTGAAGTATATATCTCGTCATTTTCGATGAATTTCAAGGGTGAACTAATACCCATACAGAGCGTTACAAAGAAGAAGCTCTCTCCTTGGTGTGCAAAAGTGGTGGTTTAGTCTAATATGTTTCTTTTTAAATATTCACAAAATTTTTGGCAATAGCAACCTCGAAATATAAACACAAACTTGCTTAAGTAACTATGTAAGTCAGTGCCCTAGTACTTCACCTGCATGTTTTATTTTCAGTTATCTGACTCTAACTGAACTGTAGGTGGGATTTTCTCTTATAGTAGTGCTTTGAGGAGATCTTGAAATGGATTTTTCTTTTCTCTGTATGTATTACACAGGG
>VXBO01000349.1:481117-500501 GCA_013400135.1 Rhinoptilus africanus
GTGAGCGGCTCCCAAAACTCAAAGGGAAACAACTTCTCCCTGGAAACCCTGGGATGTCAGAACTGCTGCTACGCTGTTTGTGCTGCCAGGCGCTTTTGAGTCTTCCGTGTAATCACTGCATCCGAAAACAAAGAGCTTGCCTGGCTGCGGGAGCAAATACCTCAAAATAGAGGCCCGAAAGAGACCGGATTTTGTATGACAAAATTGTGATCTCGCTATTATTTTTAGCTGGCTATCTTTCTGCAGTTCTGCTGTCAAATAAAACTTAATCTTCCCATGGTCTCGTAAAATATTTATTTATTCATCTACTAATGACTGGCAAAACATCAACACAAGGCTGGTCTAGGCCATCAGTGACAGTTGAATTAATTTAGTTAGGCATTAGCAGTTACGTGGCAAAATAATTTTTTTTTTCAAATATATTTCTGATATATTCACAAGAGGTTGAACATTCCCTGTGCATTTGGAAAAACAGTAATTCTGTATGTAAGTGGTGGGTTTTGCATGTGTGCAAAGACTTTGCAAACGGGTGGAAAATGTAAATCCACTCTGCCATGGTCGGATCTCCAGAGCAATACATCGTCATAGTAACAAATTCCAAGGGAAATTTTCCTGATGGTGGAGATAATATGTCTAGGAAAAAATCCTTGGGTGGCAGAGGTTGTGCTGTCCATCCATCTTACGTAACTGAAGCCCACAACTAAGAGAGAAACTGTGTCACCTGATATTAGTGAAATATATCTGGAACCAGATAATTCGTCAATATTACTCCTGCCTCTAGGAACGGGATTAATTGGAGGAATTACAAGGTTTATAAGGATCAGTTGGTGCGATTCCACAGGGGCAGAATGACCTATTGCTTGTCTTTATCAGATGTTTTAAAAGAATAAGGATACACAAATGAATCACATGTTCTGTTTAGTATCTGCGTAAGCAGCTTAGGGGTGAATTGAGCACAGAGTGGAGGAATGTATTGTAAAAATATCCCAAGCAAGATGATCACTGAACAGACAGATTCTCCTTTTCTGAGCAGAGTTAATTACATCAGATAATTTAGCTTTACAAGTTCTTTAGAGCATCCTGCATAAACATAACAGGGAGGACCTTTTATGAAGGGGTTTTGTGATGTGAACCCACACACTTGGGTGGCTGAGCCAGTGTTGGACTAGTGTCGTTTGAGATTGAGCATATGACTCAAAGCAGGAAGTTTGAATTACATTGTGTTCCGTGTATAGAAGACCATAGTTTCAGGGGAAAAAAGCAACCTTACAGTGTTTGAACTTAAGAAAGAACTCAGACTACTGTTTTCTGAATTACTATTGCAGTTCAGAGTGAAGTTTATCTGTAAGTTGTAGGAAGAATAATAATAATAGTGATGTGAATTATTTCATTTCAGTTGGATTGGATGTGTATTTTTAAAACACAATACTTATGCCAAACAAACAAACAAAAAACCTTGGATTTTTTTCTGGTTCTTCTAATTGAAGTATATATCTCGTCATTTTCGATGAATTTCAAGGGTGAACTAATACCCATACAGAGCGTTACAAAGAAGAAGCTCTCTCCTTGGTGTGCAAAAGTGGTGGTTTAGTCTAATATGTTTCTTTTTAAATATTCACAAAATTTTTGGCAATAGCAACCTCGAAATATAAACACAAACTTGCTTAAGTAACTATGTAAGTCAGTGCCCTAGTACTTCACCTGCATGTTTTATTTTCAGTTATCTGACTCTAACTGAACTGTAGGTGGGATTTTCTCTTATAGTAGTGCTTTGAGGAGATCTTGAAATGGATTTTTCTTTTCTCTGTATGTATTACACAGGGATAGTTTTTAATTGTATTTCTCCTTCTACTGCTGAAAACTATCAGGAAATGTGGTGTAAAATAACAGAAATTACTAGTGTCAGAGGTGGATAAAAAATACTTGAAGATTTGAGTGTCCACCTAGGGGTATTGGCTAGATCCCTTTACAGACTTGTGGAGTATTATTGCACTGCTTTTCATTTTTCCAGTGTATTTTTCTAATTGTTGTTTCTTAAGCCAGTGGCAAATGTTGACACATCTGTCCTAAAATGCCATATAACTGATGAAATTGTAAACAAGCCTAAGAGAGAAACAGGAGTGGTTTTTTTCTTGTGTTGCCCCAGCCTGACTATTCATAAAGGCTTGGTTGGGTTCCTTGTTGGTTTGGTCCTTCCCATTGGAACATCTCCTTGGGTGAGCTCGGTTGATATGTTCTGCTTCAGGAGGGATTGAGACCCAGAAAAGCCACTTCTGCTTCTTGTGTAGAGTCACTTTCCAGAACGGCGTTTCATTTAAATGCGTGTGGCTTCACGACCTGGTTTCCCTTTCCCCTCCCGGTGTTGAAGTGTATGGCACAGGGGCAGGCCAGTGGACCACAGAGGGCCTGCGGGTACGTGAGTGACCAGTTTTATGAAACTTTACTAGCCTGAGGTGTGAAGAATTTGGAGTGGCTTCTTTTTTATCAAATTTAGTGTCTCATCGTTATTTCCTGCTGCTGCTAGCTTCCCTAAAAATGCTATGAGCTCCTTAAACCTTCATCCTTTCTCCAGTGTCTTGTCTTTTCCTACCTGCTTCTGATAAAAATATTTTTCCTTGTTTTTTATCCCAAGGTAGATATTAAGAAAAGGGAACTTTGTGATTATGAACCCCTGACTAACTTTTGAAATTTATTAATAGAGACACAATGAAAAGTTTGTGAAACTTAGGTTTCAGGAGAAAAGCTTTAGCCGCCAGGACCTGCCATCGCTGCAAGCCCTGTGGTAAATGGCGGGAGGGGTGGCCTGGGCACGCTTGCATTTGGATTTGAACTTAAAAAAAAATTGCATTTACCTATTTTGAGACTGAAAACAGTCAGTCTTACGGCTCTTAGTCCTAGCTTTCTGCTTCCATCTTGCCAGTACAAGCCCTCTGGTCGTGCGGTGAGGAGGGCGAGGGGCGGCCGTGCGGAGGAAGCTCCCTGGGCAGTGCCTGTCTGGGGCCCTGCCTGTGCCCGGTTCCCCCGGTCCCTCCATGCAGTGCTGCTGCAAAAACTCCTCGAGAAGTCGCTGCTGCACGCTGCCACTGTGGGCGCACAGTTTGCGTACAGCCTGCTTCAGGATGGGGAACTTGGAAGCTGTCACAGGGATGTGAAACAGACAAGTGTTCCTGGCCCAGGGCGGCTGTGGTAGACGGGCTGCTTGGGAAACTGCTGTTACTGGAATAACTCCTTCAAAAATTTGTGGGTTTTGGCTTTACTGTTCCAAGCTTCACCCTTTTGCCGTTGTGTATTGAAGGTAAACCAGCATCGAAGTTAAAACGTTGTAGGTTATCATTTTGGACAATGTATAAGCACTCTTTTTATCCATACGCTTTGTATGTTGAGATTAGAAATGATGTGCTGTGGCCATTTAGTGAAGCTGCTGAAACAACCTTTTCCCTGAAACCTTTTAGCTGAAAAGTTTGAAATCTTTGAAGCATTGAAAGACACTGCAGGACGTCTTCCTGCAAGAAGGAACTTGGGAAAGAAATTAATTCGATGTCCTCTGCAGTGTGGAAACACTGATTTAATTCTGCATTATTGTTTTTGCTTTCAGTACGAAATGAAGCTAACCATAGAGCAGTCTACTGTTAATTTCTGTGCATGTCACAATCCCTTTATCAAGATTGATCTAGATGTTTTACTTCCTGGGTAGAGTCAGAAGTAGTTTTCTTCTCTTGGTATGGTGTTAAGGCAGAGAGAGTCTTTGGGGAATTTTGTTTTGCTGGTTTTGTAGTTTAGAGATCACAGGGAACACAAGTTCTTCCAAATTGCACCCTCTGACACCATAACGTGCCTTGATTTGAATAGCATCTATACTTTGGGATTATGCTGTTTTATTTCTGTTTCCTCGCAAGTTAAAGAACATTGTTTCTGCTTGATGCCAGGCAGGAATAGCAAAGAAAAAAGAGCTTTTGCTTGAGTGTATGTCTGTAATGCTATCAGTGCATAAATATTTGAGGATTTGCCAATCTAGGACTTGTTTTCTAAGATATTCTTATCAGCTAGTCTAGCCAGTAGACTTCTGTGATATGAGAAGTACCCCGTTGAGCATAGTTTCAGAAAACAAAACAGATCAGCTCTTACCGTTTGAAAGGAATTTTCTTGTACTTTATAGTATGAGGGAGGTGGAGGGGAGGGGGATAAATTGGGAAAGGTGGCAGCAGATCCCGGACAGAAAAGGAAGAGCAGAAAGTCTGCGTCTGTCCTCTTCCACAGAACAGTTCTGTGAATACTTTCTGCAGCGCCCTTGTGCTCAGCAGGAACGGCTGGTGGAAATACAAATAAGCCTCTAATCACGTCCTTGTTCCTTTCAAAATTGGATAAATGCTTCTGGGCCTTCTCAAATGAGATGTTTTCAATTCTTTCTCATCCATACCCCCAAAATAGTACAAAAGTCTTGTTTCTCATTTGCCAAATAAGTAAAGGTTTGGTTGAGTCTTTGTTTTGACTGCGAGTTTGCAGATATTTGGTAAATAACTGTGAAGGAGCATCCTTGCCCTGTCATATTTCTCCAGATGCTGGGCAAACACCAGCTCCTTGCTTAACATTGTTATTATTCGTAGCTCCATTTGTTGAACAGTCTTCCCAGTTACTTGGCTTTTTAGGCTTTCCCCCCTACCCCCCACCCCCATGCCTTCTGTAGATAAATATAGCTTTATTCCAAAGATAGCTTGGAATGGTACCATCAATATTTCCACTGCAGTGCACAGGAAAAGGAAAGTCTAGGGATGTGTTTTGAAAATTTTGTTTGTTTGTTTGTAAATCCCTCTAGCTGTGGGTATTTCCCTATGAAAGTTGTTACGGTATCTTCATTGGTAGAGCTGTGAATTGTTGACTGCAGAAGCTTGGAAGCAGCTGGGTGCCATGCGTCTGAGACGTTCTTCTGCAGCTCCCCATCCCTCTTCTTCGCTGTCCCCAGGGTGTGCTCCTGTACAGTTAGGGCAGGCATGGCGCCGTGCATGGGCCGTATGGTATAGCAAAAAGCAGAGTGTGGGGCACACCTCTCCTTTGGTTACTTGGCAGTGTTCAATCCACCTCTAATAGCGATTGCATTGCTCTTGCAGCTGCAGCAGTTGCGTGGCTGGGAAAGCCGGTGTAAGGCAATTCAGTAACCATTCGCTGACATTTTAGCAGTTGAAAATTAGGACCCAGGAAGAGGTGTTTGTGTGGTGAACAGTGGCTGACATGAGCATCACGTTTGTTAATCATACAGTATCGCAGCAGTGGAAGTCATCTGACTTCTGCATTTGAAAACATAGACTCACGAACCATGGGAAACCAGAAATAGTGTTGTGATGTCTCACATCTCACTGCTGCTGGACTCAGAAAAGGGGTTTTTATTTCCAGAACTCAAGTTAAATTTTTAAATTTATTTTTAATTATTCTTTTTTTTTCTTTTAGATTTTTTTCAGTTCTCTATTAGTTATTGGACTTCTTTCCTTTGGTTTCTTTAGTAAGACAGATTTACAGGAAAAGTCATTTGCAGTTCTGTTGTAAGGCTCACATTCTTAGGAAAATTTCTACTGTCATATTAGTAGTAATAAACTTTCCATGAGTAAAAAAAAGTTACGATAACTTCAGAATCTTGCAAATAGTAGGAAAGGAGTGGCTTTTCTGTAATGGTTACTCTTGTGATTTTAAGCATTCTGCAGTTTAACTCTTCATTATTTGCTTTATATTTGTTTAGACTCAAAATAAGGTGCGCTGACTATTTCCCATATTTGCAGCTTTGTCTTAAAAACCTGCGTGGAACTGTCATCCTTCTACTTAATATTTGAATGGGGAATAGAGAATGTGTTTAAAGTGTCATGGAGCTGTTGCAGTTTATGTGAAACTCCCAGTATTTGTATAACCAATTTATTCCATATGTAATATCCTTCTGAGAATGTCAGTTCTGCCCATGGGTTCAATGGGCTTTTCTAAGGAAAGATGCCAGGCAGACTTGCCTGTCAGCCTCTCATCGTGTTGGAACAGTCCACTTGAGTTCCAAGAGCTGGAGGAACTGGCTGCAAATGATCTGGCTTCTCCCCAGGTTGTAACAGAAGGTGACAACTGCACCATTAAAAAAATGGTTTTCCATAGAGAAATGTTGAGGGGGATGAGTGTGGCCAGTGAGAATCAGTTCCTCTTTTCTCTGCACAGCGCTAGTGAGAAGTATAACATAAGAGGATCCTGTTTCATTGATGCTCATGCTGTGACTGTGGAAAATCCTGACAAGATGGGGTCTAGGTGATCAGGGTGGCCCATCTGGCCTTGGGTGACCCATCAGAGATAAAAAAAATGAACTAGGTGATGGACCCTCAGCCTGGGCGCTGAGCCAGCTGACAGCAGATCTGGAGATCTGGGGCATCAGGGGAAGGTGGGCTGACCTTCAGACCTTGCAGGCCAGCTGGTCTTTGTCCTGAACAAAATCCTCTCTTTTTTTTTTATCTCTCAGTCATAGGGGGCACCTACATACTAAGTGAGGCTTATCGCAATAGTGTTTCCAATTACTTTATACATATAGTTAAAAGTGCAGTTGCATTTCATAGCCATGTTAGTGTCCACCTAATCCTGCTGATGTATCTGACCCAGTATTGCTCTAAGTATCAGTCTTTTTCCAAAAAATTTTTTTAAAAAGCACAGGTATCCTAAACTTCTAGAGCTTCTCCGCTATCATACTGCAGTGCCAGTGAATCTTGTAGTGAAAGGAGTTCCCCTTGAAAGCTATTTCATTAGTAAGTATTTATCCTCAGATATAAAGCTCAAAACAAGTTTCAGCAGGTTACTCTCTTTGAATCTTTGTTAGCCAGCACACTCCTTCTGGGATGCTTGTGGTATCCCAACATACAGATATGTGTGTATGCTGTGTTATGCTGGTAGTATAGTATCTAAATGTAGTTTGGTATGCTTTCTGGAGAAGGCAAGGTTTTAAATTTGTTTGTTTGAAGAGAGTAAGTTTTGTGATAATTTTCTTTGTTAATATTTGAATGCTTGAATCATGACTTTTTTTCATCATTTTTGCCAGTTAGGACTTCACTGCTGATAGAATGGAACTTTAGCTCAGGGCTGGAGTTGACACATGCAGGTCATAATTGGTGACAATGTTTTGTGTGGCTTTTATAACTCTCTTCATCGCCTTGATACCTGAATTTCTGTTGTATCCAGTTTTTAACGTGTGTGAATCTGTCCTCTGATTGTGTAATCCTACCATGTAAAAGTGATATTCCTCCCATTTTGATGGAACTGGGTTTTGTACCAGTAAAACTATTCTGCTGGAGTTGTTTCCTTTCAGAGGAACTTACATGTCTCAGAGGAATAAAAACTGAAAGGGCTTAAACAGTGTTAAAATGTTTCGTTTTGAAGTTTTAGAACAAAAAGCATATATATACCTATGTAGGTTTAGAACAAAAAGACTCTAGTCTTTTTTCATACTGGAACTTCTTTACACTTGGGTTTAGAATTTTGATTAGAAAAATTAAGCTACTTGTTTCATTGGAATGAAGTACTTATTTTAAAAAAATGGTTTTCGGAGGAACTGGAGTGTCGAGCCTCTCTGCCCCCTGCGTTCACCTGTTTGTCCCAAAGTAAAGAGACAGGAGGTAAGAGCTACGGCTCTTCCCTTGTCCGATGTGTTTTATGCTACAGTGGCCTGATATAATGTTCCTTCCCCTTTCCCCTTGCGAAACAGCAGCGCTCAGGGCTTGCACTTCTTGGTTGGGTTTTTTTTTTTTTCAGTAAAGCCATGACGAAACTCTGAAGGCTATACTTGATTATTTGTACTGTATTTTTTCACAGATGTTTTGACTTAATTTTGGGAACCCCACGGTTGTTTAAAGAAAATCTTGTCAAGCAATTTTGGTACATCTAAACATAAATCAGAATTAAGAGGCTGTGTTTTAGATAGATTCCAAGAAACTTGTGGGCTTGTTTTCTGTTCCAGGTGGCCCTGAAGGCAGTGTGTGTGGGGAGTGCTCATCAGTGGCATGTTATGAAACTGTTTGTAAAACGCAGCATTTGCTTCTTTTTTGGGTTTGGGGTTTTTTTGTTTGTTTGGGGTTTTTTTTGTACTGGTTAAAAAAGCAGAGGGAAAGGTTTAAACAGTGTGTAAATTAGTTAGTGGAACTTGCTACCCCAGGAAGATGCTGAGGCTAAGGATTATGCAATAGTCCCCCAAAAGTTGGAGGTTTTTTTTAACTACCATGTCCAGAGCTAATCATATGGATCTGGAAGAGGATACTAGATTTCATGGGATTTTTAGTTTTACGTCATTTTCTCCAATATTTGGAGTCCACATGGGCTGTAGCAGCAAGCACAGATTTACCGTGCTGTGCCGCTCTTCCGCTTTCTGTGAAACTTCCATCTCTGCCATTGGGCCATGGAAACCCTGGACCAAACAGGCTGTTGGTTTCATCCAGTTTGGTGGTTTTGATGTTGTTACATAAGATTCCCTGGTTTGAGTCTGGGGCGCTTTTTTTGCCTGTGACTGTATGTTGTTCTAGTGATAAATGTGCAAACCTCTAGGGGTTTCAGTGCACAGGTATATGTCTATACAGTGTACTTTTGATGTCAAAAGGCAGCCTGGCTGCCAGGGAAGCTGCTTTCTTTTGTGCTTAGAAACAAAATGTACTGTTCTAGTGCAGGTGACCTATTTCCATTACAAAAGAGTAAATATTCACAGCAACAGTGATAGGAGAATTGCTTGAGACAACTAGTCTGAAGTGGGTTTGTGTAAGCAGTTTGAGTAGCAAACACATTAGAGGAGTTCATTTTGTTGATGAATAACTTGCGGATACCAGAAGAGGAGCACTGGGAAGGGTGAAGTTGGTTGGGTTGTCACGTACACCCCTGAACCTGTTTACAAAGGAGCACAGTTTCCACCTCCGTGTTTTAAGATCATTTTTTCCTTTGTGAAAGGGGAACGGCTAAAGACATTGGCCATCTCAGATACGAGTGTGGATCAGAGTTTTATAAAAGATCTTTCCTTTCTTTTCATCCTGACTCATTTCTGCTTTACTGGCAGTCTCCTCCTGTTAATTGCCAGAACTCGCTCTGTGGGCTCATGCGTATACTTCAGTTATGTATGGTAATTTTTCATTGCTCTGCTCTTAAAACATCCAAGATTGCACAGCCAATGGGTCTTGCTAATACAAATGTAAATGTATTTCTTTCTTGGCTTGCTGCAGCATGCGTGCACTTGTTAAATTTTCTTTTCATTAGCTTGTATGACATATTTTTGGTCTTAGAATGAGTACTACATGGACTTTATTTATGAAAGTGGAATAACTGTAGTATACTGTTCTGCCCTTTTCAAAGGTAGTAGTCGGTGTCCAACTTTATACAGCTGGTGGTTTTTTGCATTTTTTGCTTATGGCCCTGTATACCTGACTGCTGTTGCCAGTTGTTCTCTGTACTGCAGTTTTTGACCTCGCTGATGGGTTCTCTCTGTTGTCTGCCTGCATAATATAAATATTGCAGAGCTCTATGCCTCTCACTGCTTTTTTCTGTAACTATTTATATCAGGATTCCATTATATTATATTCCATTACAAAAGAAATTCTGTTCAAACAATGATTACAGGATTGATGGAAAACTTCCTAAGGTTAGTTTGAAGAACTAAGATGTTCACAACAGACACTTTTTTTGACACTTTAAGTTTGGTTTTTAGAATTGTATATGATTCTGGGTTTTAGTCTTGTGTGATGGTGGTGGTGATGTTTTTTAAGACAGAATATGTGAAATTTGGAAAAATTGATTGCATAGTAATGCAGATACTGAAGACTGAGTTATTAACAATGTAGTGATGCTTTAAAACGTCCATGTGGCATTGGGAATTCGTAACTGATGGCAGTGCAGGATGCAGGTTCCAGTAAAAGTATATGAAAAAGAGATAATTTCAGCCTATTTGAGGTTATTTGGGTGTCATTATTTTTTATGTTTAATCCGGATTAGCAGATGGAGAAAAAAATGTAAACAAAAAGGAACTGGGTTACTTCTAATTATGTAACTTTCCTGAAAAGACTTTTTTCCAGGCAGCTGTCTGATCAATGGCAAAACTCGTAACAGCTCCCCAAGTATTTAAGATCTCTATTAATTGGAGATCTTTCTCTATATGAAAAATTATTCTCTCATTAGCTGTTTTGCATATGAAAGATGAAGACAACCATTTTTCTCATGAGATTAAGAAAATAAAACAATTAATTATAATGAAATAATTTTTAAAACTTAAGGGAATTAATAACAAACAAAGCTTCTGGAGTAGCCAGCTTTTATTTTGCTACTTGCAAGCATAACATAATGTAAAAGGAAGACTTTATACAAATACATTTATTCGATGATAATTTAAGAGCCGCAGTCAGCTATATAGCTGAAGTGATGCAGGTCTTTTGGCTGTTAAGTACGTTTTGCTGCTTTTGCCTTCAAATGCAGAAACAGACTTGCTCAGATTTGGGGGGAAAAAGAGAATGGAAATTTGTGCTGGAACTGCTAGAACTGGTCTCTTTCTGTCTCCCTGGGGATATTACCATCAAATCCCTGCTTTGAAAACAAGGGAAGTTGTATTGATGAGCTCTGTATTTTGTAGTGAAATGAAACAAGAGCTTTAAGAGTTCAGTGTGTGTTGTGTGGCACTGAGGGGTGGGGGGAAGTTTATTTTTGTCTATTTCTCTGCCCATTGACCACCCTCTCTTTGCAACAGTGGGTGTGAGATCCCCCCTGAGAAGAGCGGATAGCACTCTGCAGGCGGTACTCTCAGACACTAGGATTAAAAACCCACCTAGCAGTTGCTACCTGATCAGTTAAAACCCCCCAGACTAACAGAGGAAACTTTTCACAAGCTGTTTGTATTTGCTACTGAGTTTGCCCTTCGGCTAGCGTAAGACAACAAAAGCATACTTGGGCTTTACCATACCAGGGGAGACAGTGGCATGCAGCAGTCTCCACACTGGTTCTCAGCCAGTTGCCTGAGGACCCTGGGAGCAGCATCTTCTGATTGCTCAGCAGAGGGTTGGTTTGGGGATTTGGTTTGGTTTGGTGGTTTTTTTCCTTACGTGTTTTCTTTAATTTTCCTTTGCAAAGCCATTTTAAGATGTTCTTGCTGCTCTAGTAGAATAGCATACTGTCCTCTCAGTTGTACTAGGGAAGACATTTGTATATCTGCACTGTAAATAGGATCCTAGTGATTTATTGTTTTAAGGGACTGGGGATTCAAGGAGGGATTGGGAATTTCTTAAAGTGTTCGTACCATAGAAAATGTCATTGAACCACAATCTCACTGAGGCTAGTTAGATGACACAGTGCTGTGCTAGTAAAATCATGCTACAACTCCCAAAGCAGTTTCTGTGCAGAGGAGGACGGAGGCATCCTTGTGCTTAGTATTGACCCAGGTGTATTCTGGCAGGTGAGTACTACAAACCTGCTTTTAAAGTTTTCCTGACTTGGAAACCTGTGTTCTCAAGTCACTTACTTGCTATAAAAAGTTTTCCAGTACTGGTTAAAACAACAATTGGGGAAAGCGGTGCTGCACCTCAACTTCATGATTCCTCATGATCTTCACGAGCTTGGTGAGAGAGGGTAATTGGCATGGCACAGTTCAGCAATCTGCTGCATCTTAACCTGGGCTCTAATGCACTAGCAGTAGAGCAGCCTGGTCTGGCACAGGAGTTTGGACCGCACCGAAGTGGAAAATGCTACCCGGAGACACCAACCTGGGGAGAGGAGACTGATGACAGCAACTGATCTTCACTTGCTGTCTTCTGATTTCTAGTTTTCAAACTGCAACGTAGAAAAAGGAGGTTGCTTTGATGCTGTAAACAAGTTAACAGAATCCCTCTGTGGACACAGGTTTCATGGGGATGTCTCTCTGGCTCTGTTGTATTGCTCTTGTGAACAGACTTTGACACTTGGATGGAAAACTTTCCATTTTAATAGCGTGTGAGGAGGAAACAAGTACACACGCTCTGGCTTATCTTTCCTTAGTCACTGACCAGGCGCAAATAATGAACTTATTAGACTGAATTAATCTCTTAAAGGAAGTGTTTTGAAATCCATCTGGTAGAATGCTGAAAAGCAGACTCAATAAAATCTTTAAAAATAGACTGTAGGAAGGAGCTTTCTGTTGGCAGAAAGCTGAATTGGATGAGCTGAGGAGAGTCCTCTCTCTGAAATTTCTGATGAAAAGGCAAACAGAAATAAGCAATGTATGCTGAGCACAAGGTTTGCAAACTGCATTTTCAAGAGATGGAGATTTTATATGCGCTTGTTCCAGCTGATGTTCTGTAACACAAGTCCCTCAGCGAGGTGTCTCGCCGTGGGTGGCTTTGGTGTGGTGGGGGAACCTAACAATCAGAGGACTGTAGTATGCACAGAGCTAAGCGTACTTCTTACCCATCTTAATTCAAAAGCCACTGAGGCACCACCTGATCTCGAGCTTCATGCAAACAAAGAAAAACCATCACCAATTTCAGCCCTGTGTTCAAACTTGCTGTCGATTTCTGTGACCAGAGATAAATGACAAGTTCTTACTGTGTGGCTGTTGTGTACCCACACCATTTCTAGATGGTACTTGCAGTAACAGACTGTGCTGTTTTCTCCAGTGGTAGTCAGATGCTGGCTGAGTGTGCCAGAGAGTATCTCTTTTTACACAGAAACCTTTGGTGTTGCCTCTTTGCGGTAGCAGTAGATTCCCTAAACCTAGTGAGACCTTGTGTCTTGTATGCTGGCTTCTGCGGGAGTCTCGGCACCTGACAGTCTGGCTCTTACTGATGCTCCACCAGAAGAGTTGATCTCTCAGGAGAGTGAAGCAAGCCGTATCTTTTTCCTTTTGTTAATGCTAACGTATTCTTCAGTATTCTTCATTCTTCATGGCATACCTGCTTGCAGATGCCTAAAGGCACGCAGTAGTGAATGAGGGTGTAGATATAGTCGCAATTGCATTTAGACTCTGGAGCACTCCTTGAGGGTACGATGGCAGCAATGTATTTCTTATCAGGTGGATTTTCTTGTGTTGTCCTTCAGCTTCAGGACAGTCAAAGACACTGTACAATATCCAAGTATCAAAACTTTATGTGGACTCTTGGTGATGCTGTCCTATCAGCTTGAAAAACTTTTGAAGCTTTGGGCTTATTTTGCCTGAATTAAAAAATAAGCTTTTGTCCTGTTTTGCTCAAGGTTAGCCTTAGGTTTGCTGTAAACAAGTGTCCACTGGAAATAGCTTTTTTTGTGTTTTTTTTTTTAATGCACTCACTAGATGGAAGTTTCCAATTACAGAAAAACTAATTTTGCTTCCAAGTCTGGCTGGGAAATGGTCAACACTGATAGTCCCTCGGTAAGAGAAGTCATTGTTCCTTTTTGGCACTACCTGCAAATAGAGTCATTAGCTGAAAAGTAGCAGGCTTTCTTAAATATCTTCTTAGCTCGTTATTCTTCAGGGAATTGTATTCTGGAATACTTCTTAAACAAAGGCTGTCCTTTCACCACACCGACTCGGTCCTTTCATGTTGACGCGTCCCCCGGCAGTGCCGGAGGTGAAGTGTGCAGGGCTCTCCCTTGCTTCCCTCCTCCTTCCCACTGCCGGCGGAGCTCCGGAAAATGCCATGGTCACCTTGGCCGCCTGGCGTTCCCGGCTGGTGAGGCTGGGCCCGGGCACGACGGCCGGCGCGACGCCCGTCCCGCAGATGGCCCGCAAACCCGTGGAGCTCCTCCGGCAACAGTGAAGCCGTTCTTTGGCCCTGCGAAATCTTGCTGTTCCCGCTGTGCAATTTAAAGACAAAATGCTTCCTGCTAATTATTAACAGTTACTCTGTAGGAACAGGCTCATTATAGGGGTGCTGAACCCTGGCCGGCGTCCTTTTCACCACCTGAACAATGTGAGAGGGAGGGGGAAGAAACGGGGAGAGAAACTGGGAGTGCTGGCACCAATTAGTCCCAAGATTAGTCCTGAAAGAGGATTGCAATTTCAAGGCCAAAAAGAGTAGGGAGTGGGTAAAAGGATTTGAAATGAGATTATAGGACCTAAAAGCGCCTTTCTTTTGTTAGGGAAATAATTCAGCAGTTTTGCTCGAGCCAGTGAGACAATCCAGTTTAGGGGCTGAAGTGGGAGATGTATGTCCTGTTGCTTTTTAAGGTTCTTTAACTAAGTTGATCCCCAGTTGCATTTGTTAGTGCTTCCTGCGAAATCAAAGTGTTTTCAACAAACAAACAAAAACACGGAGGAAAGCTATTGCCTCATCAAAAGGCCCGTTGTTTTTCAGGAAGCTTATTTGTATTCTTTAAAAGGGAAGCCAAGGAAAGGAGGCAGACTGAACTCCCTTTTTTAATTTGGGGAAACTATTTCTGCTGGTTACTATGAGACCGGCACTGGAGTCACCCTTTCACCACCCATCCTACAGATGAGTTTCAGAGCCCTTTTTTTGATGGCTGGCCTGCTCAGAGATGCAAATCAGGCAGTTCCTGCTTCAATTAAAAGTACATCATTCCTTTGCTCTGGGAGGGAGGCGGGCACTAAGTCTCGCCCCCCTATTGAAGAAGCCATGAAGCACACTCATGAAATAGTCTGGGGCTGAAGACTGTAGCTTGCTGGAGATGGCATAAAAAGAGGGCTTTTGCCCCTCTCTCTCCCTCCAGAAAAAGCATTTCAAAGTGGAGAATTGCAGACATTGTGGATTTAATAGGAACTATTTTGGTTTAGTATATTCACAACTGCAAGACTGCATGAAATGGTGGCTCTTTTTCTGCCCTTCGCGAGAGGGAAGCTGTTTCTCTTGGGGTGGCATAGACTCATAAGGTGTTGTATCCATTACTAGCTTTTCTTTCTTTCCTTTTCTGTTTCAGTGGAACTTCTCAGTGTGAAACACCTGCTTAGTCAGGCTCAAAAGCCCCATTTTCAGTTTGCTATGCCCACAAGTTTAGGGGAGTCTCTCAACATGAAGGAGTAGTGAGTTCTGGCATGCTCTTGATGTCCCTTACTGCTGCATTTCACACAGCCCTTGTTAAACCTGCTTTCACAGGCAAATGCTTGTAGTTGTCTTTCAGTATGGCACTCAGAGGTTGATGGGCATCATCTTGCCATCCAGGCTACTGTAACATGGATAATGGGCAAGATTGGGTTGTATGGGGAGCATACTTTTTGAGAAAACCTCTCTCTTAATATGGGGGACCTTTTTTCTCTAGACAGAACCATTAAAATAGGACATTTTGCTCTCTGTTCTTGGAGCTGAGCTGTTCTCTTTGGATTTGTTTATAAATACGTTTTAATTCCCATCCAAAGAACTTGTTAAATGCTACATTTTTGTCCATTTTGATTTTTATTCCATTATGCTGCTCTTATACAGCCAGTGAATCTGACCTGATGCTTTCTAGACTTCACAACCTATTCTAGAGTCCCCCCAAGAGGGTATGAGAGACCAAGAGACAAACCCACCAGTAGAGTTTCCACATAAACAGGGAGAAGGGAGATTGGTGAAGAAATGCAAGCTCTCGTCCTGTCCATGGGACTTGTCTAAATGGCTTAATAAAGCTTTGGTTGTGAAGTTGTCCCATGCTGAGGTACTAAGGGCTCTACAAAATAGCCATAAACCTTCTGAAGTAGAATTAAGACAATAATAAAACCCAAAAGGGATTCAGCAGAAGGATAATGTGGAGGCAGGGGTAAGCAGTGAAGACAGAATGGCAAGTCCTCTTTGTAGGTCAGCAAAAATGGTTTGAAAAGGTTAAAGAGTGCACTGAGATGACAGTGTTTTCTGCTGATACCATCCAAGTCCTGCTTCACTTCAAGTCATGTTTCTCTGTGATGTAAAATTTAGGCCCAGGGATTTCTGAAAAGGTGGTTAAGCATGTTCCAGTTGAACTGAGAGCTGCAGGTGGTATTTGCTGCACCCAGCAGAGGCAGCTCTCTGGATGGTTCAGTGCTGCCAATGGGCGGGCTCGCTGCTTTCCAATTTATGCCTCTTTACTTCCAGTCCTTCGTGTGTTGGCGGGAAAATTCAGTGATGCGCTGTATATGACACTGAAAAAAAAGAAACCTGAATAGCAATTAAACTGTTAACATGAGAATTAACTGGAGTGGTTTGGCAAAGTCATTTGTTGCATTTCCCCCGCCCCATGATTTGTCAGAAAGTTACATTAACACGTGAAGAAAATATTTCTGCTTAATTGGTGGTAGTAAACAGATGCACTATAAATTAATTGGCTCTTTAATGTTTAAAAGGTTATGTCCCATTCATTTTATGACTGATTAGTATCATTTCACTAGAATGAGCAAGCTTGAGGTCATCTGATGTTTGAAAAGCATAGTTTGTTGCTTTGTGTGATTTGCTGCTTTAGAGGGCATGAATGCTATCTGGGGATGTCAGGGTGTCAGTGTCTCTTTCCTAAACACCAGTGAACCATAATTAATTGTTTCCTGTAATCTAACTCATTGATTTTCTATGTTTGAGATGATCCAAGGAACTGCTTTACTCCAGGGATTAATTACAGAGAAAGAGTGAGAGTGCACATACACTCATGAACGTATTTTTGCTAGTTAATACTAATGAGGATTTTTTGTGACCGCGTGGCAGACACTTATTCAGCTGGGAGGAGAATTACACAGTATCTGATGGATAGCCATGCCCATCCTTAGCAGCTCCTTTTGGTGTCTGCAAGGATTGTGCTCTTCGTTAGTGAAATACCTCTGTTTTGGGGGTTGCCCACCAGCAGATAGACCTCCCAGAACCTCTTGGTTCATTGAGGAGGGAGCTTGTGGTCTCCTCCACTGGCTGTTAAACCAGAGCTGTTCGGCGAGAGGCACAGGGGATTGATGGATTGTCATATTTGGTTTTATTCTTTAACTTTCTTGAGCTTTATCAAGAGAGAGTGAATGGCCTAGACTCTCTAGGCTTTGTGTTTTGCCACAAGGGTGTTACCAAACGGCTGTTTAGATATACCGTGTGGAAACAGTAAACTTCGATACTTGCAACTTTTAGTGATGAAAGCAGAGATGTAGAAACCAGTATCTCATCACAAAAGCAACTGCCTGCCCACCTTCACCTTTCCTCATACAGCCTTTATTTCTACAGCTCTGGTTTCTGCTGAGAATCCCAGAGTGAAGATCAATGTTTAAGCCTGTCTTACTGAGTCAGGTCCAATTTCTGCACAAACAGCTGAGGAGAAGCAGCAAATGGAGGGAAACGTAGACCAGATTGCAGATTCCACCAAGGAAGCCAAGATTTTTTTAAATGACAGTGTTGTAAGACAAGTTTCTGGAAAAGTAGTCTCCTTCTCGGTAGACATCTGGCTTCATCAGTTATATGAAGAATTGCTGGCTTAAAGGTAGAGGGGTGACTTCTTGCTGTAAGTTATGTGAAGGTCAGCTCTTCTTTTCCTTAGTGATTTCCTTCATTCATGCAGGTAATACTGTAACTTGAGAAAGTTATTAGAATATTATTAAGTATAATGTTAGTATGCTCAACAGGCTGAACAGCTGTTTGGAGAGGTAAGGATTAGGGATAAAGATGCACACTGAATTTTACTTCCCGTTACAGGTGAGAGGTTTATTTTTCTGCTAAGATGAAAGTGGCTAAAGATAATTTAAAAATGAGTCAAAATGAAGTCCTCCAAGTATTTGTTTACAGTTAGATTTGCAGAACATGCAAAATTCATTATTTCATAGCTCTGCTTTGAAATTGTTAAGTAAAGCATACTGGGAGTTGGGTGCTGTGGTTGTTGCTACTGTAAAAATAACTAGGAGTGTTCTGGATGCCAGAGAAGAACAGATCACGTACAGTCCCCAGCCGCAGTTCAGTGGGGTTTCTTTATTTTGGCAGAGGCTGTAAAGAGGGAAGAGACTTAGGCAGCTTCTGCAGTGTAAATACCTGTGAGGTTGCATCTTCTCTGCCCCTTGAATTTGCAGCTGTGTTGAGTTGAGAACTTTCCTGGTATAAATAGAAATTTTCTATTTTCTGACGGGGTTGGGCTGGTAAGATAGAATTTAGTCAAACTTGTGTCATTTGCTTTAAATTTACAGTACAGTGGAGGGCATATTATAATTCTGCTTTTAATTTCTTCTGCATCCAACCTGAGGCATTTGGGAGCTGTTTAGGAAAAAGACTAAACTCTGGTAGGTGCAACTAATGTCAGTCAGTGGTGAGGAGCCCTAGTACAGTTGCAGTGTGAGTTGTCAGCGAGGACCTGGAGTTGGGGCTTCCGGGGGCTGGTCCCGGTCTGCCACGGCTTACTGGGTGTTTTGGAGGTACGTTGTTATCTCTGTGTGTACATTTTCCTTTCTGTGAATGGAAATGGTAGCTCTGTAGCTCTGTGGGTGGGAGGGTTGATCTAGGTGATGTCTCTGCAATGCTGCTGAATGCAAAAAATACTATATTCTCTTCCCTCTTTTGTTACATCTGTAGACCCAGGCTGTGAGGTGAAACAGCCCGGTGTTAGGTGCTATAATTTCATCTGTGTGTTGGTCGGTCCCTCCCCCATCTCTAAAATACAGCTCCGAGTACTTCAGACTGAGTAATCACAGGAATGTGAATGAGTGAAAACTGACAAATTTTGCTACTAAACTTTTTATGCCGTAGCAGTTTATTCCTAAAAATGTACCTCTAAGGATAGCTTGATATTTATGCATTAGACTTCTGTGTTGGTGACAGAAGCATCCACAAACTGTCATTCGTCTTTTGAGCACCTTGCGCGCTGTGCGGTGGGATCCTCAGGCACTGATCTTCTGAGACGTAAGCGTGTGACCGTTGAATTCAGGACTCGTGTAGTAGATATACCTGAAGAGGTAGAATTGAGATGGAGCAAAAAATGTCATTGCGGCTTTCCAGATACATGAGTACTTGACTTCTTGTTTTCTTGTTATTATTATCATCGTCATGTTTTCTGCTTTTACGTAACTTTCTGACATGTGCATCAGACGCTTTGGTGTATGGGCCCGTGGCTGCAAATCTCTGCACGCTCCTCTGCAGCAGTGCTGCGGAGCCTATAAGCACATTAAGCTTCCCAGGGAAAAATACCCTCAGCATCTGGGAGAGGTTAAATGTTCCAGGGGAGAGGTTAAACATTCGTTTTGTCCTCTGCTGCTGTAATTCCAGAAGCCAGATTAGTTCTGAATCATCTGAACCACATTCATTCAAGATTAATGAGAAAGACCAAGTATGGAAAATTTCAGCTGGTAAGCGCCTTGGCTTTGAGCAAGTGGTGGAGGGGGAGTTCATCCTGGCAGCAGCCTGCGGGTCATGCTTAGTTTTGAGTTTCCTTAGTACTTAAATTGGTGAAATGGGGAATCGCACCATACCGGAAAAACAAGAATTTCATCAAGCAACGTGAAGCATGTAAGGATGAAGGGGGGGGGGGGGGGGGGGGGGGGGGTTACAAGCGCGCT
>VXBO01000349.1:505093-589354 GCA_013400135.1 Rhinoptilus africanus
CACCCCCCCGGTTCTGTGTCCTCCTGCCTTACCATCACCCCCTGGACATATTTGATAACACAGTCATTGGCCTATATTTATTGCTTTTCTTCTGTGTTTTCATCATCCATTAATTGCAGCGTGTAGTCCCACACAATTGAATTTGTTTTGAACTTTTAGTTGTTTGGGTTTTTTAAATCTATTAATCAGGCCTCTCTCACAAAGAGGCCTGTGATAGTTTTTGGCATAGTTGTGAAATACTGCAACTGTGAGAGAGAATTCATACCCTGGCCTTTTTTTTTTAGCTCTTGGCTTTAAGAACTGCAGTCTCCGTGCTCTAATGTGAATTCCAGAAGACAAAGGATTTATATTTCCGTTTTTAAGTCTCTTGAAGCCTATGCACCTTTTTAAAGATTTTTATAAATGTGTGGCGTACGTTTTGGTAGAAATAATTAATCGGGGAGGGCTCACATGCGTTCTTGCTTCTGTATGCCCTGGGAGCTTCTGGTTGGGCTGGCTGGCTGCCATCACCCCTCGCTGGCTGGCCGGCCAGCCAGCCTTCATGTCGGCCCAGTTTCCAGAATAAGTGGTGTCCAAATCAACACATTCCCATGGAATGTTTTAGATTTCAGCAAAGCAACATTTTCCTATGGAAAAGCCTTCCCTCAGAAAAATCCCTGCTAGCCCTCGATCAGGCAGCTTCCCATGCCCGGAGCCCTGTGGCACAACGAAGTTTCCAACTGGTTGTGTCATCAGAGGAAAAACAGTTCATCTCTTGCCTTGAGCGGAAACCGAGTCCCACTTGTCATTAAAAATCGATAGCAAATCCCCTGGAAAGGCTGGGTTGGATCGGGGTGGCTCCTGGCCCCAGGTATCTCGTTTCACACGAGCAGGTGCTCCCGGGTTAAACGCCGTTAGTCCTCAGTTCCCTCGGCTGCTGGTTTTCAGCAAGCTGTGAATGCTTCATATGCTCCCTGCACTGGTGCACGGATGCCACGGTGACAATGACTGTGCTTCAGGGAGGGGTGGATCCTGTGCTGGGTGGATGTGAACTGTCACCCTTGGATCCTGTTTTAAGCATTTGCTACAAATACTGTTGCAGTCTGGATATCCCTTTGGCTGAGGGTACACTTGAAACGATAGCATTTTCTGCAAATCAAACTAGTGGTCCTTGACAGGTAACTGTTGGTGTTTCACATGTCGTCTTATCCATAAACTGTACTCATTCATATTCTTTCAAGGTGTTAGTTTGAAATCTCTGCTCTTCATGATTGATGCAAGTCCATCTCTCCCCTCCTTTCCTCCCCAAATGCCCTGTGCACATCCGCTGCTGGGAGTTAAGTTGGTCCAAACCTGTGCGTAACAAAAACGTATTAGGCCACAAGTTTCTTGCACTGATCTAAAAGTTCAAACTAGTTCCTGCTTTTCTTCTCGCAGCTGTATGGGATTTATTAGAAATGAAATATTACTTCAGTCAGTGTGTTTAGTTGGTAAGTTTTGGGAAAAACTCTGACATCAATAATGCCAATTGCGTAAATATTAATCTCGCGGCATATATTGATAACAAAAGAAATTTCTAAAGCAAGATTTTAATTTTTAGTTTGCCTAAGTACAGAATACGCTGTTATTTCTACAGGAGAACAAGCCACTCTTCTCCAGTAGGTTACAGACTACACCACATAAACAGTTGGTTTGAAAAAATGCCTGGGATGAACCAAATGGATTTTTGTTATAGATGGTCTTTAGAAGAATGAACCTTCTTCAAATGGTTTCTTAATCTGGAACAGGGAGAAAGCAGCTTTTGAACACTTAAAGTAAGAGATAGTTTAACTCTCTCATTTCTCATCTTAAAATATGTTTTAATAATTAATACCGTCTGAGACTTCACGTGCAAAAGTTTGGGAACAGAAAGAGAATTTATCCAACACAGGCACAGCTAAATTTCAGCAAAGCCCTGCAAACACAGAAGTTTGTTGTTTGAAAGGCTTGACCGGTCGCTGCGGTATATTATTTACATGCTT
Source organism: Rhinoptilus africanus (assembly GCA_013400135.1). Taxonomy (NCBI): domain Eukaryota; kingdom Metazoa; phylum Chordata; class Aves; order Charadriiformes; family Glareolidae; genus Rhinoptilus; species Rhinoptilus africanus. The sequence continues at coordinate 507,094 of VXBO01000349.1, forward strand.
GAATTCTTTAGCTTCCTTCCCCGGGAAGGCACAGTTAATTTTCTCAGTTCATGTGGGTTTGTGCTGAATCAGATGGAGTTTTTTATGAGAGCCTTGGGCCTTTTTTCAAGTTGGAAAATAAGATAAATCACTATGGCTTTGTTTCTCTAGTGGAGACATTTTGTCTATTCAAATATATATGCTTTTCCCTCTCCTTTCTTTAACCCTTTTCCACCCACGTACTGACATACAGCAGCCTGAAAGTAAATTTTTTCTATGGCTTCATTTCAGAATTTCAACATAATTTTTTTTTCTTGGGCTTTTGAGAGGCATATAGTTGCCATTCTGTGATTTCTGATTTCTGTGGCAAATCTGCACAGCATGAAGACTACACTACGGCTTTCCACTTGCAGCTTGATGGATCCTGTCCCAGAGATTATCCTGGACTCCGATGCACTGTAGAACCGTGGGCTTGTCCTACAGGAGTGTGAATCCCCTCAACAGCTCTTGACCTTCGTGTGAGTTGAGGAGCTACACTTGAAGAGCTGGCGCTTGCTATAAGGAGCACAAACAATTGGTTACATTAAGCCCTGTGAAGTGAGTGTGTGTATTCAGACAAGTGCATGCCCCAGCGCACTCCAGCACTTGTGAATGTAGACCTACTTAACTTCTTTTTTGGTCATTTTGGTCTCTCTCTCTCTCTTTCAACTCCCCTCTTTGTTCAGGAGTATCGAAGGCTTTTATTACTCATACAGTTGCTTCAGCTCCTTTTACAGTTCATATTTAACACAGCGAACTTTTTATACGTTAGCACAAGTCTCCGCAGAATAATTGTGAAAGCAGCGTGTTTTTTATATGTGGCATTTTATCAGAACTTTACTAATGCTGTTGATGTAATAGGCAACATCTGTTTTCCATTTCATTGCATTATGTGTAGCAGTAGTCAACTCAAGAGGAGACAAAAGTAACTTTGAACAGCAGTGGTGTGTGGTGCTTGGTTCACATTTTGCATCCTGAGAGGAAGGCAGATTACCTTAAAAAGGCTGATCGCCTTACAGTAATCTTACCTAAGGGTATTTAGTCCCTTGCTTTTAATTTGTGCTTGAATTTGGGTATAGGGCAACTATTTTTATATTGATAGCATAGTTTCATGATACTAATTTCAATAAAAGCTTAGTGTATTAAAATACCTATGATTGTCATCAAGCTTTAGAGGACTTTGAAACCTGTTTCATGACTACAGGTCATTCCGACCCCCTGCCAGTCTGTCTCTTCCACCTGCCGTGAGAACGCTGCAACAAATCTTTTCCCTGTTTTTAGTTACTTTCTGTAGGTACTGTGCTTTTAAAATACTTGCTGTGCCACAGCCCTGGGATGCGATTGGTGAACTCCTGCAGGTGGTGCCTCTCCGGTCGAGGACTCCCCACACAACAAGATGTGTGGCGGGACTCTGGCTCCGGGCTGTCACTGCCTGTGGATCTCCCTGGGGAGGGCGAGCTGTGCCATGCTGGAAGGAGGGCCACGTCTGGCCAACAGTCATCTGCACTGTTAAGAAAACAGCAAAATTACCTTTCATGTCCAGGAAAGGTACTGCTGCTGACTTTGGTCCTTCTGGACGTGGCTGCGGGGCAGCTGCCATCGGAAGAACTGTTCTGATGTGGTGGGGTCGGTGGTCTGGTGCCTTTGCCAGAGAGGAGGGGCATGGGAGGCCATCAGGCGCTTTCTCACAGCCTCCTCTCTTCTCCAGCTTGCCAGCAGCACAGATTGTTGTAGTGGATGCTCCACAGTCATGTTGCCCACAGCACCATGGGGCTGCTCTGAGGCGACAAAAGAAGCAAGGTTAGAGGATCACAGAATCATAGAATGGTTTCTGTTGGAAGGGTCCTAAAAGATGATCTAGTTTCAACCTCCTTGCCATGGGCAGGGAGACCTCACAACTAGACCAGGTTGCTTAAAGCCCCATCCAACCTGGCCTTGAACACTTCCAGGAATGGGGCTTCTTCTCTGGGCAACCTGTTCCAGTGTCTCACCACCCTCAGAGTGAAAAATTTCTTCCCGATATCTAACGTAAATCTGCCTTTTTCCAGTTTGAAGCCATTACCCCTTGTCCTATCGCTACATGCCCTTGTAAAAAGTCCCTCTCCAGCTTTCCAATAGACCCCCTTCAGATACTGGAAGGCTGCTATAAAGTTTCCCTGGAGCATTCTCCAGGCTGAACAACCCCAACTCTCTCGGACTATCTTCATAGGAGAGGTGCTCCAACCCTCGGATCATCTTCATGGCCCTCCTCTGGACTCGCTGTAACAGGTCCGTTGGAATAGAGAGGTGGAATCACCTCCCTCAGCTTGCTGGCCACGCTTCTTTTGAAGCAGCCTAGGATATGTTGGCTTTCTGGGCTGCAGGTGCACATTACCGGCTCATGTTGAGCTTCTCGTCAACCAACACCTCAATCATACCAATGTTCTCTCCTCTTCTTCCTCCTCCCTTCCATGCATTTGAGTCCATTCTTAGCCTTCAACCACGCTTGCCACAAGCAAGGGCCCTCAGTGGCCGTTACCTGTGGGAAGCGGCTGTGCGAGACGTCTGCCCGAGTTCAGGGAAGCGCTTTGGGGCAAGCGGGCACTGGTGTGTCCCACTGGAGTTGCCATGGCCACCGAGCACGGCAAAGACCAGGCTTCATTAATGCTGGTGCTTGTGGGACGGCTCATTGAGCAGTGTGATTGATGGTGTGGTGGGGTGATCACTGCCTGAGGGGGGGTTTGGTGGGCAGAGTGCTCTGGTGGAAGCACAGAAGCTGCCCAGCATCTGGCCAAGGCTTTTCCGGGTTCATGCGATAGTTGGGGTAGCGCGTTGTTACGGCCGAGTGAAAGCCATAAAGCATTTGGGTTTTTAGCAGATAGCTTTGGGAAAAGGCATATGTTTTACTGTACTGAGAATTCAGTAAGTATTTTTTACATTGATTTGTTCGGGTTTTTTTAATTATGTCTTTCAAATGGCTTTTTTCTCTTTTCCTCTAAGAGAGTGTGGGCGTGTGCTTTACTGAGGAGGTTTTTCCTTTTGAAGAGAATGTGAATGTTGTATCAAATTGACTTATTTTTAACAAGAAATTGTAGACCCTTGCCTGAAGGAAAAAATGCCATGATGTTACGTTAACTTTACAAACAATACAGAATTCATGCAAGTAGTAACTTATAATTGTTTAATGTAAATGAGATTTTCTTTACACTTATTTCTTATTACCTTTAGCACATCAGGTCCACCCATTTGGCCAGGAAGCACCTTTTTCAAGAGAAATGGAGCCCTTCTACAAGGTAGGTGATGGATACTACATCTTGGAGTAACTGTTCTACTTAATAAATACCTCTTGCAAATTGCACAGCTTTTGTAATATTCACTGGGCAACAAGTAACCAAATGTTTTTTGTTTCCTTTAACCTGTCTCCTTTATTGCGCATCTGGTGCCTTGAAAATGACGATTCACTACATACAGTGAGTGTAGTCTATGAAAATTGCTGCTTTTTTTCTTTTTTCTTTCCTCAGATTATTAATTTGCTTACTGTAAAATATGGCAAAAGGGTGGCTTTTTTTTTTCCTTTATGCGAATAAAGAGTGCCCAGAAGGAAATATTCCACGAAGACTGCTTTTAGCTCTGTAGGGTTTTCTTTGAGAGAGATTGTGCAGATAGCAAATTGTGCAGATAGCAAAATGTACCTGAAGGTGGGTATCAGTACTGTAGTGGGGAAAACAACGGCAGAGCGTTTGTCTAAAGAAACCTACCATGTTTAAGGATGCTTATATTCATATTGGAATTTTAAGTATCTTTTTTCCATTGGATATACATTATGAACAGAAACTATTTGACTACAGCTTTGATAGGTGAAGATTTTCAGTCTGTCTTATCAGACTTTTAAGAATCATTTTTCACTGCTAAGTGTGTTTATATTTCTGCCATTGAGTACATGGAACTACCATCTCTCTTAATGGAAGTGTCTTGGGAACACAGAAGGCTGTTTGCCCAGGCTGCATGCATTTGTCTGTGGTGCAAAAGTAACTTACGCCATTTAGGATGATTTTACGGTCTTTGCAAGTATTTGTCCATGAAGTGTCTTGGTTTTGTGTTCATTCTCATGGTGCCAAGAGTTTTCTGGCCTTCCTTCTGGCAGAAAATGCTGTATAATGTTCTCTGGAACGTTTATCCAGATCACCTAGGATGGAGCCTTACTCACAGCTAGGCTCACAAGCAAATAATTGCCAGGCAGAACTGTACGCCGTCAACAAAGTAATCCAGCATCTGTAGTTTACCTGAGAATATTTTTCAACTGATTTCTTGCACGTATCTAACAATTTGCATTATTCTCTTATCTAATATCCATGCTGAGATTTGTTCAAGCAAATTTAAAATACACTAAAGTATTCAGATTATTACTTAACACTAGGATATGGTATAAATTGTACAGTTTGTCAGCTTTTGGTTTTAGTCTTGATAGGACAGATATGCTACCTTTACGGTTCTTCCTAATGGAAAGAACTAGATTTTTAAATATTTTTTTCTAAGGATAAAAAGAAACTATTGTGAATGGATATGCTTGATTTGTTTTCAGTTGTTCACCAATTCCAGTTTTAAATGTGTACCTACACATACGCAGTCTTTGTAATTTGACTTCATGAAATGTAAACTACTCTGTCAAGTCTGTATGTTTTGTATGATGCAAGATATCCAGGAATTAGTAACTGTTTTGTAGCCCTCCCTATCTCAGTTGTTTCTTAAAGCCTTCTCCCAATAAAGAAGAGTACGCTGTTCTCCACCCTCTTCTCTCTACACTCCTCTACCCTCCTCTGCCTTCGAAATTGGAGAAAAAAACCTCAAAAGCCCAAAACTTTTCAGCATATTAAAGAGATAGAGAAAAAGGCAGAGGTGACTGCCTTTTCAAGCAACTAACAAAGCCTAACAGACCTTTAACTGAGTTGGCATTCTGCATTGCCATTTCAAGTGGAAAACACAGCCAGTTTGAACCCTGCTATGAGTGATACAATGGAAGGATGAGAGAGAGTGAAGAAAAACCTCAGTAAAGTGATCTTTTAATGCTTCCTGGTTTTAATTTTAAAACAAGAAAATAACTCAACCAATCCTTTCTTTCTCTCTTTAATTTTTCCCTACAATGAGCTTTTTCATGTATAGGCTTCAGCAGGTTGCATGGAAATGGTGCATCCACCTCTTTGCTGCCTCTGACTGTCTTTTTCCAGAAGACCTGTGTAGAGGAATGGTAGCAGGTGCAGGGAGGTGTGAGATGAGGGGGTGGAGATGTTTGTTGAGTCCTACCTTACATGAACATCTTAAGTCTCTTTTTCCGGTGCTTATATCCAACAGGAGAACGAAAAATTGACTCAATTACTGGTTTCAAGTTACAGTACTGCCTTTTGATTGGCAAAAGTTTAGGTAACAAAGGGATTTAAAATTATTTTTACTTGATAAATGTTTTGATACATTTGAAAAGAATGTTCAGTACATGTTATCGACAATAATACAGAATAATTCTGAAATTTTAGTAACTGTGATATTCATGTGCACTTGTCACACCTCATTTCTTCTGAGTTGTTAAGGAAAACTCTCTTTTTCTGGTCTGGGGAATGAAGAGAAAAAAAATTCCGCAATGTAAGCAGCACTTTTTTAGCCAAGAAAGACTTGTAGATGCTCCTGGTTTCCATTCATTTTTTCTACCTGAACTATTTGGCAGAGTAATCTTAACCATTGTAAAGCATTTAACATATCTATCCAGAGAAAGTGACTGAGAAAACAGTTATCTGTGTACCTCAGAATGGCAAAGGAAGAGAATGGGAAGCTATAATTCATTGTAGCTGTTCTGTGTCCTTAATGTCTTTGACATGTGCAGGATTAATTCTCTGTTGCTTTCTGACTGTCTTTGCTTGTACTTTGTTGAAGAATTTTGAACAAAATACCTATTTATCATCTTTTTGCCTATGATTTTCTTAAATACTAGATGGCTACCTCAGTTTCTTTTTTGAGGATCATGGTACTGTTGTTCCTAGCATTAACTCTCTAATCAAAACAAATGAACAGTAAATGTACTTTTTATTTTGAGTAAGTCACCTGCTCAGGTGCTTTTTGAAATGTCGTGCTCCTTCTACTACGTGAGGATTGCTCCTTATAGGTTGTGCTCTTTCGTCTTCTCATGATGTCCCATGCAGAGCTTAATCTAGGTGGGACCATCAGCCTTACCAGACTCTGATACCGTCTCTCAAAACTTACTTACACATCCGTGGATATTGCTGCGTCTAGCCTTCAGGATTTCCAGATAAATTTGTGGGTGTAATTACCACTGGCACCAAAACAGAGCACCATACAGTGAAAACAGTGATCTGCGCCTGCTGTTGCTGCTGCAGTGGGGATTGAAACAGGAGCGCAAGAACTGCGGGTGTTGCCCCAGAAGATGCAGGAGCCCCATGACTGGGCAGCAGCTGACATAAAGCAGTGCCTCTTCTCTGGTGTACCCAAGTACACGTCTGCCAGGCTTAATGCCATTCTTGGGTAAGCTTCCTGAGTTTCTAGTCAAAGCCTGGAAGAAGCAGGCCCTTGTGGTAACAGAGTTAGTGATTCTTCATCGTCCAGGGAAGGAAAGCAAACCTGGGTCATCCAGGCCCTGCTGCTGTTGGAGCTGAAAATGGAGATGGCCCTCACCACTGTGATGAGATGGTCCACCTTGGATTGCTGCTTCCAGAAGATACCAACCAACCGAAGGTACAGCAGTGATCCTTGCCATGCTGTCTGCTTTCTTGTGTGAGCAAGGTCCTCGTGATGATCAAGTCCAGTTTAAATCTGCTGCCTGTGGATGTTAAATCCAAGCTCTTGCTCCAGAGATCCTGCAGACCTAAACTCACACCTATGAACAGGTTTGCGGCAGTCAGTAAACTGAAGTCAGACTGCACGACTTCCCGTTGAAGCCACGATTCTCCTTTAATTATAATGGAAAAAAAGATTGGCAAAAATCCCTTCCCATTCACAGAGCGCAGGAGGGGAGGAGTAAGGAGTCATGTGTGGCCTCTGGTCCCACTAGGCTGAGGGAGCCTGAGAAAAGAGGGGTTGTCTTTCCCAGAGCTCATAGGCTGCTTTGTTCGTTCTCTACCGTTGGCTGCAGGGAACAGGCATCCTCATGCTCCAGAACAGAGCAAGCAATAGGATGCTTACATGGGGCTGGCTTGGCTTCTTCTCCTCTGGGAAAGCACTGTATGAGATAATTCCATTCTTCCAGCAGCCCATGCGTGATCTGCCTTGGTCTAGCTGCCATGGCTGTAGCTGGCACCACCTGTGAGGAGCTCTGGCAGGAAAGAGTTGGAAGATACTGTCTTCACAGGGTCACATATCACCAAAACCAGTGTGACACACTGACTCCAGAATTCGTTGCAGAGTAGAAATGGAAACTCTGGGCACTGATGCTATAGGCAAGATACCAGGTCTTGATGCCCTCAGTGTAAGATGGTGGCTTTCACGTTTTAATGTACTAACATCTGATATCTGACCATAACATGAGACTTTAGGAAATTGCGAAAGCACACGGATCACTTTATTCTTGGATGAGAATGGTAATTTATTTGAGAGAGCAAGAAAATTGCATCTCTAATTCTGAAAGTTTATTTAGTACAAAATATGGACAGAGCAGACCTGAGAAGATGGGGAACCAGCTAGTTTATGAACAGATGCACCCATTTGTACAGAGATCTTTTTCTTCTCCAGGAAGCATGAGAATCCTTGAAATGACCAAACACTTTGTTTAATCCATTGTCCTTTGAGTAATTGTACAAAATGAGAGAGCAGATTTGAGACTTCACATTTCAAAGTGTTAGCTATTAATAGAAACACTTGCTGAGGTGGAAATAAGCCAGCGGGAAGGGGGCAACTGTAGCTAGTTAAGGTGAAATTGGAATTGTCTCCTCTTATAAATGAAGACACCCAGCCTCGGTTTTTATGTCAGTATTACATTAAGATAAAAATATAACAACAATAGGGACTGGTTTCCTTGGACAACAAGTACTGCCCATACCAGCTACTCAGTCTTTTCTCTGGAGAGGTTTGGGAGGAGTTGTTCTCGTTACCTTCAAGACGGAAGTTGACAACACGTTCACAAAGAGAAGACTGTGCAGCCTGTCCTAGGACATGAGGTATTCGTACCTGCTGGTGCTAATGGGGGTGAGGAGAGGAAGAGCAGGGGAGAGCTGAAAGACGAGAGGATTCATTAAGACTTGCATGCATTTAGCTTTCAGAATTGCATGTCTTATACCTCAAAAGAAAACCAAACTTGGAGAAAAAATGCAGTGTTTTCTTCTACTACCTAGACGTGCAAAGAAAAACCAGCATGGCAAGGTAGCATATATACTACAGATACAGATAATATTATATAATACTTAAGTGTAACGATGACTCTAAGAAGAAAGCCCAAAAGTGATGCGAGACAGTCCAGCCTTAGGATTAGGTGCTGTGATGGATAACACAACCTTGGGCAAGACCCTTATGCCCAAATCCATCTAAATATTAGTTTCTTAATGTGTATTTGGGCATCTCACGTTCCCCAGGAATCTAAATACTTTTTTTTGCTTTGGGGTTAGAATTCCTTGGTTTTCTGCTTTATGATGTGAGGATAGTAATAGTGCTTCTCGCTGCCTAGAGCTGACAGTCTACAAAATACTGACTCTGTATCATATTCTGATGCTCCAGTAATGGGAAAACCTTTAACAGGGGGAACCTAACTGTAAAAAGCAACAGTTAACAAAAAGCAAAAAGCTATTTGTTAGCTCTTGTAAGGAAGTGTTTTAGGTTTGGCGTTGTTTTTCTCATTGAAGTTTCTATTAAGATCCTTACTCTTAGAGGTACACTTGGAAATTGGCTCTTCAGCTTCATAAGTGACTGGTTTGTGTGGAGATCTGGGGTTTTGAGTGTCCAGTTTAGGTACCTTCATCAGAAGAGCACCAAACCTTTTGACTTCACCTCAAATTTTGCTTCAAATTTTCCTCCTCCAACCTCCCATTTCAGCCTCTTTGAAACTGTGGTGACAGTCATGCTCTGTGTTCACTGTAGACTAGGCTTTGGTCAACCTATTGAATTAACAGCAGAGCTGCTATTTTTTTTTGTTACAATAAATCACTTTTCATTCACATTGCATTATTATTTAAATCAGCTCTGCTTTTTTTTTTTTTTTAGCTTTTTTTTCCTCCCCCACAGGAAGGGTACGTGACAGTCTCTTCAGGAGTTTCTTTTCAGGAAGATGATTCATGTGGTGCTTCCATAGAGACCAAATATTTGAATAATTTATTTATTGTTAGCATTCAGCGTGTTTGCAGTGGTATTATTGGAGAAGTAAAATTAAGTCGGAGGGGTTGTGCAGCATGTCCCTAGGGGAGTAATTTGCACAGCAGAGCTCTCCTTTGTTTGGGGAAGTGGGCAAAACCCTAGTGGGGCTGCTGGGGTCCTGCGGGTGCTGGTAAGGGCTCATGTTTGTGAGAGCATTTCAAAATGGCCTTAACACCCTGCATTCAAAAAAAAAAATCCCAGTGAGAGCATTTTGCAGCGATTCATACAGAAATGGTCACTTTGGTGTGATATTTTCATCTCTGTGTTCTGTGTAGGACATTTGCATATTAGGGTGCTATGCATTAGCTGTGCAGTATGTATGTACTCTTTTTATTCCTATTTTAGTAGTTGAGTGTGTAAGACAATGGCAAAAGCTGTAATTTGTGAAGTGCCTGAAGTGTGGTCCTGTTAACATTGATGTTAGAGCCATTAGTAAGGAAATGTGACCGCTGACTGTTTACATTCCCCGTGACCAAAACATCTGAGCTGCCTTTGGCCTCTAAAGCTGAGAAGGAAGAAAACCGAACTGTGGCAGACAGGTCTTGCTTGCTAATGGTAGATCATGTTGCAGAGTACATGAAGAGAAGTTAAATTCCTACCGTGTTTAAACTCAGTCACCTGTGGTTTAGACCTGCATAGGTGTCTTTGCTATCTTTACAGATAACTTCGCTTATTTTGTAACAGTCCAGCATAGTGACTTTGAAATTATATTGCTTCTGAGTGACTCAAGATGAAGTTTACTGGCTTTGTTTATTTTCCTTGGTGACTGGAGGGTGTGGGTGAGTGCTGCAAGGCAAGTCCTACTGCAGTGCTAACCTTGGGCAGAGGAGAGGATGCCTCTGTGTGTACCTGCCTGTTTTGCCTTCAGTGTCAACTGCCATGTGAGCGGTGGCAGTAAAACAGCACTTTGCAATACACACTGAAGAGGGAAATAACTGCTGCTGCTGCTGCAGGTCCCCGTAGTGCTGCACTCTCTGCCCCAATAACTAGTGTAGCCTAGGAAAGGAAGAGGAGGCTACTTAAAGCACAGAGGAGATGAGGAGTGCATAGTCCTTGCCCAGAGAGAGGTCAGTGCCAAGGTAACCTACAGGTGGCATTGCTCCAGGGATGCTGCTAAATGGCTTCAAATACAGTCCTGCAGGTGATGTGCTTGTGACTTTGCAATTTGAACACCGGAATCTACTTCTTGTAAATCACCAGTAGCTGATCTTGTCTTTTTTAGGAAAAGTATGTTCTGTGACTGGCCCTTCTTTAGGCATCAGTACAGGTGCTTTTGTCCAGACACGTGTTCCTTTCCCACCCCTGAAACATGCATATGGGACTTAATTATATGTGGAAAACTGACTGTGCTGCCCTTGGATTTCATCTGGGTGAAGGAAGATGTAGACTAGGTACAGCAAGAGAAATGGCAAGTTCCTGTTCAGTGGCTTTCTCCTTTACTAGGACTGCCATACATCCAGAATTCCAATGGTTTTTTTCCCCACCAGGAGCAATAGTCTGCTCAGCATATGGGGGTTCTTTGCCTGTTCCCAGCATCTCTTAGGAGGTTTGTCAGGTAGCTGGGAAGTCCTGGACGTGGTCACTGCAGATACAGAGACAAGTCTGGCAGCAGTCGGTGCCAGACGTTTTCTGTAGGTGGAATTTGGGGCCAGGCTGCCTCTGGCTAGGCTGGGGCTTAGAGTAGGAAATTTTATGGCCTATTACAGGAACATTGTGTACCACCAGTTAGATCCCATTTTACAGCGACAGTTCTCTGAACAAAGCCATGGTTAGAAACTGCAGTAAAATTTGTACAGTAACTTGGAAAATGGTAGAATATGTAAAGATTTATTTTCCGTAACTGTGAAATTATTGTGATTATTGCTATCAAAATCTCTGGGCTGATGATCTGAAGCATATGCTCCATGCTGAGAGCCTGTGATGTTTGGCATTCCTAAAATATGAAGGTGGCTGATATTAGAAGTAATCTTGGCTTTCATAATTGCAGAGTCTGTTTGAGAGCAGAGCTATGAGAGAGGCATAAGCCTGTGCGTTAGATGGAAATTACTAAAATAAGAATAATATTGTAATTATGTTGCTATGAGCAGTTTTGGTGATGTGTAGACTGTTATGAGCAAGGGAATGCTGTTGTCAAGTTGGGCTGTTCCCTGACTGCATGTCAGGTTTCTTGAGACAGACCTATATTGAGAGAAATAAACAGAAGCTCTGGAAATTTTTAAGATGCTCTCTTGCTATGATGACCTGCTTGTGTGATCGGCAGTTACATGTTTTTGGATCCCTGGGGAAACCAAAGCATCATAACTAGTAAACAGAAGGAAGTTATGGGAAAAACAGTGATGGTGATTGAGTCCAAGCAATGTTTATGTCCTGTGTTTTTTGTATGCTGTCTGTGTTGATGTCGTTTATGGTTAACATTGGCAACAGTTTTTCCTCTCTAACATGGTAAGATTTTCTCCCTGCTGGTCAGAGCAGATCTCTGTGCTGCTGATTAAAGAATGGTAAGTTTTTCGTTGTACAAAAGGCATTTCTTAAACATCTAGAAGAAATGGCAAATTAATGGAAATGGCATATTCCTAAGAGAGCTCAATTTTATTTGAACAGTTGAGAAAAGTAGAGGCTGTCTTAAATTGGGAGGGTGGTCAGTGATGTGCACATTTCACTACTGTGCGTTACTTAAGCTAAATGTGAAATAAATCCATTGGTTTCAGATATTGGAATAAAACTTACCACTAGAAATTCTTCAGTTGTACTCTTGAGAGTATGAAGAGCTCTGGGATGACCCAAGTTCATTCTTACAACTGTGACTGCATCACTTGATTTTCCTGCAATTTGTAACTGAATTGGCACTTCAAGAGGGAAGAAGGCAGGATTTTTTTTTCTTTATCAGTAGAAGTACAGTGTGTTCAGAAACCCCCAAACCAAAGCTGGGGCTCCTTCTAGGGTATGTAGTTCTTTATGCTATTGGTTTCAAGCTACTGGAAGTACACCTGCCAGGGCAGTAGACTGTGAATGTGAACTTACTGGATACAGCACTTCTTCCTTGCATTCCTTCCCCTTTGTAAGGGAATGGTGAATTGCATCTGGATCCTGAAGGATGCACTTTTACAAAACAGTTCCCTCTAATCAGCAGAATGGGATAAATTCTCATTTTCCTACAAAGGTAATTTTTGGGAAGTATCCGTAAGACTTTCGGACTGGTAAAAGAGTTTATCCTCTTTAGTGCGTTTAATACCGGCCACAGATCAGCAAAGAAAGCATGACTTTTTAGGACAACCTCTGTCAATTTACAAATGCCATTATAGGATCCTTGTCTTCATCTTACATGTTATTTCTTTTAGCTTCCTTTCTCCTCATAGGTCAAAGTCTCACAGTGGTTGCGATTGCATACAATAAAGGTAATAAATTCTCTCTCTCTCTGACAATATTTATTTCTATGCCTAGTCTGTCATACTACTCTCTAGCGCATGAGAAGGATATGGTGAAACTGAAATTAAAATTGTTCACCGAATGATTGGAAATTCCAGTACTGATTTTTACATACATGCACAAATTGAGTGAAGGTGTGAAGAATAGTTCCTGTGTATCTTTCATTTTCATATTTCTGCAGTACCTCCGTGCTTTGCTTTGCAGCTTTTAAACACGTTATTTATTTAGAGTGAATGTATGCTTTGTTTTTCTTTATAATAAAATAGGATGTGCTGCTTTGTGAGCCACATGTTGAGTTTCAGCACTTGGGTTCTCATACTACTATATTAATTAAGCTGTTTCTCCTGAGAAATAAGAACAGCAAGTTACTTCTCCTGGAGATGAAAAAATAAAATAGCTAAGGTCAGATCACCTGATCAGCTGTCTATGTACAAATACTTCTGTGCAGTTATCTAATATATTGAAGATGTGCGAAGAAATACACAGTTATGTAGAAAAGCATCCCTTTTTGTGCTAGAGATTTGGTGCATCTGCCCTGTTCTCGTAAACAATGAAACCCATCCATGGAGGAAAGATTACCTGTAAAAATGTGTTCTAATGTTTTTCTGGGGAACTCGGGTATTTCCATTCCTGTTTGGAAATGTTTTCTGTGTCATCCCAATGCTAGGCTTTAGATACTAGTACAGCAAAATACTAAGCTGTACTATTTTTTTGGTGACAAATATTGTCCTTCCCACCACCATGTGTTATATCACTCCTTTTTCCCCCAATTTTTTCTCTAGAAAACATTTTCTTCTCTCTAGTACATTGTGTTTCTGTCACTTCTCCCTTTTAGTCCTTCGGAGCAAATCTGAAGTTCTTGCCTTAATGATTTTTCCCTCCCCTCTCCCCTTCAGGCAGCTCCCGTTTTGATTGCTGCGGTTTACATGGCTAATGCTTAAGGCAATTTGGAGTTAAAAAAATTAGTGTATTGTAAAGTTGATTTGTATGCTCTTTAAAAATAAATTAGTTTAAACTTACACTACTGTGATTTTTTTTGACTTTGCCCCCCAAATCCCCTGGATGTCATTATATCAATAATAACTTAGTCTAGACTGTTAACAAACGAATAGAGGTTTCTGTATGTGTCTTAAATAGAAAACACCTTATTTACTGTATGATATCTAGACTGGTCAAGGAGTACTTCTGGATCTGTCTCTCGCAAATTTTGCTATAGTGATCAGTGAGAGAGGACGGTGTTTTTGTTTTTAATAATATCACAACTTGCCTTGGTCACACTGATAAACCACAAGAATAACTAGGTCTGCATTTTCAAACTTGAAGAAATGAGTTAGTGGCTTAAAAGCATAAAGCAGCAAATGCTGGCCAAGGTGCATGATTGATTATGAAATTAGAGAAATTTATTTATTTCATTGGGCTGTAGTCAATCTCTGGCAAGTTTAATTTTGCTCTTTGGCTTTTCTAGATAGTTGTTTCTACTGTTTCTGTGACTTGGCTACTTCTTTAAATGTGTTACAGTGTCTTACACAAATACATCTGTTTCTGCCCTTCCTGTACGAATGAAGCTGGTGCAGTGTTTTTAAGAAAGGTGAGGCCTGAAACATGTGAACTGGTGCCCGAGTAAGGGTTTGACGCGACAGAGTGTGGCACTGACGCTTGTTCTTGGTGCTTTGGACAATATTAATCACTGACGAGGAACCTGTGTGCGACACGAGTGCTCAGCGTGCAGCTTCGTACAGAAAGGCAAGAGAAGCAGCTCAGTGAAGTCTACTCCAACTGATACTTTAAATACCCAGCAAACACTTAATTTCTCTTTTCCATCTGTTGAACAGCTTAATGCTCAGAGGCAGAAATGAGAGAGGGCAGAACTGGATGGGGACAGAACCTAGTGAGCACACGGTACTGCAAGGTCATGACTCCCTGGCTTGTCAGTTCAGTCACGATGGGGCTAGCAGAGCTCCAATTACTTCTGAAGAACAGGATCCAGATTTACTGGAAGATTTCTGAAATGAATCCTCCTGAAATTTTGTTGCTAGGATCAGCAGTTAACTCTCTTGCCAGACTTGCAATTGCATATAGGTCAGTGGCGTCAGGATTTATTTTGTAAACATTTCATGATTTGACTGCTATCTTTAGAGATGCCCTCCTGTCCACATGTAGATATTTTTCTTGAAGAGTGATACATTAAACTCTTCGAGGTAGCCCTTTGTTTCCCCTCTTGGGAGGACAGTGAGCAAAGATTACAAAACAAACATTGCTGAGTTTTTCACTGATATTTTACTTCGTCTGTGATTAATTGCTACAACAAATCTTAAATATTTATTTTGCAAGAGGAGGAAAATGAAATGTAAAGGCCCAGATGAGATTTGCTAGTACACAATACCACCGAACAGCTCTTTAGCAATCCACAGATTGAGTGAAATAGTTTAAGATAATGATAGTGAAACACTAGTCTAACTAAAGGCATCTCTTTGGTTTTTGAGTTTATCTGAACAAATAGAGATGTTGCGGCAGTACTTTGAGTGGAATAATAATCTTTTCCACTGAAGATTAGTTTAAAATAATAATAAAGAAAAAATATACCTTAGAACAGATTTGGTATGTGAAAACAGATCCTAAAGTACACAGTTCCTCTAAATGTTTTATTCATCTGGTAAACCTGTTTTATAAGCTGAAATTCTTTTCCAGATAATATCCTAGGGGAGTGTGCTCTGTAAGCCTGGCAGGAGGAGGGACAGCTTTATAGACCCGAGACCATAGGCGAAGAATCTTAAAACTGCTTCTTGGAACAGCCCGTAACCTGCAATTTGGGGCACACCCAAGCGTTGCAGCGGCTGGCCAAGGCTCCCGAGAGAGGAGAGGAGCTGCGAGCTTCAGCAGTTCGTGCTGTCTGTCCGCCGCCTTGGAAAAACTCGAGTTCGAAAACCACCAGCCGTGGTTTCTTTTTGTACTCGTAACTCACGTGAGCAACCGTGTCTGTAAACACGTAACCCCATCCGCCACGCTTTGCACACATCTCAGGTGATTTTACATACATTACTTTCACAAATACCTTGATGAAAATAGGAATATTCTTATCAAGGGACGTGAATTGTGTGAATTCACTGTGTGGCAACTGTAATTAGCATTGTGAGCCTCCGCTTATATGTCTGTGCTAGTTAAAACAGCCACCTGCACTGCTGTTTGGGACTGCCTGCTGTGTTCAGGCGCGGCACCCACCACACTTGGGGCACTGTCTTATTACAGGTATCTTTTTCAACACCTCAGCTTGCCTGGATTCTTCATTTAGGGTGTTTCTTCAGTATTTATTAACCAAAAATCAGGAAGTGAAAAGCTGTTGAATTTACATAGGAAGCCAGCAGGCTGAAGCTTGTAGAAGTTCTTCCCTGCAGGCGTGACGTTTGGTCATTCTGAAGCAAAAAAACCCTGTGTGATAAGTAGCTCCAGGTATACAAACCGCATGCAAAATAATAACCGAAGGTTTCCTGTTGTTCTCACTGGTTGGAAAGAGGCCGTTGGCTTTGGCCATCAGACTGGCCACTGAGGGATCGATGGCAAGGAGTTCTGGTCGGTCTTCTTGGGGAAGGTGGTGGTCTTCAGCTGGCCAGTGCCAGGAGGCCCCTGCAAAGGGCAGGGCGGGGTGGCCTCTTTGAAGGGAACCAGTGTCCCTGTTGATGCCTGTGTGAACAGCTACCATTTTGAAAAGAGGAGATTTGAAAAGCAACCTGCAGACCTGTGAAAGGAGACACCAGGTGATAAGGATTAATTGGGATAAACTGTGGTTAGTATTAAAGATGTCGTGAGAAATGCCCTATTGCATCTGACTCACCTGTCTGAGAATCTGGATGTGCATTTTTCTCTGTTTGGGTTCCGTGAGCTGGCAAGGAACAGTTTTACATTAAGTACTACGTTTCCTAAATGACTCACAATTTAGCTAATTCTCATGAACTCCAGACAAATGCTGAAGTTTGGGAAGATTTTGACATGCTGTTCTTGTTATACCAACACAAAGATTTGTCCCAGCTTTCACTGCGCTGCTTGGTGGTGGTGGTTTCACAAGTCGTATTTCTTCTACACTTGCTGAACCCCGCCAGGCTGCTATTTTGCCATAATGTATTCTACTGACAAAGCTGACTGTCAGTTACGTTAATTAGCTATTGGTAGTGATTTGTCTACTGTAAGTAGAGTATAGGCTGAGGGGAAAAAAAAAAGCTTGTATCTTTCCATGCAATTTTAATTCAGGTCTCCTGCTATGTGTACTTTAGGATACAGATCCTCTTATTATGTGATTGCTTAATCTCTTTTTTTTTTTTTTCCCATTAGTCTCCTGCTTTATTCAGTGCATTAACTGTGGGAACTGAGATTTGGGGGGACTACCGCAAATCTACCAAGAGGTAGCATTTCCTAGCTTTTGAAGTGCTTCACCTTTTGGTGTGTGGAGTTGTGTTTGAGGTTTTTCGGTTCTGCCGCCTTTGTGACTTTCATATAGGTTAGTTATTTGTATATGTAAGAAGATCTAAACTACCAGTTCTGACATGCTTTTGCATGCTGCATGCCAATTCTGTATGAGGTGGAATGAGTTGGTTTGTTGTATTATCTGAGGTGCTCAAAAAATAATAAAAAAGAAATGCTTGAGCACCCATTCCAGAAGTTTGAATCTACTCAGGTAGAGACTAAGGTATCCATTTAACAGAAGAGATTATTCTGTTACGTAGTGGTTTAGTCAGGGGTTTGTTCCCCTTGACTCTGCCCATAACACCTGCTCGTTGTCATTATTGATTATTTCCATCACTGAAGTTGAAACTCTGGGTCAGTTTCTGTTATCAAGGAAAACCATTTGCACTTTTTAGGACTTCATAATCACACTAATAGAAGTATAGTATATGATACTGAAGTTTATTCAGACAGTACTTTTCCGTAGGTCGTGTGGCACTTTGCAGAAAATCACAATGACAGACCTCTGCTCTGCGATACCCAGCATCTAAAAATAACATGCCTAAATAGGACCCCTTAGATACCTTTTTTTTGTCCTCAAAAATGATGAAATATTTTCAAGAATGATAAATTACTTGGATTGGACAATAAGTCTGGTCAGTTGCCACGTACAGCACTTCTCATCTTCAAAATACTTGAAAGAGTTATCTAATTAAATCACACAGGATGCGTTTTAGTGGGTTTGGGTGAGCACCTGTACCCCTGGCTTAAATGGAGAGTTTGAGTAACTTCTTCAGGGCAAGCCTGTGCCCATCAGGTGTGGTAGGAGCCACAGGATCCCTGATCCCTCCTTGATTCCTGAATGCTTTTTTTAAAATCCACCTTGAGGGAGATTCCCCCCATAGTCTAGAAACCTGCCCCACAATTGTTAAGTGTCTGCCAGTAAGTTTTGGACACTGAGTTTTGAAGCCTGAATGAATAATTGCATGGTCTCTCAGTTTGATAGGAAATTTGCCATAGGTTTTCTTTGTCAGTAATGGACATTTACTGCAGGATTGCTTCACAGAAGACCAGAAATAGGCAGGTGGTAAAGAGGATGAAAGACCTTTTGCACTTGGCCAAGTGAGAAAGTGCACATCATATCCAAGAAGTGGGGAAAGCAACCAGGGAATAACAGATTATCTGTGAAGTGGTTGTAAATCCCATTAGTATTTCCATGGCCAGAGAGAGTATCTTTTTATCTCCAATAATCTGTATGACTCTTCACTGCAGGCATGGCTGCCGTGTCAGATCTGGGCTAGCTTCCCTGTGACAAACCCCAGTGACACCTTCTGCTGCGGGTTCCTGAACTTTTGCCCGTGAACTCGCTGAAATTCCAGCCAGGAGACTGAGTGTTTCTCAGGTGTCTCAGGGTCGCTCGGGTGCCTGTGCTGGCAGCTGGGGCTGCACGTATGTGTGCAGCTCACTCTGTCCCTACAGCTCTTGGAGCGGTGACATAAGCAAGTATGAAGCCTGTCGTTTCCTGCAGTATTTTCTCTATTTAAAGTACTCAAACCGCAGAGCACTCCAATTAAGCGGTTCGTGAACTTTGGAATTGAAGAGACTGCCTTGGAGAAACTCTCCAGCTGCAGCTGAGTTAAAGCTAACCAAGGCCTGAGGACAGAGAGAAATAGGGGGGGATGAGGGGCTGAGAAATCTGGCAGAGTTTCAGAATCCAAGGGTGGGGTGGCCAGGGAGCATTGTCTTATCTGAATGGTAATTTCTATTCTGTATATTAATTAAAACACATAGTGTACAAACTAGCATTCAGGAAATCTTTTGGAGGATCTTTTCCTAAGGGGATGTTTTGGAAGTAAATTGTACATGCCTGCTCAGTGCAGCCTTTAAGAACTGTACTGAAGCAAACAGTCCAAATTAAATGCCCTCTTTAGGCAACATGGTTTTATGTATGTTGATATTTTGAGGGGAACTGTTTCTATTTTGTTCTTAATAATGCATTTTGGATATTCTCGTTCTCTCAGGGAAGGGGTAAAAACATGTTTGTCAAAGTGGTAGAGACTGGCCATGTGAGATGGAGGAGTTCGATTCAAGAATACAGAAAGGAGTCATCAGTTGTAAAAGAAAATTTTCAGTAGCAGTTAAGAAGTTTTACTTATTTTTTAATGGTTCTTCTTCATGAAGGCTACTTGAACAGACTGACCTAGGAACCAGTTTGAATGAGTTAAAGCTGTTATAAGTGGGTCTGATTGTGTATTTATTGTAAGTGTATAAACAAGTTTCTCATTAAGTAATCAGAAAATGTTTACATGGGAGGCATGTTTTTCGTTATCTTGTCAGTTTTGTTTTCTTTGCTGTCTTATTGTGCATTCATGACTCTGATTTGTATGCATCCTTGCTTCTGCGCAACATGCCATATTCCGCGTCTCGGGTGGAATGATCTCATGCACTGGCAGAGGTGGGTACTGCTGGTATTTTATTTGCTCCTTTGCCTTTTTATGGAACACAGACACATACCACCTCACAAAAACAACAAACCGATCCCCCTGCAAAATATTTCTCGCTGTAGAATTTCTCGGCTTCCTAGTAATTGCAATGACCTCAGATATAGCAAATGAATAACAATGATAGCCAAATAACAGTCTTCTGCTGGGTTTAGAGGCAGGGATTTTGTTTTTTAAACTTTTGCAGAGGGACAAATATTTCCTGTCATGGGAAAAAGAAGTTACAAATGCCCTGCATGGAATTAAAAGGGATTTGGAAATGAAATGTAACCCTGTGCCCCAAATATGAAATTGCATGTGGTTTGCCTGGGCATTTTGGGAAAATCCACTGTCCTAATCTAATCCAAATAATTAGATTTTGGATTAAGGTAGGCTATAGTTATCAAAACCAGAACAGGTAGAGATAATTTTTGTCCCGTCTGGGCCCTCTCTCATTATGCCTAGGTTATTTTTCCTATTTATAAACCTCTATATCTTTCTCTTCAATGATTAATCTACAGGCAGAGTGCAAAAGTTATTAAGGCTAGAAACAGACAAAAAGATAAATGCTGACCTTTCTAATTGGCTCTTGAAACCTGAAATATTTACCGCTTGGAGGATTAATAATGTTTGTGGAATAATTTGTCATCCAAACTAAGTATTTCTTGCTTCTTCATGAAGCCATGCTAACCTCAGATAAATAAATATCTGCTGGTGCCTCCGCGTAATGGATTTTTTGACATCATCATAGAAAGAAATCTTACTTCCAAGTGATTCACAATAAACTTCGGTTGCCGAGCATGCTTTGCTGTTGGTTCCCTCGCACTTGCTTTGCTAAGTGCGATCATGGCTGGAAATGAATGGTTTGCCTCTTTATCTGAAGTCTTTGGCACCAGGAATCAAGACTTAATCATTCTATGCATTGATGGGTAGCGGAGCATAGCGGCTCTCTGAAAGCTGACAGGGTGGTATTTTGTTCTCTGCTCGTGTTCTCTGGAGTTAGTGGAAGGGGCTATAAAACCTGTGATTCTTTACTCCACTATGGATTAGGGGTTTTCAAGCATAACTCGCAGGTTTTTTTCCTCTCTGTTAGTACTGAAGGTGAGATGTCCGGTAGTACCCGAGAAAGCGTAACGATGTCGCCACCAAGAACGTGCTTGTTTTCACTGCCTTCTGCAAAGGAGCTAGGATTAACTGTTTGCATTGCGCTTTGTTACAGTGAGTTTTATCAGCAGAGGATAACAACTTCAGCATTTCACTGGCAAATCTGTAGTGTCTCCTCACAATAAGGACTCTGTAAATGTGATGAAACGGATTGTCTTTGTTGCAGTGTTGGCCTGTTAAAAGTGACTGTGAAAAGAATGCCAGAAAGTACTGTACTTTTACAAAGCGGGGGAAAAAAGCCAAACATAAAGAAAACCAAAAAAGACCCGTCCGCTGGCTTTGTTGCTGTGATAAATGCAGTGTGTTCCAGGGACTTCTGAAAGTGAGTCTTTAAAACTGGCCTGACACACGAAAGTGCGAACACTGAGCTAATCTTGAGAGCAAGTAAAATCACGTTGTATTTGATTTAAGAGGAACGGTAAACTCTATCTGGCTGGGCCTCGATGGATAAACGGACACTGATGTTTCAGAATGAAAGCAGCCTGTGTAAATTCAGTCTTACGTGTTATGTAACAGCTGAGGATTTTAGGAGAATTGTGACGTAAAAGCCTGATGCTTATTTAATAAACCGAGCATTAATTACAGTTCAGCTGTTTACTTCTGGAGTGAAGAGTAGTAGCTTTGCAACTCTTTTCATTTTAATTGCAGCATCTGCTGCAAGCCTGAGTTTCTCCTCCCTGACAGAGAATTTTGCTGCATTCATGCTGTATGTGTATTACTGGCAGTGGTTTAGGTTGTTTATTTTGGAGGGGTGCTATGCGTCTACTCCATGAGCCACTGACCAGTTTGTTCAGGATAAACAGCAGGATGAAACTGTTGATGCACTCTAGCTGGTTTTGATCATGGTTTCCTAGCCGTGCTTTTCCTTTTTTTTTTCCCTCTCTCTTCTACCACTTCCGATTAGAACATCCAATTGTAGAGGAAGGCACATGTCATTGTACCAGCATTATTAAAAGATGATTTTGCAGATCATTTATGGTTAAGTTTGCTTAGAAGCTCTGCTGTGGCTGGTGGAGGGTAGCTATCAACATCTCCAATCACAAGCTTCAGCTAAAGTGCCAAGTGCTTAAAGTTTGGGACCACCTATCAATTGGTCATCTGAATCTGCCACGTACTGTGGCAGCCACTTCAACTTTCAAGTTGTTGCTGTGAAGGGAGCTTGCACTCTGAAAATGTCCGAAACCTTTGAATTGCCTCCCATTTCTGCAGCAGCCGCTGACTGAATCAAGAAAGAGGAACAGGTTTTTCATACTGATGCTTTCCAAGGCAAGGATCTCCTGTCTTAGAAGAGAGATTGTGGAAATGGATGCAAGTGTTGTAGAGAAAGAAGAGTTAGTACCTGAGCTGCTAGATAAAAATAATAATAATAAAAAAATCGGCAATGACCCAAACTACTACATGGGAGATCAGTTAAAAAGTAAGTCGGTATTATCCTGTTGAACTAACACCTGAACATATTACAACTTCAGTTCTTCCTGAAAATCTTTGTTTTCCAAGAATAATTAAGCTCAGACCTTGCAGTAAAGAATTGAGCTGCTTGTTCTCCAGAGGTATGAATAAGTTTTTATTTCTTGAGAGGGCAAACAAATTCAGGATAATGCTGCTCCATGTTGGATGGCAATTCCTGCAGTCATTTTCTCCTGTGGCCATTAGCGGAATAAAAACAAAGAGGTTCCTCTTACTTCAGCCTGTGGTATAAGGGGGCCTTCACAGCAAGCCATGCTAAGTGTTGGTAAGAGTAGTCTTGGGAAAATTGTTACCACTTCTTTTTAGGTGGAAAATCTGACATTTCCCCCCCAACCTTGTAGTGTTGATTTGTTAAGTTTTTGAGGAAGTCCTGATTTCACATAGACACATTAATGAAGACAAAAAGTTTGCACAAGATTTGCACTGTGCATATTTTCTAGTGTTGATGCAGAGAACAGTGTTCCAGTGTTGCCTTGTCTAAATATAGGTTTTAATTGTTTTCTTTCTTTCATAAGGGAGCTTAAGGGAGCGGTATATCAACTGGTACAGCAGAGTAAAAGCTTTCATGTACACAGTTTATGAATACTAGCACTAAAGCCACTCTTTGTTGCCCATGTGTGGAGTCCCAGTACCAACCTGCGCCTCTGGTACGCGCGGTGCAGGGTGATCGCCGGTGGGCTAATCTGTAGGTGACAGAAATACCAGCAGCGGTGTTCAGCTGTGTCACATGAAGAACCAGTTGTTCGGCCCCTGGAAGTCTGTTGAGGAGCTTTCACCAAAGGATTTTAGACTGCGCGTGCTCTCCGTGAAGGAAATGTAAAGAAAACTTTCCCGTAAAGGCTGAGAGTTTGCCGTGGCAGTTAGTGCTGACAAGTCCCTTTCATGTAGCTGTAGTTCAAACAGGCAGAAAAGAGCTCGTTCCAAAATACTAGCATAAATTGGGGGCTTTAAGCTTAATTAGGCTATGTATATTGTAAAATGAATTGCAAGAGGAGGGAAAAGTTTCCACCTTATTTTTAATTATATTTGTACAACTTTTTATACAGTAATTATGTGTTTTACTCTGAACATCAAGTTATATTGGGAAGTAAATGGTGTAGGCTGAGTCTGAATTTTAAGCGTGAGGGATGTTTAAAGAGCAATTAACGCAGAGAGGTGTGCTGAGTGATAAATGGGGGAGGAGGCAAGCAGTTGAAAATGAAATGGGCTTGCTGTAACAGTTTAATGTTGAAGAGATGCGGTAGGGAAGCGACTCAGGCATCGCCTGAATTTCTGCTGGGCTTTGCACAAGGCAAATGCTGCGGCAGCGCAATGTTTGTGTGCAGGGCTTCAGCTGGCAGCCTTGACTTTCCTGGTGGCTTCCCTTTGCCCACAGTATTGATGAGTGTTTAATTACATAAACGTCATTTACTGAATATAACATAACTTTAATTATAAAAATTTAGGGTTTATTGTGGTTTTGGAAGACATTAAAGAGGCGAGATTTCTATCCCTCTAGCTTTTCCTGCGAGTGACTCATGGACCTTTCTGCAGCACTCCGATAGTTGTAGGATTTATAGCTGGGGCACAGCTTTTCCAGAGTAAACAGAGTGAAACTCTGAAGAGGTTGCAGCAGTACTGTCATGTTATCTCAGGGGCCTTTTGAACTACTAATCCACTTAAAATATTTCCTTTGTATGCAGTTCTCTCAGCCGTGCAGGTGTGTCTTGACGGCCAGCCACGTTACTGGGGGCAACACGAGTACAGGTGGAGGAGAACCAGCCCCACGCGGCTTTTATTTAGTTGGATCTTTCAAGCAGACATTTCCCTGCCTTCCAGAAATGACAGACAGAACCTGAAGTAATAGAATTTGTGAAGTAAATTCAGGGACACGCGATGGGTGATGAGTCATTACTTCAGTTCATTTTCTGTATTTTAAAATGTTTATTTTATTTGTAACATAAAACTCTTCCCAAACATTGGGCTGGATTTAATTCTTCCTTGTGTTCAGGGAAGAGAGTGATTTACCAAAGTTTGGGAGAGTAAGTTACGGTACTGATTCAATTTGCCAAAAGAAATAAAGAAAATCAAGTTTCTGTGCTGTTTTGAAAACCCATTTCTTTAAAGACCTTCGAGATCTTTAAGCTTCTAACTCTTGCAAGTGCAGTAGAAATTATTGAATATGCAAAGCAGCAATATTTTGAAATATGAGTAACTTCTAAAAGTGTCACTGCAATTACTATATTTAAAAGTACTTATTTGGAAATAATTCAGAGCACTTTTTCTTACTTGATGGCTTGTGCTACATTTTGTTCTACAAGAAAGGCAAAACTATAGCTGTTCCTCCTGAGCGCTGGGCTTGGGTGAATTTTGTGTTGGTGAGGGTTTGTTAATGTGTTTTTTTGGGTAAATTCTCCTTCCCAGAACACCGTACCACCAAACAGCATTTTTGTTGACACAGTCACATTTACGAGCTAGAGTGTATCTTCACAGGCATCACCAAATACAAATTGGCACACAGCGTCTCCATGTCTGGAGACATTCAAAACCCGCCTGGATGGGTTCCTGTACAGCCTGCTCTAGGTGAACCTGCTCTGGCAGGGGGTTGGACTAGGTGGGCTCCAGAGGTCCCTTCCAACCCTGCCATTCTGTGGCGCTCTCGGTGTTCCTCTGCGGCAGCGCTGCGTCCCCAAGCCTGGGTGCCGGCTGGGAAGTGTCTGTGATGCAGTTCCTCAGGAGCACAAGACGGTGCGCAGCAGGATCATGCCCCGGCATTGCTGCGCTCTACTCGCCCCTGGTTTCACCTGAAGGCGACATGGACGTGTCCCTGGCGAGCAGTGGGGCAGGATCCCGCTGCACTGGGACATGTGGTGGTAGGGGAGCACCACCGCAGGGGGACCCCACCTGCATATGCCGACTATGCTCGGGGCAAGAAGTTGCCATTGGCGAGTGTGTTAGTGTATTATTTATCCTTAATAACACTGGAAATTTTTTTAGCATTAACTGCTGAACCGCTTTGTGGTTATGCAAATAAGGCTGCCTTTTGGGGAAGAACTGCCACTATTAAAGCATTTGAGAGCAGTGATAGTGTCAGCAATAAGCAAAACTCCATAGCTGTAGATTAGATCACATCTGATCTAAGGATTTTCCTGGGAAGGACTATTTCTGCTGGTACAGTGCTGCACACCTTGCCTGTGTTTGTGGTTTGTTGGCTCTTTGCTGTATTGCAACAAGAACTACTCCAGACCACTGTTGCTATTGCTGAAAATGGAGCACAAATTAGAAACCAAAAGGCTTTCTGGATTTCAAGTCCCAGTAGTCACCAAGGAGGGCAGAAAATCAGTGCTGCCAGTGGCAAAGCACCAAATAAGCAGGGGGAATAAATCCAACTCTTAAGGCTTAGAAAAGGAGGTTACAAGGATTGCCCATGCCATTAGTTATGGTGGTTTTTATTTAGGAACAAAGAGTCCATATACGTTTGTAACCAGTTGCTTATACTGTGGGCCACTTCTATTTTTAGTAATACTCCAATGTACATTGTAAGTTGACGTTTCTTTACTATAATTAATTTAAAACACAGGCATAAAAGAATAGAGTTTGGTGGGGTTTTTTTTACAAGCCTTTGTTTCTTAAAAAATGGCTTGTATCAAATATATTTTACAATGTTTTGTTTTATATTGCCAGTTTGAAGTGCAGATCAAGTCAGTGTTGCAGCAGCCACTGCGTATAGATGTATGAAGAGCATCTTTTTGTAAATATCAGTCGATACATCTTTTGAGTGTTTTATGGAACGTAACATAAAAGGCACATTCCTTGCCAAAACTTCCTTTGTGCTGGGCTTCTCTCTAATGTAATTTCCATCAGTTAAAGAATAAAGAGAGCATGTTTTGGGGCCCGTTTTGCTTGGCAGTGCACAAAGGAAAAGAAGGTTGGAGGGGGTTGAGAGTATTATTTCTCAGCTACTTCACACAAAGAAATACTGTACTGCTTTCAGAAATCTCTTAGTACGAATGCCTCCTGTCACAGGCGATCAGTGTTACACCATTTTGACACAGCTGTACGGGATACTGCAGTCTGTTACAAAATTGTTGTCCTGGACCCAGTACAGGAGGGTTGTGACTGGGCAAGAGCCGTAGGTCTGATTTTACTTACTCACGTGGGTGCTAATTGTGGAGCGAGAATCGTTTCTGTGAGTAGCTCTTGGGAAATGGCGTTGTCTAACGCAGTGCACTTAGAGGACAAGGCTCACCTGGCACGGGGCTGCTTGGAGAGAGGCTGGATTGGGAGACTGCCTGTCTTTGGGTCTGTGCGGTCATGCGTACTGTCTTACGGGAAGGGGTAAGAGACGTCCTCCATCACTTGCATGGCACTCACGTTGACTTGGCCTCCTGATTTTGTCACTACGGCTCCATCACAACCCTGATCATTTAAAGGTGGGTTAGTTGTTCTTTCCCTGGTTTGAACACAATGACTTGGTTGAATGCACCATCTTAAAAAGGATCCAAACAATGTGGGAGGGTTGGACGTTCTGGGGACTTCTTTTTTCAAGCTTTTTTATCCGTAGCAGTAGATGTCCTACCCGTGCATTACCCCAACCTGACCGTAGAACATGGAATGCATGGCTCTTGGCTTCTGCTGGCAGAAGTGTTTGCTGCCAGGTCTCTGTACCGGGAGCCAGGATTTGACCGGGAGAAAGAGCTGAACCCTTGCTTCAGAGGGGTGGGGAGGGAAGAAGGAGGAGAGCTGCAGACTCAGCCTAGAGTGGGCAGCGCTGCTGCCAAAGAGGGAATGTGAGCCTGGTTCAGCAGCTGCCTGAGGACATCGGGAGGAGAGACTCTGTGCGGCGTGCTTGGCATGCTCTGAGGTTGTTCTGCTGTCGTAGCCCCGCATGGGAGAAAGGCAAAAGGTAAAGAGATGAAGTTCCCTGTGGTTGTTAGCATAAACATATGCACAAGGACATGCTTCATGCTTGTTAAACCTACATCCCTGTTGCCCTCTTTCAAATGATCTGTGTAATACTGAAAATGAGATAACAGTAAATAAAATGTTCAGCCTACTTTGCAACTGTCAATAAACAAATGTCTCCATTTTATGTTGTGGTTATCAGATGTTTCCTGCAGTCCTGCTGCTTGATGCTCTTTATATGCCTCTCCTTTTGGGACTAGCGTATGAATTTTCTCTCCTAATTACAATCCTGCACTGCTTAAACTAGTAATGACGAGAGTGGCCATTACTTCATTATGGTATAAGAAGAAAGTAAGATTCAACTCCCTTGACTTCTGCTGATCACAAGTACTTTCAAAGTAGGTGACTTTATTCCCACGCTTAACATTTGAATATACTATCTTTTTTATGCTCAAAACATCGAACTTCCTCATTAGTGGATTTACTGTGAGAACATCCTCTAGATCTGGCTCTTTGACCTAAAACAGAAACTGAAAATTTTATCAGACTTATTTGTGCTATGCTGAATTCCATCAGATTTTCTTGGTGTCCTTATATTTTTCTGTTTTCATGGAAGTGCTTCATTTAAAACTTATTTTTAAGAGGTGGTTTCTTGATGTTGTTCTGTATTGCAGCCTGTTCTATTTGTAATGTGTCTCTGGTACATGGCACAATACAGCATGCTGGGGGAAAGAGGATGTTTGGAGATTTGAGAGGAGGCCTGTCTGTACTTTTTCATGTTTGTTTGGGCTTTTTTGTTCAGTTCTAATTCATTGCTTTTTTAATAAGTGTGAGCCATCCAACTTCCAGTGCTACTTTTGGTTTCTCTGTTCTTGAGGAAGCACATCAACTTCTGTGATTCTAACACATTTTGAAATAGAATTGGCATATTTCTTTGCTAGTATATTCTAGCAAAACTGCATACACATTGCATGATGAAAACAACTAATTTTGCCCCTGGGTATCCATTTTATTCACAGTGAGAAGGGGAATCCTGATGTGCGAATGAAGGGCACGCTGTATTTGTGTAAACCGTTTTCTTTTTTGGTCTTTCAGTCTGGTGTTTACCGACATTTTGTTTGTTGCAGGCATTTTATACCTGGTCAGTTTCCTTCAACAGTTTCTGAGGTTTTCCATGTACTTTTGTGTGTTTACTCTTGTCTTTCCCTTTAAAAGGATCTTCTGTCCGTCTATAGATAACTTTGCAGCTTTACTCAAACTGCGAGGTCACAAATTCTGTACCATCAAGTGAACTGTAACTTTTTTAAGTGTGGATCAAGTTTTAACATTTTGTGCCTTTAAACATGGTTTCATGCTTTACTTTCAGAGTAAAGGCACAATGGCTGTTTCAGTACACAGTGTTCCTTTGTATTTGCTGTTGGTGTGGACGGAGGCTACTACTAACACACTAAGAAGAAAGGGGTTTATCGATATTTATATAGGGTGTGTGGTTTATTTTTCCCCATTGGATGTATTATTAAATAATAACCACTGTAGATCAGTGTTATTTCTGGGTAAGTTTATAAAAGTACACACATCACTTGAAGGACTAGGGTTTTTTTTCCCCTAAACTGTTGAATGCAGAGTACAGTTCAGCATATGAGGTGTTAGACTGCAGCAGTGAAAAATGTGTTCTCTAGGTGGAAAGAGAGAGATGTATGACACTCTGGTGACATGTATATAATTAGTTCTAGGGAAGTGAAAGAGAGTTACGGTTTGTGGTCCTCTGTATTAAAATAGGTTTGTATTATTTCCTTAAACAGATGTAGAAAGCTTTAACCAAATCGAAGTAGTCCTGGTAGTGTGGTTTTCCTTGGCATGGGTAGAGCAGCCTGTGCTCTGGGGGCAGAAGGGGATGAATGCAAGTTACCCTGTCGTGGCACAAGAAACAATTATTTGCTTCTGCGTTACCCTCTGTCCTTGGTTTTGGTCTGCCTCGCACTCAGCTGAGATGCAGGGGGCTTTGGGGGCCTTCTGCTTTCTGAGGCGGGCAGCTCCTCTGCACAGGCTGGGTCGGGCTGGAAACTCTGCGAGGAGAGAGAAATGTCTGTTTCCAAGTTGACTGGCGACTGCGTAAAAGGAGAGAGGTAAATGCTGAAAAAACAAAGGTTGCCTCCTCTCTGACTGGCCAAAATGAGGCCAGCTGGGTATTTCAGTCAAACAAAACACCTCCCTGGGAGTGAGGCAAAGCACAATCCGCAGCTGAGTGTGTGGGGCGAGGGGGAGGTTTGCGATGAGCAGATTATTTCATCCAGTACCTACGAGAGTCAGGGCCTCTTGCTCTCTTCTTTGTTGATTTGTTTTGTCTTTAAGGAAGGTGGCTTTGAAGTATGGCACGGCGTTTCCTGTCCTGCCCTGGTGACGGATGCAGGATGCGGTCCT
The DNA here is from genome assembly GCA_013400135.1 of Rhinoptilus africanus. NCBI lineage: Eukaryota > Metazoa > Chordata > Aves > Charadriiformes > Glareolidae > Rhinoptilus > Rhinoptilus africanus. Next base: position 536,709 of record VXBO01000349.1, read on the forward strand.
CTGTGGTCCTCTGCGATGTGTGGACCGCTGCTGGTTGCCATGACAATAGAAAGCCTCCCCAGTCGGGGATGGAAAACGCTCCATCGTGATGTCTTTGCACAGCGGCAGAGACGTCTCATCCTTTTGGGAGCGGAGCTGCCTTTGAGTATCTCATCTGTAATTGAAACATACCGACCCTACCTGGTTTGATTGTGGATCATAGGATGAGGGTGGGGGTTTTTTAGACTGCAAGGGCATCACGGCATATTGAAATACATCTCTGTTCTCACGTTGACAAACAGCCATTTCTGCTGTACTGTGTTCCTTCTGCCTAGCAAGGATGCTTTCCCCTCACCTGCTCCCACACAAGAGCACAAGGACCACATCGGACTTTCTTGGATAGATCAATCAAATCCTGTATTTAGTCATCTTTCTCTTGCTTGTTAAGTTACTTTTCAGTATGCCATGAGCAAGTATAAAGGCGATTCTTATATAAGCCACTTTAATGGAGTTTGTCAATTTTAACATCCCATTCTGATCTCATTTGCTGCTCTTCGACTTCCCTGATTTCAGCAGAATGATTTCTGATGCGCAGGATGATGAGGGAGGTTCACATCCGAGATACCCAAGCGCTGCAGTGAGGAGAGGCAGCTGGGAGCGTTCCTTTGCATGTTGCTGTTTTCACAATGTGGCCTTTACATCAGAATAATCCTGGTCCTCACACGATGCAAATATCCATTGGTTAGAGTGGAAACTCATAGCACTTCATGTCTGCAGAAAAAACACATCCTAAGTTTCAAAGCCGTTGTATTCCCTCACTCTCTCTGCATGCATAAAAATTTTGTGTACTTAAATTTGTAGGCCACGGCCTGTATTTTTATAACTTTTTTTTTTTGTTAACCTCATCTAGCCTACTGTGGGTACTGCCAAAATATAAAAAGTAAGCAATGAAGGGAGTGTTCCGCAGGGTGTGTTTGTAAAGCTTTTATAATAGTTTATTTTAAATCCTTGCCTCTGTAAAATGTAATTAAAGCAAGAGCTGCATCGTAAATGATGCTAATTCATTAAGTATATATCATCAAATTTTTTATTTCTGAAAGCTCTAATTCTGTAAAAATACTGGAAAGCAGTGGAAATAGAAGTCTGGTTGCTCTGTAAATATTGCAAAAAGTATTTTAGTAACTGTAGTGCTAATGAGCAGAACACTTGTGTTTTTTCCTTTAATTTTTTTAAATGGCATTAGTATTCCAAACAGCAAAATCCCTGGCTGGAGAATTGTAGAAATGATGATTGCTCATTAGCAAATAGAATACAGATGTTCTGTTCATTTTGCCTGAGTGCTTCACATAAACACCTTGGGGAGTGACTGGCACAGAGTACAAAACTTGATAGCGTAACAGTGCGCTAAACACTTCGGGGCTGGCAACAGAAGCAAAAGCATACCATGTAATTTTGTAAAATTTCATGTAATTTTTAATCATTTGTAGTGTTTGTGTAATGCGAGAACCTTCATGTGGGAAGTGCAGAGGGGAGGGGACTGTCTCTTCAGGGCTGTAATCAACACCAGAAACTAGAGTTGGGTCAACTTTGTGGAGGTCTGTTCATGTTTTTTTGGTTGACTTTTTACCTTCAGCCTCCAAAGGAGCAAACTTCGTTCCCCTCCAAGTCTGTGAATCTAGTATCGGTTGTAAATTTTTGCATTTGCCTGACCAGTTGCCCAGAATTTCTTGGGCCTCTGAGGTGGCATCTTTTTTATTCTTCTCTCATACGTCTTCAGGTGGGGTTACCAGGTAAGAAATTTGGTTTTCCTTCTCTCCCCTCCCGTTCTTCCATTCCTTCACGCTCTCCCCCAACAATAATCCCAGTTGCATTTTGTTATTATTTTTAACTGTGCCCCGACTGTTTTCGAGCACATACTAAGTAAGGACTGGAGTAGTAAGGCACCGTTAGGGACTTTCTGATGGCTGCGTGTGAGTGACTAAGGGGTTTTACATCCCAGCGTGATGTTGCTGAATCTGCAGTTCTCTGCTGGTGCCTGTGGTGCTTACGGAGTAGCTGAAAGGGGAGATGCCCCTGCTCTGCTGGAGGAGCCGTGCGAGTTAAGCCTCTCTGTGTCCCTTGCTCTTGGTCTCTGCTCCTTGCAGAATTTTGTGAGAGTTTCTTCCCTTTCAGTGAAGATGCAGGAATTGTTTGGGTTTTAAAATACGTGTAAGAAATGCTGATTCTCATTCATGCAATTGGGTGGACTTTCAAAGAAAAGGGATTCCAAGCTGTGATATTATTCTGGCCTCTTGCCATGATGTGTGTTGTACTTGTTTAGTTGCCAGGGCCAGGCTGGGAAGAAGCTGAATGAACTTTGAAAGTTTCAAAATGCTTTTATTTTATTAAAGAATATGTTGATTCCAGTGGGTTCTTCTTCATAATATTTTTTAAGTTGGGTAAGAAGTCTTCAAAAGACTGCCATAAAGTCGTGGAAGAGTAAAGTTGTGCTTCAGAGCAGTACCTGTTTCAGACTGCAGCTGAACTACCATATGCCAGACCTGATTGCCTGCTGCAGCTACTCTGCAAAATTATTATGCGGCATTGCATCCTTGGCAAGCAATTATTAAAAAATGCTTTTGTGGGGTTTTTGTTAGACCTTTGAAAGTAGCTTTTTTTTTTCCACCTCAGTGGAAAAAGTCTTCAAAGTATTAAACAGTGTCAGTGCTGGGAATTGGTCAGATGCTAGAAACGAGAGGATTGCATTGGGCACCCTGAGAGCTGGTTACAGCCTCAGGGTTTTTTGGTTGCAAGCTCCTGGCCCCCTTTTAAGCAAACACTCACAACTAAAGGGAACTTACTTACATTAGTTTGTCCTGCTGTGTTGAAAACAATCCGTCTAAACGCAAAAAAAACGTAGTAGGTACCAAAATTAAACCACTTCTAGAGGCGGAATCAAATTAAAGTGAATTGAAACAAGTTGGATCAGCATGAAGTGACTCTGTTTGTGAAGAGTACTTTGCATTTCTATATCTTTTCACAGCCATAATTGAGAGAAGAATATCGGCAACTTCACTTACAAAGCTGCTGTTTGCTTCCTCCTTTTGCCCTAAAGCAAACAAAATAGGCAGGCTCCCAATTTGGAATCTATTGAATGAACCCAGATCACTTATTTGCTGTTCAGTTGTCGTGGCAGCAAGGCAAATAGATGTGAAAAGATTAGCCAAACAAAAAAGGCAGAAGCCTTGGCCCTGTTGTAAGGATGTGGAAACCCGGTTAGTAGTTCATCAATTGTCGAGGCTGCAGGATAAAGGCATGTAGGAAAAGCAAGCTGAAAGTAAAATGCCTCATCTGTGAGGTCTGTAGGAATGGGAAGGTTCTTGGAGTGAAGTTTTACATTTTATTGCCATCTCTTCCTTCTCTTGCTGTTTCTGTTTCACTGCAGCTTCAATATGTATTGAAAATCATATTAACAAATAGCGAGGGTGTGAAGGAAAGCATGTTGAAGAGGAAAATTAATGATTATGTTAGCTTAGCGAGTGAGACACTGCCCTGTTTTGAAAGAAGATATATCTGAGAAAGGTGTTAGTGAAGACATTAGGTTTCTTATTCAATCCCATTTAAAAAAACTGAGAAATTTTAGACTTCAAGACAACTACAGCAATTGCTGTCGACTGAGACACATGTAGCAAAAGACAGCCTTTGCCTCAAAAAGCTCACAGAGTGAGTACAGCAGCCAGGTAGCCCATGCAAAGGAGAAGAATTAAACCTCCTTCATTTAGGAGGGAGGATGAAACACCTTACCTTAAACCACAGTGTCTGCATGGAAATAGGATGTGAATTTAAGGCTGTGCCACTCCCAGGGTTTTGCTGGCACAGTCTTGCTGGACATACGTGTAGGTGAAAAAGGATCGTTCCTCTACATCTTACTCTGAGAGTCCAGACGTGGAATATGGGCCCAGGGCTTAACAGAGAGAGTCCAGATGGACTGAGCCTTCGGCCTCCCGTCGCTGCCTGGAGGTCTGACGTGCTTTAGTTTGAAATTGATAAATGGAGTGGTAGAGAATTGTTGCTGTGATATGAGTTATTCCCACTGTTATTAAATAATAAACATGACCACAGCGACCTACTCACTCTCTAGACTGGATTCCTTCTGTGGCTTAATCTTGGTAATGGCTTCATGTTTGAACTACATGTCACGGGTGAGCTGCGGGCTGCTGAAGAAAGGGGCAGCAGAAAAAGGGTTGGTAGATTGATACCATATCGTGTGTATCATAAAGTAAGGTAGTAAAAAGCCTCGGGAAATTATATTTCTTAAGTAATGCAATCAAAATTGCACTTAGACAGAGGAGATTGCTTTGTATTTACTAGCTGTGTTTACTGCTTTTTCTGATGTGCCTAAATAGGAAAAGCAGGTATTTGGAAACTTCAGGGAGTGGAAAATGGAGTTCTAGACCCAAATCTGTACAGTTACTTTTGGGAATAACACAGCAGAATGAGTGATCTTGATTTGCTGCACAGCAGATGCCAGGATTATATGATGTGGAAGGAATTTTTTACTTTTAAACCCTTTCAGTGTGATGAAATGCAGAGGAGAGGAAGGAGGGGCTGACATAAGTGCCCTCATTTTTTTTAACCTCTTCTGTGCTCTGAATCCAGAGATACCAGTTGATTCATGCAAACACAGCCTGTCTGCGTAGGTGGACTCTACCAAAACAGTAATTAAATGTAGTGTAATGTTTCTGGACTAGAGCTAAAATGGAATGGAAAATAATACTGTTTATTCTGTGGTTTAAAGCATGCTGCTATAAACAGAAAATGCAACAGAGAAATGAGTTTGCATGAAAATTGATGGAGAGTACAGTGTGTCTTTTTTGGTATTTATGCATTATTTAAAACAAGTTTAGCAGACTATAAAGCTTTTGATTATAGTCAGCTAGTAAGTGTGCTCTGCTACACTGTGCAGCATCTCAAAATAAAATGGACTAGCAGTTGTTTACAAAAGCTAAAGGCTTTCAAGACCAGCTCATGGGAGGAGCAGATGGTATTTGGGCATCATGTTGTGGTCCTGCAGTCCACACGATGCCATGTTGGGCTGATTCATGGAGATCCATTTGCAGAGGCATCATAGTGAGCTACTTCATTGAGAGGAGAAGAAACATTTCAATGCACTCTCTTGCCTTTTGCGCTATATTTAGTAAATGCCATTGACTGCTGTTGTATATCAGAGCCTTTATTAAAATATACTCTGTCCTTTGCAAGCAGCGATCCTTCCGTGCAGGAGAGCATTCTGTATCGGCTGTAGTAAGGTGAAGAAGCCGTGCTGGTAGGGTTCAGCCCCGGGTTTTTATGGCAGGATCATGCAAGGAGGTGGTGGAATGGCTATCCCTGGAGGTATTTAAATGATGGGTAAACATGGTGCTTAGGGACATGGTTTAGTGAAGTGACGTTTGGACTTGATGGTCTTAAAGGTCCCTTCCAGCCTAGATGACTCTATGATTCTGTGATTGTATGATGGTGTCGGTCACCTGCGGTGGGCCAGGAGATGAGGCAGCCCGGGCGTGCTGCTGCTGCGCCAAAGGCCAACCTACTGCCTTGGCTCCACGTTTCACTCAAACACCCGCTTCATTGCGCAACCGAAAACTCCATGTGAACCGAAAAGTGTTCCCGCTCCCCTGCGGGCAGGGTGCTGCCCCCACACCTGCCTTCCCACGGGTGCTGCCTGAGCCCTGCTTCAGGCACCCAGCAGGGTGGGACGCTGAGGGTTTCCCTTGGGCAGGAGGGAAATGTTCTTCTTGACTAAAGAGGGCCAAAATACTTGCTTGCTGAAGGGAGAGAGAGGGAGGGGGGAGACTGCACTAAAGCAAGGACAGCAGTGAAACCCCAGGTGACAAGTCCTCTGCCCTGTGTTTCCCTTTTCGGCACTAGTAAAGCTCGGGATGACTTAATATTCAAAACCTGTTGAACCTGTTGGCAAGAACAGAGCCCTGGATCCTAGTTGCAGACAGTTTGTTTGTTGCTACCAACTGCATTTCAATTGCCTAGTGATAAGTGTTTGTTTTCTTGGAATTTGCTTTCTGGTGCAAGGTTTCAGCCCTGCAAAGGCGGAGTTGCTGGGGGCCAAGGTACAGCGGGGCTGGGGCACCCAACCAGCCCGGCAGCGGCAGGGGGGGAGTGTGGTGGCTTCGAAGGGGATGAATGTGGGAAACGGGGAGAGGGGAAACTGCGGTCGCTTCCTATTCCCGCTGGCAGGCACGGTCGGCATTAAACCCGTTGCTTTTATAGGAACAAGCTGACCTACTTATTAACGCATTGTATTTCAGTGTTCGGCTATGACTGTCTGCCCCAGAGGGGTTTTGTTTCCAACCTGGTGAAAACACGGGGCCCCAGCCCTGTGCCAGCCTTGCTAGGGGTTCTGGGCACAGTCATGTTGTGGTTCTGTTCTTCAGCAGGGTGTGAGGGGCGTCTGGTGGTGAGGAGCTCTTGATACCACAGTGATGGCCACCATGTGCTTATCTGCAGGTAAAAAGTCTACTGGAAGGACTGTTGTATGCCAAAGAGTGACAGGAGAATAGAAAGAATTGAAAATTAGAGGGGAACGATGTTTAAGTTTTATGAAAAGTTTTGACCATAAATGTGTTTCCAGTTGCATTCTGTGGCGTAAAGAGGGGACAGTCACTAATGGCAGCTGTGGGTATGTGTAGAGTATCTGAAAGGAAGACTGTTTTTCCAGCTTGTGAAAGTCAGAGGTGACTGCAGTCAGCTGCTTTTCCCTAGCCACATTCGAAGTAAGGGTTGGTTTGATAAGAACATGTGCAAATAAGCAAATTTGGAGAAGACTAAACATCTGTGCGAGGTCAGTGAGGAGCTTCCTCTAGATTTGGTCAGCTGGTGGCACTGTGGTGATAAAAGATTTGTGCATCTTACCTCATGAAGATGTCGGCAGCAGACAACATGGGAGGTGAGCTCGCAGCTCTTCCTAACCAGGGCTTTGGTCTGTTTTAGCAAATCCACATTTCTGTGAGCAAATGACAAAAGTGTGGTGGTGGGGAAGATGGGACGGGACAAAGCATTTTCCTTGCTGTGGCAGACTATTGCTTCTACCTCTGCTCTTGGGGTCTTTCAGTTTACCAGCCCATTTTGCTGGGCCACCAAGAGCTCCATCCATCTGCAACAGTGGACTTGCATCCTCTCTCTTGGACTGGGTGGAATATATGCTCTTATGTGACTTACTGGTAAAAATGGAAAAAAAAATTCTGCTGTGATGTATAGGGACTCTTCTGAATGTATCTGTTTAGTTTCCAGCCTGGAAAGCCAACAGAGTTGTCCAAATAGTCAAAGCTTTCCAAGAGATTTCCTGCAGTTTTTCCCCCTCGAAAAGCTGTGACCTCCTTTGGTAATTACATTCCAGTGTAGTCTTATCTTTGAGGACCATGAAAGGTGGAGTTCACGTAGGATATGTGCTCAGCCAGAGTGTTGTCACAGCTGCAAAATTCATTGTGCTACCTTTTGCACTCTTTCTCCAGTGCCTTGTACATGCATGTATGTCTCTTTTTCTTTGATATACACGTATACCCTTAGTCAAACTGCTTAGTCTAAAAGTTTGGGAAGAAAAGAGAATTTCTGTGTTTAAACTCTTGAGAGGTACTCTGCTGTCATAATGATAGAGCTGTAGGATTACCCAGAGATACAAAATGACAGACATCATAGTTAATACTCATCAGCATACTTTCTAGTAATCTCAAAGCAGTCCCATCAGTAAAAAGCCTAAGCAAGCTGTACTGCATTATCATGATTGAGGGCCAGATCAGATTTGATGTTGTTGGCTGACATGAGAGGAGTAAAGAAGGAAGTTTTCCCACTTCTAGAGCTAACTTTATAAATAAGCTCTTTGTAACATTGCAAACGCATTCTCACATTTCTGTTAAAATACCCAGTAATGACATGAAAACCATCCTCAAGCATGTTTCCAGATACTTGCCTTGAAACTAAAAGGAAGGGAGCTGCTTACATTCATCCCTGGTAAAGGAAGATGTAGCTCAGTGCTTACCCACCATGAAGAGTTTGGGCTTTATATATTCCAGGCCCTTCCCAGCCAACATCGAGTCCAGCAACATTGATTTTTAATCAGGCATAATTACCACTGTTAGTCTGCTCTGAAACAAGTGGGTGATGCAACTTATCTCCAGCCATTTTAAGGCTTTGCACTGTTTTCTGTAACTGTATTAATGTTGTACAGACCAACACTTGGTTTCCTGCACTGAGGAGTCCTGTAAATACTAGGTCTCTAACTTTACTGGAATTTCACTGACAATTTAGCATAAAATAGAAATATTTTTGTTGCTGCGTTCCCACAGGAAGAATATTTGTGGCTTTTATAACAAAGGCTCTACAAAAGCTATAATACATGCCATTAGCATTTTTGTTGCACCAGATTTATGAATAATTGTTTCTAAATTGGGGCATCAGGTATGTGCTAGGGGAGAGGAAAGGATCCCTATCAGGTGTTCAGTTCTATTCCTGACTGCACGCAAGACAGCTGTTTGCGTATAAATGATGGCATTAAAATAAAAAAAATTAAAAGGAGCTTTTTTCTTTCTGCATCTGCTTTTCTGAATGTCCGCCACCTTTCTACTTTGAGATTTTTCTACCCCCTGCTGGAGGCAGGAAGAAGAGAAGCAGGGAGGTTCAGCGTGGGGAGGGAAATCTTCAGGAGACGCTGGGGTGCTTAGAAACTCTTCTGGCGGTGAAGGGTGATGAGACGAGTCCGGTGGTGGTGGCTGGCTGGCTGTTTGACTCTCCCATGAGAGGGCAGGCGATCATTAAAGATCAGTGCTCGGAGAGGCAGAGATGGGGACAAGATGAGTATACGTTCTTTCTGTTCTGTTTTGTTGTAATCGATCTGATTACCAAACATTATTAAGATTTGTTTCCCCAGACAGCCGGTCCTTTGCTCTCACAGACACACAGATCTGATGCACAGATCATGCTAGTAAATTGAATTTGAGCTGGCAGCGTTCGTATGAACTACTTGCCCATACGTCCCTGAAGCAGAACTCTCTAAAAGACGAGAGAGCTTCACTGGCAAGGATTACAGGAACTTGTGGTTAAAATCAGTAAACCAGCTCTCACAAGAGTTTGTTACAATTTTTGGAGCACAAAAAGAAATGTGGGGCGTTTTTTTCTGTTTGGTTGTAAACACAAAATTGACAGGAAGACACCATACTTACTAAAAGCAAGCCCTCTCTTTCATCGTGGCAGTTTTCGTCATGCTACCCGCTTGGCAGGAGCGATGGCCATTCCTCCCCAGCAGGGACCCGGCCGCCTGGGACAGGGGAGCTGTGTTGGGGAGCCACAGGGGAAGCGAGATCTAGCACCATTTAAAAGGTGGTTTCCCTCCTGGCCTTGCCGAACGCCCGTGAGGATGGCGCAAAACACAGTTGTAATTCATGTTAATGAAAGCACTAATTTTTACAGAACCATCCTGAGCTCTGGCTAAGCTGCCCAGCTGTTCCAGCCTGGGGCTGAGCCCTGCATGATGCTGGTAACTCTCATCCTCTTCCATGGGCACTACTCGTTCTCTGGCTTGTATACACATGTAAGTGCTTTCCTGGATTACAGCCACAGCTCTCACTACTATCTGGATAAGGCTTCATTTCATTTTATTTTTTTTAAATGTCCAGCAACTTCTTTTAGGCACAGCCTGTGCACTTGGTCATTTTGGGTCTCTGTTCACTACAGAAAGAGAACAGGACAAGAGCCCCTTAGCTGACCTGCACTGTTTTGCAAAATTAACACACTTTGCACCTTTCAGCTGAGGATGTGAAAGAGTTTGCAAAGGAATTGTGGCAGTATTCTGCCCATTCCTCGTTCCTCCAATAACCACCTCTCAGCTAGTGGCGATTCAGAGTCCAAGGGATTTGAACAGGATCATTCATAGCAAGTCCGAGGTTGACAGAAGTGGAATTCCATAGCTCCCCTTCTTTTTTTAATGTAAATGTAACAGATAATAGTAAGTAAAAGGTTGTTTCAACTGTTTTGGATAGAATGGAGCTACATGATAGCAGTTTGGCAAGTTAGAAGCATCCAAGGGGCCTGTAAGTGCGACTTAACTGCAAAGTCTTGCCTTAGTGCTCACTCTCTAGTGACTGAAGTGAATTACTCTCGCCACATTTCAGTTCATGGCATCCCATATTTCCTCTGTTTTTGCAATGTTGAAGTAAAAAATTCCAGCGAAGCCAATATTTAACTTACACGTTTGCTACTATATAGCACAGATGGTACTAAGTCTTTGCATTAGCAAAGTGTTTACTGGAAGATCTGAGATGCATATGCAACTGAAGTCAAGAAAAATGTAAGTGAAAGCAAGTTTGATGGGGTTTTTCAGGTTTGCAACATATCTCCTTCAAAATGTCTTCTATGGAGTATTGAAGTAAGAAACAAAAAAACCTCCTAATAACTGGGATGTAATGTTTAGTCTAAAGAAACTGTGTTGCACTTGTTTTAAATAAATCCTATTATTATTATGTATGCTATTTAAGCTAAGTTAAAGCCCCAGTTTAAGGCTGACTAATTCCACTCTTAAAGTCTCTACAGTTTTCAGGCATTTATGTTCCCTGTGTTGCTTTCAGCAGGAGCTTTCACTAAAAAAAAGGCCAATATGGTCTCAGAATATTGATTGTTGTAATTAGAAAGTAATTCTGCTACTCCATTGGTTATCTTGTAGACATCTGCAGTGGGAATGTCAAGATCTTCAAAGGCTTGTCTTTGTTTTCATATTTCATGATCATAATCCTTCAAAAACAATGTTCCTTCCTGCACTGCCTTATGATTGGCCTGCGTCTCATCCCTCTGCCCACCTGGGAGGCTTTCCAGCAAAAAAAGTCAAAAGGCTCTAAACACTAGATACCTGCTGTTCCGTCATTTCCTTTATTTAAAAGTTAAAGGAGTATTGCAGGAAGAGTGGAACCATTTCTGTCAGACGATGGCAGTGTTGCTGGCACTGTCTTCCCTCCTCCATTGATTGCCTTCTGCAAAGAAGAAGAGCAGGTTGTTCCAGCCACGTTGAACATCATTCCGTGTGGAGAGTGCTCAGCCGTCATCCACAGACCTGGGCAAGTCTTTAGCATCTCCATGTACAGGCTGGGGCTGGCTCACAGCAATGCAAAATAACAGTTGTCAAGTGCTGTGATGGAAAATAGGCTTTAGTTCTGCTTCTGTGTGTTTGGGTAAGTTTGTGTACAGTTCTGTTGGACTGAAATGGGGATACACTTGCAGAAGATTGGCAAGGGAGAAACGGTTGCCCCAGCAGGGTTTTCCAGCGTGTTTAATAATAGGTTTTCAAAAATAGTAATTTGATTTATTTGTTTATTGATTGATTCATAGTAGTGTCTGTTAGTTGGTCTCAATCTTGGGAAGAAGGGAAGTAAATGGTACAGACTTTGATTTTTATTTATAATATGCCTGCCTGTCTTGGGCATAACTCTACAAACAAAGCGTGATCTGTTCTCTCAGGTGTGACTTTACTCAAGAATTAGCACTAACACTCCTCCATTTATCCACTGGCCCTCCTGGGGAAAAAACACCTAATCCAGAACTGGAGGCCAAGCCTGGGCTGGCGGTCATGGCTCTGGTATGGGGCTGAGCCCCAGCAGGCTGCCTGCCCGCCTCCCTGTGTACCTGCTAGTTGGTCATGCTTATACTGTTTTTTTTTTAAGATACTTCTTGTGGCAATTCTAACTGTCCTGCCTATATCCATGCCTTGAAACCCGGGATTGCACGGTGTACACCAGAGTGGAAACTGTGTGATTTGCAGCCAATTTTCACAGCCTTTCCTATGTTCGTGAAGAAGCCCCTATGCACCGACCTTCCTAAGCTGTGGGCTGCTGTCCTTCCCCTCTGGTTCTCCCAGTCCCCCACGCATGAGGCTCTGCCTGCTGGCACCTCTCTGCACCTTCCTGCCTGGACCTGCTCCGCTGTCCTGCAGAGCAAAGCAGAAAAGGGAGAAGGCAAGAGCCTGAACAGAAGTTTATATGCAGACATGGGAGTGCAGTGGGAGAGGTGAGACCACTTGCACACCAGGTGGCTGCCTCACTGGCTTTCCTTCATAGTCCCATGGTTTGAGTGCAACTGAAGTAGACTCTGGCCAATGCCTTTTCTTTATACCAGGAGCCTTGCTTACATGCATAAGGTTGCTGCCGCAGAGCTCAGGCCAGCCGCGCGTGAGAGCTGTGGGCTGACATCGGCGCTCCGTGCTGTGCTGACTCTCCCGTGTGAGGCTCCAGCTCTGCGCTGCTCTCCTCCAGGTGCAGACAGCCACTGAGCTTCAGACATCCCGCCTGAGTTCAGCAGCTCAGGACACATCACATGCTGGAAGCTGATCGGCATGGGTCCTCTGCATGCCCAGCACTGCCCATAAGCTTTTTGCAGGTCGGTTTTGTCATGAAGTGGTGCAAGGTCTAGTCTGGAGCGTCAGACACCATCCTGGTGCTTCTGCAGGTTTATGTGGATGAGCCTCTGTGCAAATAGGCTTCACTGGCGTAGTTTCTTCATGACTGTCATGGTTTGGGCTGGGCTGGGCACTAAAATGAATGGCAGATGCTCTCTTTAACCTCTGTCCCCCTCCGAGAACAGAGAGCATTGCCCTTCAGAGGAGGGGACACTGTGTTTTTGTGCTCTTTCCCTTCTGTCATAGTTCTGCAGAGGGCTTACCTGCCCTAGAGAAGCACAGTTTGGAAGGCAGCTTCTGGAGACTCCTTTTTGCTGGGTCACGTTGTGAGCAGCGACACTGCATAAATACTTCTGAAAACTCAAATTCAAACTTTTGATTTTGTTCCTGCTCCTGGTAGAAGAGTTTTCCCAGTATACCATTGCTCTTTTGTCTGGAAATGTTCTGGTTACCAGTCTGTCTTCAGCCAATGTTGCTTTACTGAAGCTGTCTTCAAACTTAATAGTTCTTCCTTGCTTTCCCCCCCTGCATCCCATGGTCACCTAATTGATCAATAGACTCTTACTTCTTTTCTGCCTTTGTTTTGCTTAACAGAGCAAGCAAGCAACAGAGCCAAGCTCTCTGTTTTCTCTCCTAAAGTTGGTTTCCATGTTGGTTCAGTTGTCAAGCTAGGGTTTTTAGCTTTTTTTTTTTCCCAAAGAATTAATCTTTCCTACTTTTCTCGGGATACAAGTTGCAGTGAGCTTTTCACGCAGTAACTTGCAGGAACTGCAGCGTACCCCAGGCTGAGGTCCAGAGTTCCTCAGCCCAGCCTGTTTCCCAGAGGTTCCAGAGGAAACTTGCTCTTTGGAAATCATAGATTTTAAGCAAAATTAGGCTTACTGTTATCCTTCCCACTTAGTCTAAACTGAATCACTTTGTGATCCCCTGCTTCAAAGTCATTCTCATTACTTACAAGATAAAGAGCAGAAAAGAATCTATTCTTTTTCATTCAGCAACATGGATAAAGAAACTTGTCAGCTATCACATCCAGGAATAACTGGCCTTACCGTGGTTAATAGCATTTCTCCAATCTGTACTGCAAAGTTAGTCTCCCGTGTTGATACAATTCCCGTTTCTTTAGTGATGCAGAGCTCTATCCAGATCCGTATTTGGTACAAGAAGTCAAGAGCAGACCCAGTGTCTCTCTCTTAGAAGTCTTCTTTGACTATCTTTCCACAACATTTCCAAACATTTTCTGTTTTCTTCGATTTCCAAAGTCTGCTGTTTCATTACTGCACGACAGTATCCTACCATATAAAACCATATTTCTTTTCCTTGAAAAGCACAGGCCTTTTGACACCTGTTTCAATAATAATTGCTGTTCCACCCTGTTTGTGAATTTTCCTGTAATAACATGAGTGCCTTGAGTTCCTCTTTTATTATGTCAGTCTGCCTGCGTTATTAGCACACAGCTAGTTTAGCTGCTGGGTTTTTCGTTCACCTTTTCTGCTCTTGTTTTTGGTTTTAGACTGCATTTGGCTCCCTCGTTAGACTAGAGACAGTCCTTTCACTGTCAGTGTCACATGCCTGACCCCTTTTCTCATCATTAGTAGCGTTTTTTCCCTTCAAATCCCTGAAATAACTTTCTCACTATTGTTTTCCTGTTCAGCTGCCATTTCACCCTTTACTTTCTGGATCCTGAAATGAATGTGGAATTTATGTTCGCCTTCCCTTGCTGTGTTCATGCTGTGGGTTGTGCCATGGTGGTTCCGGTAGTTGGGATGTTTGGGTGAAGCTCTCATGAAGACTCATCTTGCAGTGACGGTACCCAAAAGGCACCGTTTCCTGCAGAACTAGTGGCTGAGAGCTGGGGGAACTGTAAACATTTCCCTAAGGGTCGCTCGGGCTATGCAAGATGCATTGGCTCTTTTCCAGTCAGCATGTCCTGCAGTTGCTGGACTGGAAGACATACTTGGTTCTCAAGGTCTGGTGGACACCAGTGTATCTTGAAATAGCCTGAGAAGGAAATGAGTGCTTACAGCGAACACTTGTATGGGACAGTAAGGTGTGGTTTATTTGGCTTTAAGTGGTCGGAGTTTTCTAGAGGGCTTCCTCCTGCCAGCCATCCTCTCGCTTTACTGGAAGAAAAACCTGTTGTTAGCAGCAGGGACCATTATGAAAGCTTGAGCAATGATGACCTTGGTGTCCCAGTTAGAGATAACACACATCTTCATAACTAGGGACGATGAGCATGTGTATTTGTGTGCATGTGTATCCTTTGGTCAAAAAATAAAATACATGTCCAGCCTGTAAGGCTGCAAGGAGTTACAGCCCTCATAATCCCATCCTCCACTGTAGAAGCTGAGGCTGCAGCAGTCAGTTAAGAAGATGGTTGAAATTCCTGATCACAAATTAGGTAAGTACATGATGGAACAGAAAATTGTTTCTCTCTCCTTCTGTGCTAGGCTCACTGGCTAGTGCTTTCTCCAGCTGCTGTTTTCTGTTCAGTACTGCACAGGCTGCACAGGCTGGATGGAGTCAAAAAAACCATAACTGTTGCCTTTGTGATGGGTAAATTTTATTTTCACATCCTTCAGCACTGAAAATTAAGCTTGCCAGTAATGTGTACCAAAATGAAAAAGTATTTTAAAAATAAAGGAACAAAACCAAAGCAAACATCTCCTCCCTGTTTTTAAGTAGAGAATGTATTATAATACACCATTTTTATCTGTAAGATGTATATCTCATCTCTCTTTAGTCATCTGTCTCTTAAAATATTTTTATCTTGCGCTGGCAAAATATATATCAGTGTTGTGAGTCTTTCTTTTAGCAGTTAATAGATCTTAATCTTTACTACTGAGATGAAAAGTTAGGATGACATGTTTTGGTTTCGTACAGCTTTCCAAATGATAAATGAACCTCTTTGAGTTTGTGCATGTGCAAGACCTTCTGTAACTCTTTCTCCTACCCTTCTTTTTATTAAAGCCTTTAACAGGAATATATGTTGTAACTGTTCATACAGTTTTTCAGCTGATAAAATGGTATTGTTAGAGAATGGAAATTGGATGTGTCGCTTCATGACGGTACAAATTTAACAAAATAGAGGAGCAGGAAGAAGGTTTCTCTTACAAGTGTTCTGTATTTTTTAAAATTAGACCTCTCAGTAATTCGTGCCATAGCTTACTTGGCAGTGCCAGAAATTAACTTAAAAACCATGAAAAATTATTGGTTCGTTTAGACCCGTACCTTTCTTCTTCTGTGTCTCATACTAGATCCTTTCAAAGGAGTGGGAGAACCACTGTGACTGCCAGACCAATTTTGTATTGCTAGTGAAATTGCTTCCTCCTGGCCTCTATTATATAGCTTCCAGAATTATCATTCTTGGTCTTTCATGCACTGTTGTTGAGGTATGAATATAATTTCTTGTTTTCTTCCCAAGATCTTGGTTCTTAATCTTATTATTGGTTTACTGTACGCTTCTGCAAGTATTCTGTTTATTAAGAGCTCTTCTCGACCTTATTTAAATATTTCAGAAGTGGATTTAGTGGCATCCTACACCAAGGAGTCTGACAGAGTTACAGTACTTACAGTTCTCTTCAGGTATTTCTTTCTATCTTGCACATTGCAGTTTTATTTTAACAGCTATGTTCTTATTCTGTCATCAGGAAAAATAAATTAAAAATAGAAAAGAAAAAAGAATCAAACAGGAAAAAAAAAGCCTTCACTCTATTAATTATTCTCTATGTCTTTGACCTAACCTGACTCATACCAAGGGTAACCATCATGATGTGGGAAGGGAAAAGGCACATCTATTAACAGACAAGTTAAATAGGAGCAAGCTGCTAGTTGCTTTGTTGCAGTTGAATAAGCCTCAAGGTAATAGGTGGAAGACAGACCATTGCTTTTCCAACGTTTTCCTGCTGCCTAAAATTGAAAAATATCAAAGAATCAAATCACAAAAAAACCCATGTGGGAATGGGTTGTCCTAGGAATTGAGGCAGAGAGTAAAAAGACTGATCTTATAGAAAAGCAATAAACAGGAGTTTTATCTTCTGAGTACAGTGGCAGTAAGTTTTATGCATTCCAACAGGAGTAGAGCCTATGAATGGAAAAAAGCAGTGGAGGATGCTGAGGCAGAATTAGAAGGGGCCAAAAGCTAGCGTACTGAATGGTGAAGTTAAATTCATTACAAAAATAATTCTATTTTAGATGTAGTATCTTTAAATTAAAAGAAGATCTTATAAATTCCTTCCTGATGAGATAACATGGCAATGGTTGTTGTGTACAGATGGTGCGGTTTATTTACTAACTATATTTTTTACGTCAGTTGGCAGTAACATTTTAGTAGTACCTAAATATGCATCTTCAGTGCCTCTCTCTAGGCATCTGTGCTGGAAAATTCAGGCCATGGTTGCTTTGAACTGCTTCAACTGCTGTTTTCTTTAAAAACTTATAGTATGGCTGTTAAAATAAGTACCCTCTAGCAAAATCAAGAGGGACTGTGTTATCCTAATTTTTATTATGATTTAGTTGGAAGGGAATGGATTTGAAGCATTCAGTGAAATCAGCTCAAAGTTTGAAATAAAAATATCAAAATAATGAAAATAATAGGAGTGATTATAAAACACTTCCTCTCTGTATGAAATTGACTTGGTTCAGAGATCACAGATATAATAAAAGGACAGCTGTCACATCCAGCTTTCTCAGGTACCCTGTTTGTTTTTCATTGCTTTTTGTCAATTCTAGAATAAACAGTCTGCTACCTGAGGGCTGTCCTCTGCCTTGCTGAGTGTTTGTATGTCATCTCATGCCAAAATATTTCATGCCTCCTGTTTCACCACTTCACATGTCTGTGCAGGACAGATTCTCGTCTACACAGGTAATGTGCAGAGTGAAGTTTGGCTCAAACAATATGCACTAGGTTATAATTCCACAGAGTGATAAATTGTAGGTTAGTCCCTCAGTGAAAGAACTAGATGCTGTTTAGCGATTTGGTGTTCACTTTTGAACGCTTTGCTGAATAGGGGCTTGAATCTTAAAATGCAGCGTACAGACTTGCCATGAGGTTGGTGACTTACCCTTCGTCAGTATCATCTTCATGAGAAGTTCTGTCTTCGAATGCAATGTTGGCAAAAATAGCAGTATGCTCCCACTGCAAGGGGGGGTACTGCAGCTGTGGTGGGGTGCCTGCCCCTTCTTGGCTTTGAGCTGCGCTGGGATGCATGCTTTCCTGCCTGATAAGTTTGTCTAAGTGCTTTAGGTTTCTTCCAGGTTCTTTCTGATAGCCTGTGAAGGACACTTGGTGGAGGGGGAACCAAGGATTGAAACCAGATTGTAGCATGAAGCACAGAGTGTACAGAGAGCAGTCATCTGTTAGGGAGAGCTGTGGCTGCTGGCAAGTTTTGCCACTATGTTTTTGTCCCTCTCTGGTGTTGCCTGTTGGAGACTTTGACACACTCTTCCTTCTTCATACAACACCCACAGTCATTCCTCTTCTTTGTTGTTAAGCACTTTCCTCTTTCACTGGGTAAGGTGGGCATCTTCTACATACCACTAGCAAAAATTGAATGTACAGTTTGTGTATGCAGTCAATTCTCCGCTTTAATTAGCAAAAAAAAAAAACAGAACGCATTCATTTAAATCCTTAATTTTCTCAATTCCGAAACTTTGTATGTAGCTATTTCTAACCTGGTTCCCTGGGAAAAGATGTTCCTGCAGTCATTTTTCACTAACCACCCACTGTTAATAACTTAGGGAGCCTTGTGTTTATCGCAGTCTTCAGGTAGGGCAGAGATCTCAGTATGAAATCCACAGCTTCGCAAACGCAGACAGGCAGGTAGAAGGGAGAGGATCCCATCACCAGGCTGGTGGGCTGCTGTGTGAGGTCAGCCATTACTGCTAGAAATGAGCGGATCCGTGTGGAAGAGACTTCACGGAGACGCCAACCGTGGGGAAAGGGCCATCAGTGGCGGGGCACTGGTGGGTACCAGGAGTCTAAGCAGGAAATGCCAGTCCAAGCAAAGGAGCCCTTCGTTCGCCTGCCTTGGTGCTGCTTCTCAAGACTACTTCTTGGCTCTTCCTCTTGACGTCCTTCTCAGGAGAACACCTCCAAGTGCAAATGGGCAAGAACGAACTGGCCTTTCCGTTTGCCTTCGGACGTTGCTTCTGCACCCCTTCGTATGGTCTCTGGCCCTCGGCCCTTGTCTTCCTTGGGTGCCAGTCCCTCCTTCTTCTTTCCTCTCTGCAGGACAACCCAAAGGACATTGTCCTGGATCCTACTGACACCACCTGGGTGCGTGTCTCCAAGCCCTCCTACCTCTGCCAAGGCTTTATGGAATAGCTGTCTGGTTTCTTCAAGAACATACCAATATTCTAGACACCCTAGCAGATGTGGATGGGCTTGAATCATGGTTGTGCTTTGGAAAGCAGCCGCTGTGGATGCAGTTAGGTGTTGTAAACAGCTGGTGTTAGTGTCGTGAAGTCATTACACAACTTAGTGGTCCAAAGGCTAAGAATGCACCTTTCAGGATAAACTGGTTGCATCAGTTTTATCGCAAAGCACAGAGTTTGGTACACAAACAAAACCCAAAGCCAGGAGGAAATGTAGATTTTCTGGCTGTGTCCTTCTTTCAGCAGCAAAATTAACATTATGCTACAGTGTTACCCAGTAGTAGGACCCTAGTTAAAGTAAAACAAGAAAACAAAATTTAGGAACAGCCAATGAAGAGATGTTGAAGTTGGCTGCATGAATTATGATATGGTAAATTCAACTTCTGACAGTGTTCTGATTTTATGGTATAAAAGAGATGGAAGAATTCTGGTTTGGTTTGGCTTTGTTTCTCAGGCTTCTCTGCTTTTTGTCTTGCTTTTTAATGTTAGATAGATTATCCGCCGTCAGTTTGACTAAAGGGAAATGCTTGCCGTGTGGGCTGTGTGGTGTGTGGACCCAGTCCTGCAACATGGCACGTATTTGGGAGCAAAGCTGTTTGGAAATGGCACTTTCGGCACAGATGCTCGCAGCAGGAATGCTGCTTTTGATGTGTCTTCCGAATTGAAGATGAACATAAGTTGGTAAAGCTGCTTTTCTGAGGAGTCTGCTGGTGACTTTTGGAAAAAGATGCGCTGACCTGTCCGGGAGATCAACAAGCACCTGCTTGCCAGTATGTGGCACCTTTTATACTAATTTAGGCTGCTGCTGCTTCAGCTTTAGTTTTACACCTGGTACACTGTTGCTCTGTTTACTGTTTCAGCAATTAAATAATAGAGTAGCCATTAGAAGTGTGTTTCCAGCTATTCATAGAAAAGTATATACTTAAGCTAATAAAAAATACCTTTTTTTTCTTAACCAGTCAAGTGAATTTCTATTTGGCTTAAGCAGATATTGAAATCCTCTCTATGTCATTTTGGTTGTTAAAAAATTGCAGGGCTTTATACCACATTACGTTACTGGAAATAGATTTGAAATATATAAAGGTACAATATATTTTTAAAGCGAAAAGTAATTTTCTGACATAATAGCCAAAATAAAGTGCCATGAAGCTATTAGTGGTAAATTGAATTTTTTGGTATGTAATTTAGTATAAATACTGACAAGCTGAAAAAAAAAACCCACCCAAACAACAAATGCATACTCATTAGTCATTCAGTTTAGCAGCACAGAGGCAGCAGTCGGGCAGGGTGTGCGTTTTTATGTCTGCTTCAATTGCACACTTCATTTATTTGGACATGGCATCGGCGGCTTTCTCTGTCACACGGCATCACTGGGCGATTAGCAAGTTGTGCCCCAGGGCAGCTGGGACGCTTTGCTGGGGCAGATGTTCTTTTCAGCTTATTCAGTGGCCGTTGTGGGGTTGTTTACTGTTGTCATAGCTACCTGCATTTCCATAGCAGCCGAGCTGCTGCGGGTGAGGCAAGTGAATATAGTTATAAAAGGATCATATTTTGTTCTGTCTCTATAACTTACCATCTGTCAACTGACTATTTGTGATGGATTCAGAAACCAATTGAAGAATAACAGCAGCCAGCCAATGATTTTTGCTTATATTAAAGTGACAAAGGATGAGGATGCAAATAAGTTGCTGCTTCAGTGAAATGCTAGTTTCTTTTTTCCCCCCCCCTTAATTGTAGCGGTTTGACTTCCAACACTTTTCTCAAACATTGCTGAAATCCGTATCGACGAATCAGAACGACAGAGTGTCATCCTCCGTACTTGCTCAGGTGTAGGTGTTCCTTACGCTTTCCCACTCTGCTGTCAGCTCGTCCCTGTGTGTCGCTTACAAATGGTTATGTTGCAGCTGCTTTCACAGATCCTTTGTAATGAACTCTAAATACTCTCCGCAGAATTAAACAGCAAAATCATGAGGCTGTCAGAGAAGGTATCATGCACACACAAGTACGGTTTGTTAACGTTCATCACTGCGCTGTACTTAATGGTAGCAATGGGATCATGTGCAAGTTTGGGGGTAAATTCAATGTGTGATCAACGAACCCTCTGAATAATGAACTCTTACACCTTTTCACTGCAGAGATTTGGTTGAACCTATAGTTTAGCAACGGGGGCAAGAAGATTGGCCCAGTTGTAAATAATGTATTTATTGATTGATTTTTCCAGATCCTGACATTGATGCTGCCACTGCCATGATGCTTTTGAATACTCCCCCTGAGATACAAGCAGGTTGTGAGTAGATATTTCTATAGCATATAGCAACATAGACGTGTAAAGTTAATACTCTCTTTTATAAGTGTACAGCGTACCAGATAAAAAGAAGGATTTCATGAAGAAATACAACTTCCCTTGTAGATCCTTACACTTCCTTGACCCTTACATGAGTATAATTTTGTGGTTCATATTACATTCTTTGTTACATGAATAATAGTAATCCATGCTCTCTAATGTAAAAGAGGGGTTATTGTTATTCATGGCGTACACATAAGTGAGTAACATACTATTATCCATACTGAGAGAGAGACCTGGGGCAACAGCCAGGAGAAAGGCAGGGAGGGAAAGAGAGCAAGAGAGCGAAGGGTACATGGCATATGTTTTTGTTTTCATTTTGTTTTGGTTTGACTCCCATCGTGTGAGTTACCACAGCCATCTGGATACTTTCCATTCACTTGGGCGCTGTTTCAACTCCTTCCTCGCACACATCCTCCCCGTTTTGCTTTTTTGCTCTGTCTGATGCGAGGCAGTAGGCAGGCTCCAGGGAGCAAGGAAAGGTCTCATTTCCTGCCAGTGCTGTCCTCCTTGTTCTCTGACCAGACCTGAGGTTTCTGATCCTGTGTATTAACAGAACACTGTAGGGGCCTCAGCCCCCACTTTACTGGGCTGTGCAAATACTGCAGGAATCATCCTGCCCCGCAGAGCTTGTGGTGAAGGTATTAGAGGAATCCGTAGAGGAATATGGCTGCACAAAAGCAGGGAGTACAAGAAAACAAACATATCACTGGTCAGCAAGCACGGTAGTAATGCCAAGTGACAGGCAGCTCTGAAAAATAAAGGCAGAAGTTAAAATAGAATCCATTATCAAGCCTGTCTAGCATCACCACTATTGTTCTAGCTCGGGCAACCAAATCCAAATTCCAGGGGAAGCCTTGATTCGCACTTTGATACTCTGCCTGGGGAAGAGAGTCAATTACCATCAAAGCATTTCCTGTGCAGCCGAGGAAAGCTATTGTCAGCCGGCTTTGTGACCCTGCCAGAGAAGCGCCTCTGGAGAAGCTCCTCTTGGGGGAGGGCGTGATGTACCAAGAAACTGTCCGTTCTGGAAAGAGAAATGAGTGGTCCTTGTCCTCCTCTCCTAAACAGCCTTCAGGGACTGTGCACGGTAAAAGGGCAAGCAGTCCCAGGTATGTGTAGGTAGGAAGAAGGAAAGGTTTTATCAGGGAGAGGAGGTTATCGTTGGGCTTAGTGGGAAGAATAAAATGAGAGATGTTCAAAGGATCAGAAATAAAGAAGCCAGACTTATGGGTCAGAGAAAAGGGGGAAAGAAGTTGGGGTAGAATGAGAGAGCAGGGGTAAAAGGCTATGTGAGAAGAGGGAAGGAGGCATAAAGCAGTACGTGCACAGAAAAGGATGGGGAAAACACAGAACAGTCTCAGCTCCTGGAAGAACCGGAGAGCAGGAGAAGACTGCAGACAAAAAACGGAGGAGGTCCATAGTAAGCTGCATGTACTAAACACATGTCAGATTTTTATCACATGCGCATGTTTGCCAGCATTGCAGGTGTTTCTGTGGAAGTGATTTGGAGACTTGGGCACTGTCATTTCATAGAGATCATAGCTTTTAGGTCGGGAAATGGCTTTTTGCTAATTTAGTTTGTAGAAGTCACTGTGCGGAAGGAAATTGTAGCCTTCTGCTACAAGTTTAACACATCTCTCGCCCCATGTCACCTTCCCAGTGGGCTGCTGTGCCAGGACCTCAAAAGCGAGAGGGAGATGAAAGCAGAAAGGTGGATCCTCATTCACATTGCTCCCTCCTTGATGTCCAAAAGTAGCGAGGCCTTCCTCTCTGCCTTCAACCTGAACTGCAGGGTCTGCTCAGAAGTTTATGAACCCTTCCAAATGTTGGGTAGAATTGGCTGGTGCCGGGAGGAAAGGATAGAAGCTCTTATTGTAGCCTCAGAGGTCCTCTAACTTACAAAGGAGAAACATTTTTGTTTGTGTGTGAATGGATACCTGAGGAAGTAAATCAGCCTGTCCCATGAATTGCACTTGGGTCTCACTTATCTACCATGTTAGGAAAAGCAGCCTAAAGCAAATTATTTACTACTGCACATTAAGAAAAAATTGCATGAAAAATCACATTTAAAATTAGTTTTCAAATAAAAGGCAATTAGGCTATAAAATTTTCATGACAATGCTGAGCATCATCTAGAATCTCGCGGTTCATTCTCTGCTCTGTCAGTGACGACAGCGGTCTGTAAACCAGGCTGTGACTGATGAGGGCAGTGAGCACACTGGGACTGTTGGATCCCTTGCAGATGTAGAGTTCTGTTCATCGTCAGACGGTGGTGTCAAGCATGGGCTCAAGCCATCAGGACTGCAAAAAGCCCCATCTTCTGAAAACAAGATCTGAAGAGGGAGGGACATAATTTACAGTTTGGCCACAGGTGTTAATACCTGACTGAAAACACCCTTTGAGCCCAAGAGTCTGACTCTGAATGGGCCAGTTAGTTCCACAACAAAGATGGTCAGATGGAGGCAGAACCTGAGTGTCATTTCACAGCGTAACAACTTGACAAGCCAGAAAGTCTTAAAACTCTGGTCCATTAAGGCCTTTGGCTACATGTGTCCTACAGACATTTAACTGTCTTTGTGAAACATGGATACCTCCAAAGTAGATTGTGACAGAATCTGGATTCGTGTTTGTGTGGACGGTTACATGTGTTGGTTTCTGACTTTAAAGGCATCTTCTTGGATTAAAAGCTACCTTTCAAGCAGGATAACAATCAGTGCTCATCTAGGCAATGTGGGCGCTAAAAGCATCTTTAGCATGAGGATAGCTACCACCATCATTCAGTGTCTTATTAAAATTTATTCTTTTAATGTAGTCCATGAGAAAGGAATCTCATCTGAGAGGCATTAGAAAATCCAGAGTAGAAAAAATTCCTGCTTTGTAGCAGACTGATTAATTAGCTTTATGTTTTTAAGTGACCGTTTAAAATTCCATACCCATGTGTGAAACACTGCTAACAACCTGATGAATTCTAAATGAATTCTAAAATCAGCTTTTGCTGTTATATGAAATCTCGAAATGGTGTCTGAGCTGGCACAAACGTTGCTTAACATTTACCCAAATCACACAGTACTTCAGTTCTCATGCAAAAAATTAGGGCAGAATTTAAGAGAGTAAAACACTGTTACTAGGTTTATTTTGAGTTTGGGAGGGTTTTACTCTATAGACTTATGAAACTGATTGCTCACGTTGTCACTAAAGTTTGGAAATAATGTAATTATTGTTGGGGTGTTGGCATCAGAAATCAATTTCTAAAATACTACGCTTTTCAGTATTTTCAGAGACCAAATATTTCTAGATTGTAACTAAAGGACGAAGTTCAAAGTAGCCGGCTCTGTGGATGACTCTACTGAAACAAACAATCCAGCTAGCACCAAAATACAGCATTAAAGATTCTGTGCTATGCTAAGAAAGGGCATGTAGGAACATACTTTTAATACTTTATTTCATTCAGTTTATGGAAGTCCTTGTGTTTCATCAAGTTTTGTATGGTTTGATTATATTTAAAAAGAAACAGCAACTGAAACGTGTGCTTTGTTCAGTAGCAGCTGTCACAAGTTACAAATACTTTGGATTTTATTAGTAGCCAGTCCGTGAATATTAAGTCCAAAACGCGTGACTTGCATTGAAAACTGTAGTTTGACCTGCAGAGGACTCTGTGTTGGCTGGGCCGTCTTGGGCAAGTTGCATCAAATTTCTGGGCCTGTTTTCCCTGGTGGGAATCTAATTCACAGAGAGGACATAGGAAAAGGAGATGGTGAACAAATGATAAAGCTCAATTTAGAAGTCATGGCTACTAACTCAGTGAAGCCCACAGGTTAGTTTTGTACAATTGTTAAGATTTTCAGTACTTCAGTTCTTACCAATATCTTAAAAGTAAATGTTACCAGCTGTCACTCCAGTGTAGCATTCCCAACTCTTAAGACTGTTGCATCCCGGGCATGTCATTTAGTCTTCCAAAACATTGTGTTTTGCTATGAATCAAATGGAGACAGTGTTGGGTGGTTTGGCAGTGTTTGAACTTCCTGAGGTTCAAGTCACTGTAAGCATTTTAAGTAGCAATACCTACTTAATTGGTGAGGTCATTCTGAACTTGGAACCATTTGCTCTTCAGGAAGGACCAGAAAGTGTGTGGAGTGTGTGGGGCGTATTGCTGCTACTGTTAGTGAAACAATGCCGCGGTCAAAGTGATTATACTGGAGGTCTTGATTTAATTCAAGAAGCTCCTGACTCAGCAATATAATTTGTATAATTTGGAAATTGCACAAAAATGTAAGTCCAGATGAAGTTTAATACTGCAGACAGGTTAAAAGCAGTGATTGCAGAAAGGGTTTGGGTAGAAAACAGGAAAGTGAGAGTCCTCAGCTCTGAACATCCACCTCCAGTTTTCAGTACTGCTCACCGCTGCTCACCCAGGTTAGCTGGAAAGGGGTGGCCTTCAGGAGACTTTGCAGCACTGGTTTTGTGGGTGGTTCCTTACAGGAGACTGAAGCACTGTGGTAAAGATGTTTGGGAAGATACGAGCATGGAGTTTTGCTGGGTGCCTCTTAGAAAGCAAGCTTTCCAGGGCTGATATCGGTGTCTCTCTGGTTTGGAAAGCTTTACTAATTCTTGTCGCAAAGCATACAAAACGCAGAATAGATACATATGTTTTAAATTTGATGGGAAGAGAAGTGCTTCCCTAAAGAGATCTGCTAATAATGTACCTTTATACTTCTAAAATTGTATCGTGATGAAATTTGCTTCTTAAGCTAATGCAAGTGGATTGTATATGTGGCAGATACGTTTACAGGAATCACAGCAGAAAAAAAGGATATAAAATTGCCTTAATAACGGACAGAAATCCTCCAAATAGGATGAAATAGAACATGCTGTTTTCTTGTGACATTTTTATTGTATATGAAACTTGGTAACAGTAATGTTCTGTTTGCACTGCTTGTGGACAAGTCGCCTCTTGGAACTTGTTAAGCTTCCAGCCTAACTTTTTATATCAGAAAGTAATAAATCATTGACAGTAAAATGTTTCATAAAGCTGTATTTGCTGACAGTTCTGTATCAAAGTGAGAACTGGGAGAAGACCTTTTTCTAAGGCCGAAACTTTCCATTCTGATTGTTGGGATTTTGGGGGGAATGGCATCCTCAACTTCTGTTTAAGAGTTTGTTTCGGTTTTTTTTTACTTCAGTGTTTCAGTATTAAGCCATTAAGGTGAGGAAACAGAATTGGAAAGAAAACTTACTTTCTACTTCTTTCTCCCTACTCCTCATAATTTGATTTAGCAGCATGGTTTAGTTTGTTAGAATTGTGAGCTGTGGTTTTCTACTTACACAAAAAATAACTCAGAAGATTGAAGTACTTTTATTAAATGTCCTTAGACAAGTTATGAGTGTGATAGGATTATGAGGATAGACTTCTCTCCCCCACCTCAAATTTTTGTTTAGAGTAAACAGCTCTTTGATTTGCAGTTTGCTAGGACTACAGACTTTAGGAATTTAATATGACTACAGGATTTAAGAGCTGTAAAATTGACTTTGAGCAATAAAATAGAAGTTACGCAGATGGCATCAAATTTATGTCTGGGATAAGAGAGTTGAAGTGAATAACGGTACACATTTGGCAGATAACATTTGCTTTTGGCAACTTCTTAAGTTCCATCAATTATACATCATTAGCAATTTCCTATTTTCGGTTCTTGGAGCCTGAGATAAAGTATTCTGCTAAATGCTGTCCTGGAAGAGAGATTGGCATAAAAAAGCTGGAGCTGACACATATTAGCAGAAACTCAGTATCTCTTGTCTATAATGATTTCTGTATGGGGCTATGATTTCTTCTGTGCTACAAGAGATGGGTCAGGGAAGAGAGCCCTGAGATAAACGCGTGTGCCACGTGATGACAGAAGAGGCAGAGAACCAGTCTGTCCCTACAGGATACCTTCATACTCTAAAATTCCACTTTTTTAAAGTTTGCTTTCAATAAATACTATTCAGTCTTCCTCAGTAGCCTAAATATTGGCTACCTTGAGGTAGCAGTTTAATAGGGTGTATATTTTTTTCCCAGATGACATAAAGAACGTTTGCTACCCCTTTCTTTTTAATTTCCTTGATTTACAACAAATCACTCTCAGTGCTGATACTTCATTTAACTTCCAGATACCAACATTTAACCAAGAAGTCGGTTTCCTTATTTATTGAGCTGTTGGGGTGTCGATGTGTCTGATGACTCTATCCATTGAGTAGTTCCTCCTTCTTTTACATTTGAATTTTGCCAGATTGCTATGTTGTGTGTTAGACAGTCAAATCTTCAGGGGAGGACCCAGGCTAATATGGTTTTGATCGTCGTGAAGGTCTTGGGTGAGGTGTTAGCTCAGCTACTTGGCAAAGGTTTGTTTCACCCGCACACACACTTGCAAGTAAGGGATTATGGATGAAGTCTGTCTAGGGATGTGATGAAAGAAGTCCATAGTTTGGGATACTCTACTCAAATAATGTGCGCACAAGACCGTGCTCTGAATTTAAACAGTCCTGCGCTGGCTGTGGAGTGATCATGTCACCTTCTGCTTATTTTCCAGCTCCAGAGGCTGAGTACAGGCTACAAAACAACACTGGATTTTTGAGGGCTTCTGTTGGATCTTTTTAACGCTATCTGAACATAGTGTTTTGATGGATTCAGATTATGGTGTGTTCTCCTACGTGGCATTCACTTTATTGTCTGTTAAACTGTAATGCGAAAGTTTGCTACAAAAGACAGATTATTTTCCCCCTTGGAGAACTTCAGAGATGCAGTCTTGCTTTTTGACGTTGGATGAATTGCCTCTCTCCGCAGCTAGCTGGTGGAGAGTTGATATGCCAGCAGATCCTACTCAGGTTGTGGAATTCCACCAGCGCAGCATAAGATCCAAAAATCATTTACCCATTCAAGCAGCAGATATAGGACAGATTCTGTGTACATGGTTTTAACTCTACTCCAGTGGAAGCATTTCCTGGGTTTGAGCTTCTTGAGAGCAGAATGAGATCCAATGCCACCTGGAAAACATAGCAGTGATGAAAGCTGAAAGGTGAATGATGATTTTGTTGTTTCAGACTCCTTGCATTTTGCTAGGAAAATTTTGTGAAAGAGATGGACAGATCTTTTTGTATTGTTCTCTTGAGCTGAGTTTCCCAGACATAAACGTCTCTTGGCGCTTGCACAGAAGAGGTGTAAATTACATTTCACACTTCGGCCTAGGAACTGGGAACCACGTAACCTGCCTGTACTAGTGGTTAAAGAAGCATTAGAAAAGAGGAGTCTGGACTGTAAGGTGTTAGTCCAGACTGGCACTGATTGATGATACGGCTTAGAGTAAATTATCTTACCTCCACACCTTGAATCTTCAATCTAAAATATAAATACTTCACCTCAAAGTATAGTTTTGAAATGTAATTAAAGCTTGTGAGGCATGAATGTATCTTTGGAATAAAAGCACCATGTATTTTCCAGTAAATAATCCACAACCCTTCAAAAGTACCAATATGTGGAAATAATTCCTTGGATAGTAAGTAGCCATCTTCAGAGAGCCTGCACAAAGGCAGGGAAAGTGTATGGATGCCAGGGACGATGTATTAGCATTTTATATACATAGATACTTCTTTTAATAAAGTAATTACTGTCATTTTGTGAAGGATGAGTACTGATGCTTTAAATGCTATAAGTAGAGTTGCGTGAGCAATAGAGATCAGTCTTGCAGTGGCACATTGGTTATGTGGATAACTTCTACCATTGAATTATTTTGATCTTGCTTTTCATTTTAGATTTAGAATGCTACAGAAATTAATTTACCAGCAAGTTGTGGTGGGTTTGGGTTTTTTTTTTTCATTATGATTCCAGATACTTACTGAAGGGATACACTGCATTGTCCAGTGTCCTCCTTCAGTTGATCCCTTCCATAAGACCTTTCCATTTGTCTGTCAGCATAACTTACCTAGTGGTGTAGTAGTACTGCTGCATCATAATTCAGAGGTTTGGGAAACAAAAATAAGTAGCGATAACACTGCTCTTGCGAGCTGAAATAGTTCTTGAATTCTGAGTGGTGATTTCAATATACAAAGCTGTGGTGTACTTCAGAGAAAAGTTAGAATCATACAATCGTAGTTGAAGCCTCTTCTGACATGAGTAGTCCTATTGAAGCCTTTCGATGAGTGGTGGTGTGCTGAACAGACAGACATAATTAAAGTGAATTTCCTTGGCAGGAGTAGGTACCAAGTTGTCTTTTGGGTGATATTTTCAGAGGACAGCAAACTTCTACTGTTTCTTTTTTTTAAAAAAAACAGTTGTTAATTCCTGAAGGGAAGGTGTGGAGTGCGTGTGTGTGTGTTGAGGTGGGGATGTTTTTAAATGTGAAGCTGTTGAAGAGAGTGTTCCTGAATAGCACACCGTGACTTACAAACCTGCACAGAGTTGGGGAAGATGGAGCATGGGTTCAAGCAGAGATATCAATATGTAGAAAGTCTAAGTGATAAGACTTCACAGTATATTTTATATATATAGGAGCGCAGGGAAAAAAAGAAACTCAGAGAAGGTAAAGAAGGAAAGACATGAGACAGTATTTTTAGAGAAGTGATGGGGAAGTGAACAGGATTTTTCAAAGACGCAATGGGGCTTGTCAGTAAGGCAGAAAGAGGGTAGGAGAGGAGAAAGTATAATATAAGCATCAGCTAACTCTGCCAACAGAGCAGGATAATTAGGTAAACATGGAGAGAAGAGTTTAGGCATAAAGGAGCCTGTTACTCTCTTTTTGCAGCAGAACTTTGAGTGTGTTTACTTTCAAGTTTTAAATGTATATGTCTGTAGCCAACATCCACAGCTAACTGACAGGTGGCTCTGTGTGCATGCAGAAGTGTTTGATGTCAATATAAAACTCTATAGTTTGTAGAGAGTAAAGATAAAATTCCCAGCCCTTTCTTGGTCAAAACTCCTTGTTCATTTCTTTTAATGGGACTTTGTAGATGTAGAGAAACTGTACGGTGTCATGCAGTTCAGAATCTGTCCCTCCTGAAAAACCATGGTTGGAAAAACCATGCCCATTGGAAATTATGTCTTCTTATCGATCCTTTGATACTTACTATGTTTATGTGTTGCTTTCAATTTGCCCTTTATCTGTGTATTTTAGTTTAGGCATATCCTTGGGCTGACTGCTTTCTTTCATGACACTGGTGTTCTAACCATCTGAAGGTCATGATGTTGAAACAATTTTAATAAGAAATTCTGATTTTGGAGTTTTTAGCAAGATCGCACTCCTCTGCAGTGTCTACTAACCCAAACATCAGAGCACTGAAAGTCTGATACTGCCCCCACAGTGAAACAGATTTGATTGATTTCTCATAATCTAGTGCTGGCGGGAAAAGTGCAAAAAGTAGCGAAGTATAAATAGCAAAAAGCAATTTTTAAATTATTTTGGTCATTGAAAGCTGACCCTAGTTCTTACAAAGTAGGTTCTGTAATTTTAGCCATTTGAGGCTGTACTTAAGCACCTAAATATAAACGACCTATTCCTCAGAGGTGCTCAAAAGCAAGGGTGGCTGTAACACGGTGACAGGATTTGGTTAGGGGGGTGATGAGCTCTCACCAGTAGGAGAAAGAAGATTATTTTCCCAGAACGAATCTGTGTGGTCTGGAGTGAAGCAAGGTGAGCATTAGGACAGTGGGGAGGGAGGTGTTGGATCTGGCTTGGTGTTGACAGGAAGGTGAAATGTACCTCAGCACCTTAGAAATAATATACTTCTGAGCCTATATTTCTCTGCCTCAGAATTTTCAGGTGGGAGCATTTGAAGTTAGACATGTAAAGTCTAACTTTATGTATGTGTTGATTCTTAGGCTGAATGATTTTTCTGGGCTCTCTGTAGTTTGTTTAAAAATAAAATTCTGTAGGTGTATATAAAGCGATACGGTTTGCATTTATCTTCCCTGTATTTATATAATATCTGTATGTTTAAAAATAATACATCCAGACTAAAGATCATCATTCATTCTCTTTTTGGACATTCCCCAAGAGGGGAAGCTGCAGTATGAATAACGACTTATAGTAAAGAAAAAGTGAGCAAAGTGGCTAGCTGTGGACATTAAAGAAGCAAGTTTGGGTTGAGGCTGTTGGAGGTTACCATTCCAACCTGAAAAAGGGACATAACAGCTGTGCAAACGAGTTGCATTATGCGTAAGTCCCTGGTAAGTGCCAAGCAAAAGAACTGTGTTCAGTGGTCCTGCATCCCACAGTGGAGGAGGAAAGTGCTGAGGACCTGCTAAGGACAGACTCTCCCTTTGGCGGTGCTCAGCAGTGGTCCCTCCGCTCTTCCTTCAGCTGGTGGGTGGCTGCCCTGGGCTGAGCAGCGCATAGGAACATGCCTGGGTAGAAAAGAAGTTCTCAGTTGTAGGTTAAAATCTTGTGGGCCAGAGCTGCAGTTTTTGATATACAGCCCAGCTAAAAGTCCCTGGTGAAATCTCTCATCCGTAGCGGCCAGTACCTGCGCGGTTCGGTGTCCGCGGCATCCAGGCGCCGCGCTGGGCTGTGACCTGGCCCTGCGCTGGAGGTGCGTGACTGCTGTCAGGCTGGGCGACAGGTCAGCGGTGGCAAGAGAGAGGGGCTAATTAGTGGTACTGAGCTAATGCCTTTTGAGCCCCTTCTCTTTCCTTTCCTGGTAAATCCACATTTGTAGTTAATATTTTATTTTGCAGGAGACAGAGGCCAAGAGATTGCTGCTCAGAAAGTAAGCTGGGATGATAAAAAGCTATGACCTATGTTCTTGCAGTGAAGTGCTTATATTCTCTTTATCTGTAAAAGGTCGTTGTTTGTTACTGTAGACAAAATACTTAACGTCTGTTCTCATAGCTGGTTTTGACCCTTGGGCAGGTGCATTCCCAGCAGAACGCGATTACAAAACAAAAGTGATTTGGTTGTACAAGGACTGATCTGCAGCAACTGGTCAGGCAGTGGCTTCCATAAGCCATGTTATCCTTGGTTGCTGTTAATTTTTTTGCCATGAAAATAGCACTGGAAATAGCATGGCATTCACAAGAGTTGAGGCTGAGATGTTCAAGGTAAGCAGCGTACTACACGAGCCTTGCTAATGTGTTCTCAGTTCATTGAAAAGCTGAAGTTCCAGATTTTGCTCCTACCTTTTTCTAACTTTTCCTTTAAAAGAAAAAATGTTCTTTTTTTTTGTTTTTTGTTTTTTTCAGTTCCTCCGGGAGTGATACAGAATGGAGCTCGAGTTCTGAGTAGAGGAATATTTCCTGGAGCCAGGCCATTGCCAATCAACCCGATAGGGAGCATGGCTGTTGCAGTGAGGTAAGAGTGGCTCATTGCGGCATCTTTATGAAATAAACGAGTATTTTGCAGGGAATGTAAAAGTATTTTAAACTCTGGTCAACAGATACTTTGCTGCTTGCTAACACTTCTGAGGTTCTAAATGAAATAAAACTCTGTCACCTAAAACTCTTGGGTTATCGTTCTTTTCAAGATAGTCATGGCATATCTGTCTGTTGCATACTGGTTTGTAAAAGACAGTTTTATTTTCACTAGCTAATGCAGGCAGTCTATGGTGAGAACCTCCTTCAGTGTCCTGTTTTTCTTAGTGCAAATGTCTTTTCCTGTTCCTCCCTCCCTTTTCCTAAAAACCTTTTCCTGGATTAAATACCAATGAGAAGAATATCAGTAATATTAAAGCAAATGCTGAAAGATATCTAAACATATATCCGTGGTTTTGTTATTAACAAAAGGTTAATAATTATTAGGTCTTTGTGAGGCAGTTTCTTTCACTACAGTTTCTATTTCAAGGTTATACCAAAACATTCAAGGTTAAAATGTTGTTTGAAGATGTTCAACTTTTCCAGAAAGCTGGGCAGTAAGAGACGTCTAGTGATGGCAATAAGAACTGTGGTTCAATGGTTTGCTTTACTTAAAGCAGTGATGGTTTCTTGGTGGAAGAACAGTTTGCCTCAGGTGTAGCTCCATTTCAGTCAGTCACAACAGAGATTAATTTGGTGAAATGTGCTGCCAGTGCCCTTCTTTTTCAGAACTCTCAGTATCTGCAAAAGCTATTTCAGCTCAGGCAGTTGGGTATTCTGGGTGGGGTTTCATAATTAGCACTGACCCCGCTTTGCTGGGCTGTTCCAATTATGCCCTCTCATCTCCGTGAATGGCTGCAAGGCAGTGAAATAAACTATCTTTATAGCTACTTGCTTATTCCCTTATTATTTACTTGGGACTTTTGTCCCATTTCCTCTTTATTTTTTATCCCTTTTCAGAATCGGTGTCTAGCCCTTTGGGTGCAGTATTTCCATCCAATAAAGAGAGAGAACCTGTGGCATTCATATACTCTTGATGCTTAAAATGTATAGATGGGAAGACACTCATTGGAATAAAATCCATGTTTTTTGATGGGCAACTGTTTGAGCTGTTTTTCACATTTGCTACACTGCGGGGTTGCAACCCTGCAGGTCATCGGCCAGAAGGCTGCAGAGTTCCTCTCCGTCTTGCTTTACCACAGTCTGGCCTTGCTGGCGGTGGAGGTCAACCATCTTCAGAAGCTTTGCCACTGGTTTTAGCCAGGACGTGTGTTCTGCTCCAGTGGGGATTGCAGAGCTGTGGGACTACTGTATCATTAATTATATATAATTTTTATGAGGGGTCCAAGCTAACTGGAGAACATAGTGCTCTGAATATTCCCTCTTGAATTGATCTGCATTTCCTGCTTAGACCCTGTTTCATAATCAGGGTTGACGCAAGGAGGAGATAGAACTGCTTTTCCTTCCAGGCCACTTGAAAACTTCCTTCTGTGTAGACATCCTCAAATTGCTATGCTGTAAGGCTGTATGTAGTTGAATTTTATGCATTTTCTGAGGACTAATTCTCATGGTTTTTTCCCAGCAGGTAGAACAAGTTCTTTACCAGCTACCTGCTAATGTAGATCTGGAAAATTACAGGGTTTACCCCTCCCTTGCTTATGTTCTTTTTGCTCTGTCCCAAAGAAAACATTTATAATTAGTTAATGCAGACATTTCTAATTCTTTTTGTTCTCTTCTCCAGCCTTAGGCAGTATTAGAAATAGCTTGCTATGAATATATTCCTGGTCTGCATGATGTCTGCTCGTATTTAAGGGCGCCTGCAATATCCCCTCTTCTAATTCTTGAAAAGAGGGCGGAGGGGGAGAAAAGGCTTTTGAAAGCTTTTGAGAAGTTAAAGGACTCTCTGCAGTAGAGCAAGTTCAGCAGGCAGTTTTGTCTTATTTCTGTCAGGGGGTTCAGAATTTCTTTAGAAAGAAGTTCGGTCTGGATGTACACTGCTTCTCAGAATGTTATCTGGTCCTCTTAAAACTGGATACTTCTGTTACCAGTTACACCTCAAAAAGGTGTTTTTCATCATTCATATAGGGGATCTCTAGTGTTTTCTTGGCAGTCAATCCTTGCATAATACATTAAAACTCTTCACTGCTTTTCTTTAGTTACCTTATGTAAGAGTTATGGGTTCTTCTGTAAGGTGCTGATCTTCTGTTGGCACTTCTGGCTGTCTAAACTGTTTATTTCATTTCGTGTTTATTTCCTCAAGATCTTAATGGTCCTTGGTTTTGTTTTCCCCCAAACTGCATGCAAATAACTGTTGCCAAACAGACAGTAAATGACTGCCATTAGTGTCAAAACAGAGTAACAAAAAGTTTGGTCTTGGGTTAAATTTACACTTGTAATTAGGCGGAGTGTTTTGACTAATCTGTTACTCAGAAAGGAGGCCAAAACCGTAGCATTGGACTAAGATGCTGAAATCTGTGATTTCTGATGAGTTAGCTCCTGGAAAGTTTATGGTACTATTCTTCTTCAACAGTGTGACTGAATGTATTAGCGTATCTTGTTCCTGCACAAGCTCTTGGTGTGTTGCTGTTCCCATGTAATTACCTGCAATTACTTACATATATATATACACACACAATAAAGTATAATTGAATTAAGTAGTTTTTATTAAAAAAAAACCCTACTGAAAAGTGTTTAACAAACACAACAAATCCAGCACTTTACATGAATAAAGAATGGCAATTGAGGAGAGCATCATTATGTTGTAGTGCATTTGGCTTAAATTGCACAAACAGGCCTTTCGTTCCAAACTAATCTACAAATGGAAAAGGCATCCCACACTATTTTTACTTTGAAAAATCATCCTCTGGTGTTAAATCTCCACAGCAGAGCATAATTGGACGTGTTTTGACAGTAGCTTTTTATTTACTTTATTCACACCACTTTTAGCTTGTTTACCATCCATATTTTCCATGTTGTGGCTGACAAGTCTAAGACCCACCCAAAGACAGCAGGGGAAAATAACGCTTCAAAGCTGCACAGCGTGTAGCATGTCTCTAACATGAGATCCATCATATATATTTTTGGCAGACCATATTCCCGTACAGTTCCCTGAGAGACTCTAAAAGCAAATGCAGTGATAGTCTGGATATGTAGAAAATAAAATACTGACTTACAAAGGTATTAAATGAAAGGAAGCAAAGCCAGTAGTGCCTTACATGCAACAAGGAGCTGGTTGTGCTTTGAAGGTGAGCTCTTGTTCGTCTGTGTGCATCCGTTGGAAAATACCTTTCAAATGTTTACTTAAGAGGACTTCTGTGTCCACTTCTGTCGGCATAGTCTCGATGAAAGTGGCCAGCGCATCTGCCAACGTGCATCTTGGCAAGGTGCAAGAAGCTGTATTATATACAATTACCTTCCATGTGAGAAAGGTGTTACCAGTAACACCAACCTTGTGGAAGAGCGCAAGCTTGGAAGCTGATACAATATTAGAGCTGTTTGAACTGCAATTTCAGTAGATTCGGCAGACAGCCTTTACCATGAGGGCTGGAGCACCTCTGCTATGGGGGCAGGCTGAGGGGGTTGGGGTTGTTCAGCCTGGAGAAGAGAAGGCTCCGGGGAGACCTTCCAGTACCTAAAGGGGGCCTATAGGACGATGAGGAGGGACTCTTTATCAGGGAGTAGGGTGATAGGACGAGGAGTAATGGTTTCAAACTGAAGGAGGGTAGACTTAGGTTGGATATTAGGCAGAAATTCTTTACTTTGAGGGTGATGAGGCACTGGAACAGGTTGCTCAGGGAGGTTGTGGATGCCCCATCCCTGGAAGTGTTCAAGGCCAGGCTGGATGAGGCTTTGAGCAGCCTGGTCTAGTGGGAGGTGTCCCTACCCATGGCAGGGGTGTTGGAAGTAGGTGATCTTCAAGGTCCCTTCCAACCCGAACTATTCTATGATGTTTGTAATTCTCTGGTTATCCACAGTGCATGAGAGGTTTGTGTCTGTGGCCACGTCCTGCCGCAGGGCGGTAGGCTTACTGAGCCTAAGCCTCATCTGCCTGATGTGGGCAAATCCATTCCAAATGGATGGGATTTCACTCCACAGAGAATCTCACCAGCTGTGTGGCATGAACCTTGTAATTTGGTCCAGGTTATTCTGCAAACAATGTTCTACAAAATATCCTGTGGCATTTTTATCTATTAGGCCTTTTTTTTTTTTCCCTCTGCCCCAAATGTTCACTGCTACAGAGGCCGCCGAGTGATGTTCAGATGGGGCCCCAGGGAACCCAGGGTTCATGAAGCTCTGGTCTTCAGCGCAATCTGTGCTGCATAGGCCATGCTTCCCCGTTTTCTTGGCCAGATTAAGGTGCTGTTAGTCCTGGCCAGCGGGGCTTAATGGTTCAGTGGTCTGTTGTGATGGGAAGGACAAAGGAGAGCCCCATCCCATAACACCAGCCAGCAAATGTGCCTGAGATGGAGGGGAACAGAGGGAAGAAGAGTTTGCAGCCACCTTGGTGGGAAACCTTAAGGAGCGGGTAAAACCTGTATGATTTGGGAAGAGCTAAGGCGAGCCAGCAAAGATGCTTTGCCTGGATTTGCCATTCTTTTTTTTGTGGATGCATCAGAAATTTCAGGATGGAAGATAGTATAGAGTTCACCAATTAACTCCTTTTTTTAGCCCAGATTTCCCCAGAGTGAGTCCAAGCTATCGTAGTTGGAAACTTAGGGAAAACTTCTTTATATGCAACTTATGCCTAAGTAATAGGTTGAATTACTTTTGGTAGTGTTTGTTAGAAATACTTTGTTGGGTTTTTTTTTAATTAGTGCAGGTTAAAAATAAAAATTAATGGGAAATTACTTAGTTTTTTTCCTTTTTTTTTTTAATGTCAGTTCTCCTTTCTCGCCAAACATTTGTAGCTTCTCAAGGAATTTCACAATTATCTGTAAATTGCAAACACAAGCTTCCCAGGGAATTTCCCTAAGTAAAAAAATTTTCTATTCAAGTTTACAAGACAAAATGTTCCCTAGGGAAAACAAGTACATCCGCACTGGCACAGCCTGCTGCTCCTCCTTTATTTTGAAAAAAAAAAAATAAAAATAAAAAAAAACTAAAAACAACAAAACACCCCAAAGTGTGACACTAACAAACCCTACCTGCTTCATCATGAGCAGATTTTAAAATACCTGGTTCTTCTTTTGCTATTAATGTCACAGTTCCCTGTGCAGCTCCTGATCATGGGGATGGGACAAAAATGAGTTCTGTGCCTAACTTTATTCAAAGATGGAAGATTTTTATTTACAATTATTTTCATTTAAAATTTATAGGGCAATTACTAGGTTATTCCTCAGGCCTAGCTTTCATTATGGTGACTTTATTTCTCATGCTGGCTTTATTTTTGCTTATTTTTTCCTCCCTTGAAGCAGCCATTCAAGCAGTGATTAAATAAACCAAACATAAGTAACGTGCCAACAAGTGTAGATGCCAAAGCATAAGTAAAATTATATACTTGCGGTATCTGTGAATGATTATTTTTTCCTAGGTAAAGGAACTGGTAGGTATTTCCTTCTATAAATTCTTAATTGTATATTCTTAATATTCTTTCTTATTACTGGCTTGATCAACTTAACAAACCCAGAATCATCCTTGTTGCATTGCATTCCCCATCCCACCTGTAACAGGCAGGATGAGTTATCTTTGGGAGCTGAGGGAATCCTCTAGTAACTGAAGGACGAAAATACTGACCAACTTGACTATTCTCTTTTGCAAAATGCAGAGAGCTGCATTTGTCTTAACTTCGGATCTCCTGTTCATACCGACAAAGTGCTCTTTCTGCTGGGAGTTCGTGTCTTGCATCTGCTGTGGTCCTTTGCATACAATTATGCTGTGAAGTACCTTTGTAAGAGCTTCTATCAATGGTGACCGAGTTGTTGTTGACTTTTAACTCAGTAACCCCTGATAGAATCTCATCATACAGCAAGTGAGCACCACTTATTTTCCATGTGCTTGTTCATCCAAACTACCTGTAGTTAAAGTTGTGAGTGTCCTGCATTTCCCTTTGAAATTATGCTACCTGGACAGTAAAAAGAGTGTTATTTTTTTTTAAGAAATCTTGGAACCTGTCAAAATCCACAGACCCAACTTACCTGTACTGCTTTCTTCATATCTTTTAATTGGGTGTTTCCAATTACATACCAAACCTGTCACCTATGGGTATACAATATCTGTTATCCAGGAGGATCAGGGATAGATAGGTGATATTTAAACTCCACATAGGTTTGCTTTGTTCATCAAAGGAATATACCTCTGTGGTGTGGAATGCAGTGAGTATTTTTCAGCAAAACTTTTTGCCATTTTGCCAATAGAATGTGATTACCTGTCTTCTTTTAAAGCTAGTAGAGAAATTTAGGGAAGATATACCTGACTTTGGTAAAATGACTGAGACTTACTTTCATCTTATCCTGAGGAAGACCCCTTTGCAAGGGAGAGGCACTAGCACTGTGCAAAGGACGTTATTGCCTTACTGACTTGAGATCCAGCTGCTGTGAGTCCCATCTGGCTCCCGATGACTTTAGTAACAGAACTCCTATCCATTACCAATGGGAAGGGAGTCGAGATTTCTAAAGTCCAAACTTACCTCTGCAGAGCTTGAGGGTTGTGCCATTGCACTACAGCCAAATTGAAATATTTTTAGAAGAATCTGTGCATGTTATTTTTACACATGTAACTATGGTTAAGATCCCTCAAACAAATAAGATAGTCCATGTCAGTAGGATGAAAAGCTGTACAGACTGTCCCATGGACTTTCCTGAAAGGGCAAGACACTGCTTTAAAATATGTGAAAACATGTCAGGTTCTGGAAATTTTGAAATAAAGTTCTGAACAAAAAAAATGGGGAAAAAATAAGGCATTGCTTGAAATAAATTTCCTCTCACTGTT
Organism: Rhinoptilus africanus; assembly: GCA_013400135.1. Taxonomy (NCBI): domain Eukaryota; kingdom Metazoa; phylum Chordata; class Aves; order Charadriiformes; family Glareolidae; genus Rhinoptilus; species Rhinoptilus africanus. The sequence continues at coordinate 576,072 of VXBO01000349.1, forward strand.
ACAGTAAGCACAGAATTCTTAAATACCTTTTCTTCCCCTCTGTAATTTAAAAATAATGCAAAAATCAGAGCAAGCACTTGTTTTAAAACTCTATTATTGTTTCGATAACAAAGTTAGAGCTACAACCAGAACTGTGAGCAAAAATAGCTTCAGCTGGCCAAAATCTGTCCCCTGAAACCCAGGGGAGTTCTGTCCACTGGTGATCTACATTGAACTAAGTAGATCACAGATCCATTTCTTACTGAGTGTGTGACTGTAGAAGAGCAATATAAAGCTTTAGAATGTCTCAGAAGTGCATACGGAATGTGAGTGGTTTAGATGTTAGTTTATTCAGCTCTTACTAATCTACTAATATCAATTTTAAGTAATTCTTCATATCTTATGTTTGAGCTATTGCGTATCAAGATACAAATCAGATTAATTTACTTTCAGGGTACATGACTTTTGATCTTGTGAAACACTCTGCCTGTATAACTCATTTTCATTTCTGCAAATATCCTTTGCTAATTCTCTCCTTGACCTGCTTTCTCTTCCTCTTTTATTTCCCCAAGCAGAACTGGCTGGAAATCTTTCAAAATGTAAGTGAAAACCAAAGATTTTTCTCAGATGCAAATGCTATCCATTTCCTGACCAGTTCCACCATGCCTTTCTTCTGAAGCGTATTCGTATTTCCTTTCCTCCCATTTTTTTTTTTTTGGAAGTGATTTCTTTTTTTCACCTTTTTGCGGCCTTATGTTTTTCTTTGTCATTATCCCTATTTGCAGTCACTCCCTGTGGGATGCTAACCCCATAGTAGTACACCTTCCCCCAGGACATTGCTTCTGTAATCCCTGGGCCTCTCATTCTATTTTTATGCTTTTTTTGAAAGGATTGGGGTCTGGAGTAAGTCCCATGCGCAGAGCTTTTGAATCCAAATTATAGCCCCTTTATGCAAAAGCAAACACTAGAGACTAAAGAGTGGGGTAAATCAGGGATGCCTTTTTGGCATGTGGTTGCTCTGCTCCATGGAACTGTAGCTTTCCTTTTATTGATGATCTTTCTCCTAACAAATAGGAGTAGATCTAGTAAGATGAAAATGGGCATCTTGATTTAAATCTCATCTGTTAGAAGCCTTGTTCACTAATAACCTAGTCAGTAGGAATCCCATTTGAGTTCTCACCTATTCTGTCCTGTGTTTGTTTCCTTGGAGCAAGAATTTATTGCTATTTTTTAATGGAAAATTAGTAGCATGTGATTTTTTATTGAGCCACATTGCTCTGACTATTAGCTGCCTAGTAAAATCAAGTAACTTTAATTTTATGCTAATATATGATAATTTTTAACATCTTTAAATGTAAATTTACCCTAAAAATGAAGAATCTGTCACTTAAAATGCATCACATGCTTCGTCGTAATGACTGATCTTAAGGAGTTGGTTATAAATTCACCTTACAACTAGTTTAGTATGGGTGATTTCTTCTTTTAAGCATTTGGCATTCTCTAATGACAACCCCTGCAGTGGCAAACCATCACAGAGTAAATGCAGCTGGCTTGCTGCACAATCATGAATGACATTGCATTTAGTTATTAATAATTGAAGGAGCTTTGTGTATTCCTTCTGGGTTCTGTATATAATTTATGGATCATAAAGCTACTCGAAAATCTAGGGGAAAATAATTTTGTTGAGCAAAAGAGGTTGGCAAGAGGCTTTCTTTGCTAATAACTGGGCCTTCTATTATATAAATTTCTTTGAAAATGCAGTAAATAAGAACATTTGGAATGACTGATTAATTTGCTACCATCTAGCATTGTCCCGTCACTGGCTCACAAAAGCCTGTTTCTTATTTCAGCAAGCTCTCCAGACAAGAGCATTAGATGAATAGGAACTGTGGAATTATGTACCACTCTTACATTTTCCACCTTTCAGCCTTACCTTTCAGAAATGGATAATACTCGGCTGTTTCTTCTGTAAAGAAAACAGGCGTGAGGTCCATTCCCTGAAACGTAGAGCACTTTCTCATTTTTTAAGTAGAAGAGCACTAACACTCTGGACGTGCCACTGTGCTATTCCTCTTAAGAGATATCTATCTTCAGGCTGTGTGTTTAAGAAAAGGTTTTAATCCAACACTGCCGTGAGTGTGCAAAGCACTGCAGTGATAGCATGAAGCTGGCAAGACTAGATTTTAAAGCATTTTATCATGCGGTAGTTTAAACGGTCTTGCTTGTTTTAAATGACGGAGGGGTTCAAGGCCGGTGAACTGGCGGGTGGCAACGATGACACCTTTACTCAACGATGAGCATCCTCCTCCCCTTTTTTTCACCAGGAAAAACACTAACATTTTCCAGTGTGGAAGAGGCCACTCTTAGTTTTTAAATATATCATATCGCAGTGGTTCCCACAGCACAGAGTGCCATAAAACCAAAGGGGAACATGACAACTTCTAGAGCCAAAGCAGATTTTTTTTTTCCTACTGTTTGTTTTTAAACACATTTTAATACTTTGTTGGCAGCTAGTAGCTTAAGATTACATTGCTTTTAAGATTTTTCATAAACTGATCACAGTCAGAAACGTGACTGAACTACTACCTGGGTGCTATACTTAGTTGCTCCCTCTGTCAGAAAGAGTCATAGCTGGAAAAAGAGTCTTTGAGAGGAGCCCAAAACAGTACTCCAGAAAGCTACTGTCTCTTCCCCACATTTTTGGTAGTATCTTTTTACAAGAAAAGGAGAGGATATTTATGCAACTTATCAGAGTTTCTTTATTAACCAGTTGGTAAAATAATGGGGATATTTTCTTCTTAATTTTTTTTTGAAGTGTACACTAGTTGAAAGGTAGATCAGGACTGTTCAGTCATCACTGATTCGTGACCATCCCCTACTTGCTCCTGCCTTTCGTGCTGTGACATGTCTTTTGGCTTGTTTTATGTGTGGCGTCCAATCCACAAACAATTTGAGTCAGGCTTTGAAGTGGGCCTGCCGGGACATTACTTTGATAGCCATAATTGTAGATTATCTGTCAGTTGGCTTTACTTTTATCATCTTTTGCACTGAAGCAGGATCACATCTCTGTGGCTTCTAAGGCTTGCTTCGATTTGTTTTCGCAGGAACGGAATAACAAACTGCCGGATGCGGACAGAAAGCGAACAGTCCTGCGGCTCTCCAGTTGTTAGCGGTGACCCGAAGGAGGATCACAACTACAGCAGTGCCAAATCTTCCAACCACAGGAGCACATCGCCTGCTAGTGACTCCGTTTCCTCTTCCTCTGCTGACGACCAGTATGAATTTGCAACTAAAGGTAGCCAAGACAGCAGTGAAGGAAGCGAAGTTAGCTTCCAGAGCCACGAGAGCCATAGTGAAACAGAAGAGGAGGACAAAAAGCAAAATCGGAAGGAGACCAAGGATTCTTTAGCTGACAGTGGGTATGCATCCCAGCACAAGAAAAGGCAACATTTAATGAAGGCGAAAAAAGTACCAAGTGACACACTGCCTCTTAAAAAGAGACGTACGGAAAAGCCCCCTGAGAGTGATGATGAGGAGATGAAAGAAGCAGCAGGATCACTCCTGCATTTAGCAGGAATCCGATCCTGTTTGAACAACATCACCAATCGGACGGCAAAGGGGCAGAAAGAGCAAAAGGAAACCACAAAAAATTAGAACAAATCAATGATTTGTTTGAACTTACAAAGTTTTGTTTCAGCACGTCAGGTGAATTCTAATGATTTGTGGCAATATCAGCAATTTTTTCCTTTTTTGTTTTTCTTTCTATTTGTTTTTGGTTTGTTTCTTTCTTTTTTTTTTCTTTTTGACCCTTAAGATTTTTATTTTTAAAGGAGATTGAAGCCATAGAACTCATACTGACACTCAGCTAATTTACAAAAGCTTTTCATTACCTGAAGACAAAAAGTTAACAAACAAACAAAAAAAGAGCCAAAATCGCCATTGCTTTCTCCGGCTTGTCAAAAATGCATGGTTGAATACAGAGTGACATCAACGTTAATATGATGGGAGTAAAATTGTGCATAATTTAGTAGTCATTCAGGCCTGGCCCTTAAGAATCTTTTTTTAATGGCCTTACAATTGGGTTAGAAGTGAATGTGAATAAAGAGATTTGGGGGGAAGAGGAGGCACATACTTCTCAACACCAAACCGAGAACCATCTAGTGGCACTTGGATACACTGTGCCATAGAAGTCTTTGGACAGCCACTGGTGGCAACTGTGCGAACCGTAATGCACTTTTAGTGCTTCACGTACTCTGTGTGGCTTATAGTGTGAAGACTGGTAACTAAGTCTGGGGAAATTTGAACTACATACATATGCAATGGGTTTCAGTGAAATAACGAGAAGAAATGGGAGGGAGCTGTACTGTTAGTAGCATCGTTAATCATTGAATTCTGTCTTCTATATTAAATTAAAAGAATGTTCAAAAAGCCATAAGCCCGAAGATTGGCACTGCGTGCAAAAAAAATAATAGTAATAGGGAAAAAAAAGCTATGTCTTCTAAACTGCCTGAGTGAAAAGCAATCGAGTCTAAGAAATGACAGTAGATATTAAGGAAGGAAAAACATCAGAATCTTTTTCTGTGGATCAAATCCTTGATCTAACTGGGGAAACAAAGCTACAAAACCTGCCACTAGTAGTATTCTGTATTTAAAAATAAAAGGACAGCATATTAGTGAACAGTAAAATTCGGAAGTTCAACAAAAGAGCTCCTACGCTGCCCTCAGAAATGAGTGCGCGGTTACCGTCAGTCAGGACTCATCTGTGCAAAAATGACAACAGATTTCCAGATTCAACCAGCGTAGCCAGCAGAAGAAATTTGATCCGCATTGCATGGATTCCTTTTGGCGGGGGGGAGGGGGAATACAAAAAGCAAACAATTTTTTTTATTCAAAGATGACAAAGTTCTTGTAAGGTAAATAATGTATTTAGCATGAAGCATGAATTATTTTCATATAAATATAGAAAATAGAGAAAAAGGCTATGCCTCTAATTTTTAAGCCCTTAGGCTTAGAGTTTGTTTTTTTGGGTTTTATTTTTTTTGTTTGTTTTGGTTTTGTTTTGGTTCTTTTTTGTTGTTGTTGGGGTTTTTTTGAAGCAGGTGTTTAAGGTTTAACCTTCTTCAGGGACAAACACTGACTGTTGGGGAACTTACTCTGCAATATTAAAAAATAAAATCTTCATGCTCTGGTAGGGCTTGGATGGTTGAATTATACTGCCTTGTCTGCACATTCAGCCCCCCTCTCCCTACTTCTGTTTAAAAAAAAGAAAAAAAAAGAAAAAAAAGTAAAAGTGTGTCCTTTCTTCGTCTGTACATGTGTAACATGACGCAATAATCTGAGGGCAAATTTAGTAGTGAGTGTGTATGACAGAATCAAGAGAATAATGGGAGGTTAATTGAGGAAAACTCTCTGATTTGATTCAGGAATAAGTAGACAAGAAAATAGCTTTGCTAATTTGCCATGAGAAAATGAAGTTAGTGAAGAGCCTTACTGAGGTGTCCAGAGAAAAACCAGTGTTACAGTGAGTGTGATTCAGCTAAAGTGCTACTCTCCTGGTAGTGACGACTATTCGATTGGAGATCCCTACAGCAGAGGGAAGCTGTGAAATAAGTAAGACAGTCTCTCTCACCTGGATTCGTGAATTTGGCATGAAAAGTTCTACACTTAGAATATCGTAGAGGCAAAGAAGAAAATCCCAGGTACCAATGAGTTAACAGAATGAAATGGTCTGTTTTTTAAAAAAGAAAATAGGTTTATACTTATCCCTAACCATTTGAGGCAGCAGTTTCACCAAGATGGATCTAGTTTATGAAGATTGAGTTGGAGACAGGTTTGACTCCCGCTCAGCGGAGTGAACTGAAAATGGCATTTGGAGATGCCAGTGGTGTGTGTTCATTTAGGAAGCAGACGGACGGACAGACGGGCTGGTCTGGACCTGGTCCTGTGCTCCACGAGCGTTTTGTCATGTCACGGTGGGGGCAGCACAGCCAAACGGCGCCTCTCCTGCCATCTCCCCCAGCGCGTCCCGGGAGCCAGGAGCTGCCTGCCAGCCCCTGGAGCCCAGCACAACTGCCAGCTGTGCGGGTGAGGAAGGAGGGAGCCAAGGATGGAGCAAGGAACAGCTCTGCGCTCCCCTCAGTTTGCTGGGTTGATTCCCGGCGTTAGTTAAGTCAGGAGCACATGGATACTAATTTTTGTTGGCTGCCTGCAGCCCTTAAGGTAAAAAAAAAAAAACAACAGGAAGGGCCAGTCCCTTGGTGAGGTAGCACAGAGATGAATGAGCCACTGCTTTCCCCTTGTGTGACTGGACTGGGATAATCGGCTTCCTCCCAGATCCACGCTCCCTACAGCCAGAGTGCACAGACCCTTGCACAAGAAAACTTTGTCCTTCATTTTTGCGGACTATGGGGAGAGTCATTTGAAATACAAAATACTACGGAATCCGTTTGCCGCCATCTTTCCTCAATCATGCATTGTTGTACCAGCTCAAGAGTGGTTTAATACTTATCAAAAAGCAACACCGAGAAGTCAAATTTAGCGGCAGAAAATCACACTCAAACTGTGGCTCAGCCATCTCTGTCCTCCAGAGGAAGCGACGTGGTTGTGTGCCGGTGGCCAGACTCTGTCCGTGGTTACGACACTTAATTCCAGAGCAGCTTCACTGACGGCAGCGTGTCAGTGCAAATGAGATCAGTATCTGCTGAACAACAAGTACCATTCATTAATGTGGACTCTTGGTGGCTAAATATATAATTACCGCTAGTATTACTCACTTTAGAAAACAGTCATTTTGCATAAGTATCTAATTAGGCAAGTTATCTATATATATCTCTATATATATTCTATCTAAGACTTCAACAACTCCTTTATATACTTACTGGTAAACCTAAAACGTTGGCAAGCATCTATTTTCATGTCAAATGTGTTGCTCCTAGTCTGATCTGCTAAGGAGGTATTACTCAGTAGGAGTTTACAAAGTTATGTTCAGGAACCAGCAGTTTGGCTGAGGCCTAACGCCATCAACAGATTATTTCTGGAGTTCAAAACCAACTTGTCCTTACTGACTCTTACTCTGTTGATGAGAAGTACGTAATTTGGATTTGCATAAACTATTTAGGAGTCATCTTTTGGTACATTTTTGTGCCTGGCTGACAATGGCAGCTTTGTCAGAACTGGTTCTACTCCATCAGAAAAGTTCTCTGTAAGAATTGAGACCAATTCGTTTTCCAAAATAATATGTCAGCTTTTCAATCCGGTTGTCTCTACTTTGACTGAATCACGCCAAAACAGAGTGGTAATTGCACTGTATTACGAACTCTCTCACTTGGCAGACGTGAGGTGGTTTGGTTTTACTTGTTTGCTTTCCTTACTAAGCCATTTTGGAGTGAGAAGTTGTCAAATCTCTTAACTTTCCATTCTCCTCACTCTATCAGTATTGCCAAATTAGCGTTTCTCCAGGACAGGTAGGGGCTCAGGCGGTGAATCCCAGCAGCAGCAAGCATTCCGTGGCAAGTTTCATGTAGGCAGGAATTGGAAGGGTTGCTCGGACTTTGCGGCGCGTTCCTTTGGAATATGCCTTTTGCAGCAAGAAGCTCTCGCAGGCCAGAGCTAACGCCACAAGCAGATTTCACCGGCGTCTGCGGGGAGGTGAAATCTGCCGGTCGTGCTTGCACTTTGCAAGCTGTTGGATGTCCTCCTGCATTTTGATGCAGATTTTCGCCTGCATTTAAAAATTCAAGTGCAGGTCTCGAACAGCTTTAATGTATCACCCCGCAGCTGTTTCTGAAAGCAGTCGGATTCTGATCTTCTCCTGGCAAAACCAGCAGTAGTTCTACCGTGCTCACAGGGTTTTACAGCTGAAAAGCCTGATACGGGAGGAAGGAGGTTGCCACGTAGGGCTAGAGAGCTGGCCTCTGACTGTGTTCTCTTCTCACTGGCAATTCCGTTGAGGTCCATGTCCTGGCTCCTCTCTTACCTTAACGGGAGAAGGGAATCCCAAAGGAGGTGCATCGGCTCCCAGTGTTCGGCTGAATTACTGTCTACCTTTGGGAAAGATACAGAGAAACTCTGGGGGCTGCATTCTTCACTGGAGTGAGGTAGAGTTACATCGATACCTTCACAGAGGATGAAATCCTGAACTCTACACCAAATGGCACTAGGGATAAAATGACGAAAACAAAACTTTGACCTGTCTTCTCGGTAGCCGGGATTGATTTTCACTGAGATTTTGGCTCCCAGGTCATCTAAAGATGCAGATAGGCGCAATCTGAGGTTTTCTAGAACCTGAAGGTGTCTTATCTCCTTTGCAGTCAAGTGGAGCTATAAACAGCCAAGTGCTCCTGGAAATCTTTACCGTATCACTATTATTACCATTTTTCGTTGAATCCGGCCCTAGGCATTTTTGAAAACATTACTCTCCCATGCTCCAGGCTCGGAATAAAACTATCGAGAGAACGCATTTCCAATTTCAGATGCAATGCAATTTACTTCACTTCATGGAGAATGCAAACCCAGCTCCTTCAGGTATGTCAGTACTGCCTGAATAAGCTCATTGGCATATTTTATAGGAAATATTTTGAAACGTTTTCTTGACTTTGCCACCAAAAGAGCATTTGAACCATACATCCTCCTGATTGTAACAGAATATCAGTGTTGACCGTCTGACTAGTTAAGTTTTAGTAGTGTTCTTCACAGCCCTCCAGTAATATATCAAACACTGTTATGCACATAATGCAGCACTGTGATCTAATTTAAATAATACTTTTTTATTATTTATACTACTCTATGTAATATACATCAACACTTTGCTATATAACCTAAGTGATAACCCTCTTCTTAGTTATCTGCCAAACTTTGAATTTCTGTTTGGTTTATATTGCAGTTAGCACAGTTACCAAGTTGTAATGATGTCTCTTTTCCTTTGAAATGGAATGTGTAAGTCAAACTATACATTTTGTGTGTTTCTGTTTTGAGCTGGAGTTTATAAGGATTTACACACAACATTCGGTGTTCTGTATAAATCTGCATACATTGTGAATTCATCTGTTAATCCCCTTTTATTTAGAAAGTATTAATTGATGGTGGTTTATTAGGGGTTTTTATTTTTGCATTTTTATTTTTAGTACTGGTTATTCTTGAATTAAGCAGAGACTTGTCAGCTGGGTTGCTTTATCTTTGCTCATGTACATGACCTTATAATTCTTCCACAGTTCAGCAAACAAGTACTAGCTTCACTGACCAAAAAAAAAAAAGAAAAAGTCTCAACCTAATGTGTCTATGGTGCTGTATTTTGCTGGTGTACATTTAAAACCAGAAATGATTTAAAGGTCACTTTTGAGTTGTTCTAATAAGTAGCCTTTCCTGGTTTGGGGAGTTTGGATTTTGTTTTGTTTTAGCATTGAAACAAGGTATATTTATCTGACGCTATGTAATGGGTTTTCTACTGTATCACATTTCCTTTTGCAAAGAGGGGGAACTCGACCTGATGTAACATCCTTTCACAGCCAGTGGAAGGGGTTTTGTTTCAGTTTTTTTATTTTCAGTGGATTTTGTTGGGCTTTGGATCAGGCCAGCAGTTACGAGAGCTCATCATCTGAGGGTTTAAGGGATAAATGACAACCTGTGCTGGCCCTCAGTGCTAGAAGGGATTTTACTGGATGCTAAAATTACGCGCTGGATTCCGGGCTGGCTGATCCTCTAGAAATGGGAATCTTTTTCATTTTTTTCGCTCTGGCCTGAAATCCCAAGACTTTCTTTTTTCGTTCAGATGACATGAAACTTGAGTACATTTTTAAGTTACTAGAGCATTGTACATTTCCTGAGTACGTGTGTGGGACAGCAATTTAAAGTCGTACCTGTATCTGATAACCAGTTCCATGCCTGCATCATTCACACTCACTACTTAAAACTGCCATGATGTAAAATGTCGGGGGGAATGATTTGTGTGTGTATGAAAAGCATTATGGACTTGTACATCTTTTTTATACTCTGATCTTCTGTAATTTCTGAAATATTTTGTTTTACAGAAAAAAGTGATAAAGCAATCAAAAGACCAAGAGATTTAGTATCAATGCTTAAGGGTCACAGGACCTTAACTGGCCAATAAGTTAATTTAGTACAGCGATAAGCCAATTTTTTTTCCTGTACTTGGCGTCTGAAACTGCCAATTTCATCAATATCAAAATACAAACTGTGATGGGGAATGAACAGTGATGTTAAGTTGTATTTGTGTTTACCTAAACGAGCAGTCCGAAGACAAGTGCAATCAGCTGATCTTTAGGAAATATGAAAACGTTGATTTAGAGGCATACTTGCATTTTACATTTTCTTGATGTGTAATCATATTGCCAAAGACAAACTATTTCATCAATTATTATTGTAAATAACACTTTCCCAAAACCTACCATAAAGTTTCTGTGATGTATTGTCTTCCAGTTGCAATAAAAATTACTGAGTTGCATCAATTGAAGAACTGTAGTTGTGTGAATATTGGCTTCAAAAATATGCGCAGATATTAAGGAGGAACAGGGGGAACAACAGTGATTTTTTTTTACAAATTAATTCCTTCATTATTAAATACTTCTAGCCTCTATGGGATGTTACCTGTATCTTCACTGCAGTAGTTATCAGCTCGTGTTAATTTGCTGTCATGTGCAAATAGCCAGACGTACTAAATTGGTGTTAAATTAGGGCCTGATCTTCCTTTCTCATCAGTTTTGCAGCCTGGAAACAAAGCTTATTTCTCTGGGAATGGCATGGTTTTTTGAAATTATCAACAATCAGAAGAGGTTCAGTAATAAAACACGTCTAATGGTATATATAGATAACATCCCGAAAAACATGGCTTTCTGCTCTTTGCACCAACCCTCCCCAGGCTTTATTCTGGTGTCTGCAGCACCAGGACTCTAATTCTTTTGCCAGGTTAACTCCTTTACCTTGCGGCATGAAGGGACTGTTTGCAGGAGGAAATCCTGTAGAGCCGAGAGCTTCAAAGCTGGTTGCCTCAACTGACTCAATCTGTAACCACCGGGGAGGTATCCTCCTCTGCAAATACTTGGAGTCTCCCGGTCACCTTGGGCCGCTGTAGGAATAAGGAATCAGTAATGCTCTTTGTTCACCAGTGTGAAAAACCAGCCCGTTTGGTGCCTCTCTGTATAGATCCAGCAATGCAATCTTAAGTCTAGAGTTGAATAAAACAGTGCAAAAGTCATCGCTTCAGAGAGTGAATAACAGAGCATAAAAAATTGTNAAATTTCGGTTTGTAACCTGTCCTCGTCTGCTGCTGTGGAAATGGAATGAAGAGGAGAGGGGAAAAAAATCAGCCAAGGAGACAAGATGAGAGGAGACTGGTGAGAAGGAAAAAACACTTAACTGTGCTCTGGACCGTCTTCCTCTAATGGATCCCCCCTCCCTCCCGCCGCCAGTTGAGCGAGTCTCAGACAGCACGGCCTGTGGATGGATCCGTAGCGACGTGTGGAGGCGCAGGGAGACCCACAGACTGCACAGACAATGTTTTCACCTTTATATGCAAGCCAGCAAGCTTGCCAAGAGACCGGGCTTGGGCTTGTTTCAGCGTCGGGCACTACATGAGGGCCTTAAACTGTTAGATCAAGCCTTCAGTGCAGCCTTGCTATTTGCCTGTCATGGGCAAGAGCCTCAAGTCGTGAGTTTTACTTCACTGCCGGTTAACACAGGCTTCCAGTCGCTCATTTGGATATTTAGCAAGGACACAGACAACCACCCACTTATACAAACAGCTGTCCTACCTCCTCTCCATCCTCAGTGTCCCCATTTCCACCACAGGTCACGTTCAGTTCGTCAAAATGCCGCCGGCAAACCATTGCGCAGCGTGAGCAGCTGAAGTGATTTAGGAACCGGCTCTTTCTGCCGCTCTTGCTGGTTGTCCTGCTGCTTTGGGCACGCTTTGGCTCCTCGGCTGCTTTTTCCGACTGTGTGCCTCTGCTCCGGCACGGGTGGCCCACGGGCTGCAGTCACTCCAGGGCATTCCNGAAAAGCATTATGGACTTGTACATCTTTTTTATACTCTGATCTTCTGTAATTTCTGAAATATTTTGTTTTACAGAAAAAAGTGATAAAGCAATCAAAAGACCAAGAGATTTAGTATCAATGCTTAAGGGTCACAGGACCTTAACTGGCCAATAAGTTAATTTAGTACAGCGATAAGCCAATTTTTTTTCCTGTACTTGGCGTCTGAAACTGCCAATTTCATCAATATCAAAATACAAACTGTGATGGGGAATGAACAGTGATGTTAAGTTGTATTTGTGTTTACCTAAACGAGCAGTCCGAAGACAAGTGCAATCAGCTGATCTTTAGGAAATATGAAAACGTTGATTTAGAGGCATACTTGCATTTTACATTTTCTTGATGTGTAATCATATTGCCAAAGACAAACTATTTCATCAATTATTATTGTAAATAACACTTTCCCAAAACCTACCATAAAGTTTCTGTGATGTATTGTCTTCCAGTTGCAATAAAAATTACTGAGTTGCATCAATTGAAGAACTGCAGTTGTGTGAATATTGGCTTCAAAAATATGCGCAGATATTAAGGAGGAACAGGGGGAACAACAGTGATTTTTTTTTACAAATTAATTCCTTCATTATTAAATACTTCTAGCCTCTATGGGATGTTACCTGTATCTTCACTGCAGTAGTTATCAGCTCGTGTTAATTTGCTGTCATGTGCAAATAGCCAGACGTACTAAATTGGTGTTAAATTAGGGCCTGATCTTCCTTTCTCATCAGTTTTGCAGCCTGGAAACAAAGCTTATTTCTCTGGGAATGGCATGGTTTTTTGAAATTATCAACAATCAGAAGAGGTTCAGTAATAAAACACGTCTAATGGTATATATAGATAACATCCCGAAAAACATGGCTTTCTGCTCTTTGCACCAACCCTCCCCAGGCTTTATTCTGGTGTCTGCAGCACCAGGACTCTAATTCTTTTGCCAGGTTAACTCCTTTACCTTGCGGCATGAAGGGACTGTTTGCAGGAGGAAATCCTGTAGAGCCGAGAGCTTCAAAGCTGGTTGCCTCAACTGACTCAATCTGTAACCACCGGGGAGGTATCCTCCTCTGCAAATACTTGAAGTCTCCCGGTCACCTTGGGCCGCTGTAGGAATAAGGAATCAGTAATGCTCTTTGTTCACCAGTGTGAAAAACCAGCCCGTTTGGTGCCTCTCTGTATAGATCCAGCAATGCAATCTTAAGTCTAGAGTTGAATAAAACAGTGCAAAAGTCATCGCTTCAGAGAGTGAATAACAGAGCATAAAAAATTGT